>VZTM01024267.1:4356-18916 GCA_013400555.1 Jacana jacana | reverse complement strand
CCTAAATGATTCTAAATGATTCTAATATGGTATGTTGGGTAATTTCATTTTTTTCCTCTGGTATGTGCTAACAACAGCTGCATTTAACAGAATCTATCACTGTTCACTGTTACAAGTCCCCTTGCTGAAATCCCCAATTCAAATTAGGTCCCAATTCAAAACTTAAATTTGCAAAAAATGTCTGTATTTTCAAAATAACACAAATAAAAACAACACAAAAAACAACACAATAAAATTTGTAAAGAATAATGACTACAAAAAAAATAGCTAAAACATGGGAATTAGGGAATGTATTTGCAAAGTTTTATGAGATCTTCTGTAGAATATGCTAGTAGAGTTATAAAAAAGTAAGATGAAATAGGAAGAATATTTCCTTTTTTCTGATGATGCCCAAACTCCCTGTATTTTGAATTACTGCCATACATTTTCAGCACTGTCAAACAAGCTTGTACTGTTAACAGCATTCAGTGATTACTAGGAAGAGTAAGAGTTATTTAAATCATAAATACATAGGAAAACGACTTGGTAAATGTCATTAAGTTGTATCACACAGTTAGTAGCTGGAAAAAAAAAAATCTACATCTGTCTCAGCATACCCACATTGACAGACATCTGCCCCACTGCTCTCCACTGATAGCCTGCACAGAGCCAGATTGCAGGCTGACCTGGATACAGAACAGCAGGACCATTAATAATCAAGGGAACTCCTCAACAGACAAAAATTAAGCACGTGTTCAAATATTTACAATAGTACAAAAATCACATTTAAGCTTTTAATTTTAAAGTAAATTACATGCACATTGCAAGCAGTCTTGCAGTCTGTTATTTTCTTGTGACACCAAAATCTGCTACGTACTGGTTCATGCTGATACGTCCATCCACTTGCCGTCACGTCCACAAGCACAAGGCTTTGAGCTAAGCCTTTATGATACCCCTGAAGCTATAAGGCAGCAGCCTTGGCTCTCGCATTTTCCCTCCTTTCCTCAAGCTGCTGGGGGTAAGGTTTCACAGGAGTTGTTTGGGAGGGAAGGGTAGGCTGCTGCTGGACTTTTGCAGTTCTGGGTATATTATTAGTTTTCTGTTAGACAGTGCCACCCCAGAGATGGGAATGGAGAAATAGTGCCTGCATTAGCACGAAAGCACATTTGTTTATATTTAACTTCTTTCTACTTTTATCATACAGGTAATTTCTCAGGTTGGGGGGGGGCGGTTCATGGACAGTGGTACAACATAAAAATTAACTGCAAACTCGACACAATACATAACCATGCATTCTATAGTTTGCAACACTTCCTGGCAACAACCAGAAACTCTTCTGTAATAAACCCAATAGGATTTTACAGAAATCAAGTGACCGTACACAGATATCACCTAAGCAACCTTCAGCATTTAATTCAGAGAGTGTGATGAATTTAGTAGACAGATATAACTACAGATTGCCCCAACTCTACAAAAAAAAAGTAATTTTGCATCAAAAAGCTGCTTTTCTTATATATTTTTTAAAGTAAAAAGACTCAAACATTTACCTATGCCCCTACTCTATATTTACACGGTGTCCCATATCAGTTTTAGGAGATGATCAGAGCAGTGAGGCTAGTGGAGGTGGAAAAACACCCATGGATGCAATGCCCTACCTATTCCACAGCTACAGTGTGCATCTTCACAGTGAAACAAGGCAACTGAGCGAGAATCCACAGCCCTGGATGAGCTGTGACCACCATCAGTTTGTAGGGCTGGGTAGGGCATCCCTGTGGGGTTCCGCTTCACCTTTCTTGACAGCACTGACATCCCAAACTCAACCATAAATTTCCTTAACAGGTTGCAGATGTCATCCACATATTTGCTGACTCTTCCAGAAGTTCCTGGGAACATAGACAGCATTATTTTTATTGCTGCAACAAATAACAATGAATTTTCATTGTTCCAAGAGTCTGACTGCAACCGCTCCCGGCATGCAGGCAGGTGTGCGTTCCACGGGCAGCCATCCTAAAGCTCTCAGGGCTTTTCTCAGCTGCTGCCATCCCAGTCAGTAATTTCCAAAAGGTATTAGAATATTCATAGCTGCTTCCAAACAGATTAGGCGTAGGCAGTAAATCATATGAGATTAACTCGGCAAAACATTTTTATCCTTTCATGTGCAGCTGTTCAAATTTCCGTAGCAAAGGAGATTGTTTCATTCAGCTCTATTGGATTTTTGGATATTTGGATTTACCTTTGCAACAGAGATGTGGAAGGTATGAAGGGAGATCAAGAACTCAGATTTACCTGAGCAAAAACACATTTATCTTTATTTCCCCAGCCCCTTTTTTTGGCCCCCCCCACTGAAGCACACACATATGCCTACAATACAGACATCCTCTCTGAGAAAGCAGTGGGAAACTTTCCCAATAACTCCAGAATAAGATCAGATCAGTAATCACAAGGCTGACAACAAGAAGCAGGATCAAGAAACAAAAAAGTGCCCATGTTGCTTTCATTTATTTTTGCATTTTTAAAACCCCCACTAACAAAAAAGGAAAGTCATATAGTAAGCAGGAATGGACTCTACCTGCCATGTAAACACCGAACAGCAACAGCCAGGCACATTCAGGACCTGGACTCCTCAGATATTTACTCATCTGAGTTTAATATAAGCAAACTCAACTCAGATTCAAATCCAGTTTCATACTATTTTTTTTCCTTAATTGCATTAGGGATTCAGCCTTGTAGTTGTTTTTAAAAGTCAATAAAATCTTCTCTGAACATGTGATGCTAGCTCTGCAACTGTACTGGCTTGCACTGGTGTTCCATGTTACAGTAAAACCCAGTGAATACCACATTAGGCATCAAAAGAAATATGGAGAATTTTTGCTCAAGTACCATAGAATCATAAAATGTGCCTGAATCTCTGATAATACATCTCATGACTGAGATTAACAAAATAAAATAAACTCTGCTGCAGCTGCTCTGATAATGAACTTTGATCATACTGCCTGCTGTTCCACAGCATTTACATGTACTGACTACACGTTGCTGTGCTGACAAAATGTACTTGCTGTCACGCTTCTCAAATGTAAAATTCCTGCACAAGCCAAAATCAATCTTCATGAGTGTTTACAAGGGTAATTCCTGCCCTTCTCACATTTAATAATGTGAAAGCATAATGAAGGGGCATTAAGACAACACAAGACCAGATGCCAATGAATTTGGAAGAAAGAACAAAATATACTTTACTTTCAGGTCGCAAAATGCCAGACAATACTTTCAGTTCTCCTCAAACACATTAAGTAACCTCATGTTTGAAGGCTTCTCACATGTTCCACAGTTTTTTTCAGGATACCCACATACACTATACTCCTTTAGAGGTGCCTAACTTCACACTCCTGAAGAACCATATGGTTTAATGGTAACACAGGAAAGTGTTATCCTAAGGCCCATTAAAGCTTAATCAGGAGACTTTCTATTGCCTTCAACTACACTTTGGCTCAGGCCCAGGAGGTAAAGAGCACCAAATTACCAGGAGTTCGCTTAAAATAAAACCTTTTCTAATCCTCCCATCATCTTCCAAGTTCTCTTCCTTCTACTCCCCACTGTCCTACAGCTGTTAGTATTGAAATGTGTTAGCAAAGCCAAACTTATTAACTGGTACTTAAATGCTAAAACTTAGATGAATTATGAAAAATCATTAGAACTAAAATACCATATTTCAAGTGCAAAAGTGCACACAGAGGTTAGAAAGCTACTAGCTTTTTATCTACAGAAAATAAGAAAATAATTTGTAAGGTAGCCATTAGGCAAAGAAACCAATACTCTGGAGCTCCTGGCCTCTCTCCCCATTGATTTCTCAAATGTAAGTACCCAACTTTGTAGAATCATAGAATCATATAGGTTGGAAGAGACCCTTGGGATCATCAAGTCGAACCATCAGCCCTACGCTACAAGTTCTCCCCTACACCATACCCCTCAACATCACATCCAATCTACTCTTAAACATAGTCAGGGTTGGGGACTCCACCACCTCCCTGGGCAGCTGATTCCAATGACTGACCACTCTTTCTGTGAAAAACTTTTTCCTAATGTCCAGCCTAACCCTACCCTGCTGCAGCTTGCAGCCATTCCCTCTTGTTCTGTCGCTAATTGCCCATGAGAAGAGACCAGCACCAACCTCTCTACAATGCCCTTTCAAGCAGTTGTAGAGAGTGATGAGGTCTCCCCTCAGCCTCCTCTTCCTCAAACTAAACAATCCCAAAGCACAAGCAAGATTTGTAGCAATGAACAGAACAGCTCTTGAAGTGTCTCTGATTCAGAGCAGGAGGCAAAGTCTACCAAGGTTAATGACCTTGAACTTGGAATCAAGTCAACATAAAATACAGATGAAGAGCAGCCTGTCTTGTAACAACCCTGCACACATCTGTCCAAACAAATTAATACTATCCTTGTCTCCTGCTACGGCACATGCTACATCAGCCCAAGGCCACTTCTTTAACTCTTCTGGGAAAGTCTGAGCATCCCAGGCCCAGCTGCCCCTATGCATGGGCAGACGTTTAGAGTTTTGGGTACAGACTGCTGCTGCCCTTATCGGTACCATTCAGTGAGAGCATGTATAGGAGTTGTGTGTTCAATATTTGTTAGCCAGGCTATTGAATTTATTCAAGGAAAAGGAGCTGCTTCCACTTCGTTTCCATGACAACAACCCTAAGAGTTTTGTCTTCATATAAGCGAGTTATTGCTTTTTGTGCTTCCATAGTCTAGGCAGGAAAATTAACATAATATGGTCTCAAGAAAGACAATCAAATCTTCCTATCCTCCCAACAGTCCTACAAGCAGCAAATTCTTAGATTTCATTACCAGAGTTATAAATGGGTTGAAAAGCAATCCTCGTTCCTACAAGTATTAACACTGGAGAGATTTAATTTCAAAACAACTTCAATCAAAGAAGATTCTTTTGATGTCCATGTTTCTGTACATGCTGACAGAGGAGAACGACCTCACTCATTATTGCCTTTCAATTTTAGCCTTTTGAGATGTTTATCCATAAATTATGGTCACTATTCTCCTCCATATATCAACTCTTACTTATTGGTGATATATTCAAACTATTTTCAAGGCTACAAAAAAAGTTAGTTTTCCCAGAATGTAAATGTCACAACCTACGCCAGACAGACATCTGAAAGCAGAGAGGAAGGAATGACTGGGATGTGTACCCTGTTTACTTACCCCCCCAAACTGGTTGGGCTAAAACTGCAGTGTATGCACCAACCCCCCCGCAGACTAAGCAGAAGGCTAAAAGTATCATTTCCATTGAAACATCAGTGAAGCTTATTCTCCTGTGAATCTGAAAAGATCCTCATCGTACAAGGAGGAAACTTCAGAAGAGTCTTGAGTTGAACAAGTTGGTGACTGACTGTGTTGAGAAAATAATCGGGGGGGGAGGGGGGAGGGAGGGAGACGCAGAGAATTTCTAAGTGTTCCCACTAGCAAGACATTGAACACGTACCCCTTGTTTCATATGATTCAGCCCATGCTTCAATTATGAGCATAGAAAACCACTTTTACAGGAAAAAAAATCCCACCAACAACCCACCACCACATTAAGAGCATTCTCTTCCCAGTCTTGACTCCTGCATTACAAGAATACTAATCAGATCCCCACATCCATAGTGCTCTTAGCAAAGGACAGATTATACCATGAACTGACAAAACACTACAGCAATTTCACATCGCAGCACAACCAGGACATTTTTATCTCAAAACCAAAAACAAATCTTGGAGTTGACTCAAAAGGAGTAGCTGCTGTCTCTGATGGATTCTGGGTTCCTTTCAGCACTTCAAGACAGATGGGTTCATAAGCATGGCATTTATGCTGTTACCAAGCACGTAAGTGAGCTTACTAAATCAACCATAGAACAATGAATATTTTAAGGTCAGTTGAGCAGGAGAATCCAATTCTTTAAACAGCAAGGACACAAAGGTTTTCCTACAATGAAAACAGAAAAAAGGCAGGGGGTGTAGGGGAGGGAAGAGGGAGAGGCAAATAAAAAGTGCCTTTTGAATAAAGTATGGTCAAAATATTGAGACTGAGGGGAAGACACAAAGGGAGAGAATTCATGACAGGTACAGTCCTTGCAAAAGTAGACTTTTTTGCAAAAAATAACTCTTCTTTATAGCACACACCTACTTGCATGGCTGGGCTGGCAGACAGGAAGTTCTTCTGGGGCTAACCCCAAACCTGGCAGACCCATGAGACTCCACTAAAAGCCATGTCTTCAGTACTGGTGTCAGTATATTCTAGGATCTGGTGAAACATTACTGGATTATTTAGACTAAGTGGAGATAGCCACTTTGATCTTTATTAGCACCAACAAGACTCCATAAACACAAATTCAGGATAAAGTTAACCAAACTTCTCTATAGACTACAAAATACTAAATCTTTGCTTTATAAGGACTTCCCTGCAACCTTGTGGAATGAGTTTTACCTGGAAAAAAGCCTCCTATCTAGCAGAGATATCTTTGTGAGGCGGAGAAAGGATGGGGAGAAGGCAAACCTTGGAAGGTCTAAATTGCAATCTGTGTTGTCCAAACCATATTTCACAAATTAATGCCTTAAAATATAATAACTGCCCAAAGCATAAGATACCAGCTGAACTCTATAGACAACCTTATGTCCACAACCACAGAAATTGAATCAAGAGTTAGGAAAGACCTAAAAGAGCATTAAAATGGGCTTGTATATATGTTTCTCTGCTTTGACATTGGAAGACATTAACTCTTCATTTTCACCAATTGTTTTTCATCTGCCTTTTTGCTTCTTGCGGTTTGCCTTTTCACTTTGATAGATAGGAGGTCCTGAACGCAGACACACAAGTCCTTCTTTGACCTGAGACACATGAGCGTTTCAGACATGAGACAAACACAAAACCTGGACAATACATATATTCGTATGTTCAGAATGTACATGAATGGAATAGTGTGGGAGGTTGGTGAATCAGAATGACAGCAATTTGTGTAAAATGAAGCGTCCCAGTAATGAAAATACCAATTTCAGCTCCACAGCAGTAATGCCAGAGGCCAAAAGATCCCTTCCCCAGAGGCAGACCCTCATCTTTTCTGAACAGCAAACTGGTGGTCAACATTAAGTGATCATTAAGTTGCTTTTTCACCTAATTAAAAAAACTTAATAAACTAATCGTTAGAATAATTCATCTTTTGGTGCATTGCAATCATGTAGAAGAGAAAAGATTTCCTTGATTGTCTCAAGATCGATTTGGAATTACAAAATTTTAATGATGGCAGCTACAACATTATTTGTTTAAAAACACAATTTTAGTTCAGGAGACAAGGAAGATCTCAAATTAACTTTTGTTCCAAATCTGTCAGTTGTCATAATTAGACACAAAATTATGAGCACATCTTATAACTCTACTTGAGCAATTGAAGAGTACAGCAGATTACATTAGTTAATCTTTAGAATAACTATGAAACAATCAGGAACCATCAGTCTTGCATAAGAAATATGTAATTATTCCTCCTGGCATACAGTAAGTCACGAGAAAAGAGTAAATGAGGGTCAAATAGTTTGGGCTGTTTACACATCTGGACCATTGCATCCCACAAGGTCTTTGCCACTGACAAGTGTGATTAACAACACACATATGGATAGAAGAGATATTTGCTACAAAACAAAGCATAATTCAGAACATTGAGGAGGAAAGAATTTGGCAACTGGTAGAGAAAAGGAACTGAAATCACCACTAAATTAATGAGAAAGTACAGTAAGCTGTATACTGAGAGAGGTCTATTTTCTTTATGTACAAAGACTTCCAACAATGCTGGCATAAGACCACGAACTTCAGTGGGCTCCTTCTGTGCATGCAGGACCTCTACTAAGCAGCACTAGGAATCAGTAAGGCAGTCAGGAATTAATTTTTATTGCCTCCCTTTCTCTTATTAATTCTGCACCAGTATCTTCAGTCATCTTCACATCCTTAATAGAAAATAGTGATGGTGAGCAAACAGTATTTCATTTTTGAGAACACGTGATTCCAGCCTCTTAAAAGAGTGAGAGTAATCTGGCCCTTAATGCCCACTTTGCTATGAAAAAGCAGAATCAGGAAAGGTTACATTGGGCAGTATCAGTCCCCGTGTTTGGTTAAAACACCTCTTTCTGGCTTTTATTAGGGCAAGGATACCAGCTTAGAGGAACCACTAATTCTGACCCTGCAGATGGTACTTATTCTTACAACTGGGTGCATAAGGGTCTGAGGTGCTTAATTACCTCAGTGACGCTGAGCCTAGACCCCATGTATAAACCTATATGCAATCCCAAGGTTTAAGTAATCCTGGGGAGAAAAGGTTCTTGTTTCCATTTAACTCTTAATCAAACATGTAGAGTCAAACAAAATCTAGCTTTAAAATACTGACAAATCCTGGATGATATCAATACATTCAAAAGATGGGCAGCCTAGTCTTAATAGGAATGGAGGAATACTAGCAATTAACTAGTAATTTACATAGAAACAATAAATGCTAAGGTCACAATTAGGATCTTCATTAGAGACCATCCTATTCAGAAATGTAAGTGAACAAACCCACACAAACTAACATTTTGAAAAATAAGAACTGAGGTACGTAGGAATAATAAAAAAAAGGATTAGGAAGCCATGAAGTGGCAGGAAGAGATGGGCTTTTTTTGAACTTCACTTAGTTCTAATCTGTCTAATTCCCATTATTATTTTTAGGCAGAAGAAAGTTTCATTTTAATAACATAATTGCCTTGCTATTTTCTACACTATTGCAAGTCTGACTTTGTATCCTCCATGTATTATTTTTGCTCCTATGCTATTTTCTTTTTTTCTTTTTTTTTTTTTATAATTTACCAAGGCTCATTCTTCTTTTTAATCCTTTTGCGGTCTCCTATTTCACTGCTAAAATGTTGCCCTGAGATGATTGATGACATGTTTGACATTTACATTTTATTGGAAAGAATGTAGATTGCATCTTTCTTATCTGTTCCTAAAACATTTCCTCCATTTTCCTACAACACACTTTTGGGGACAATAGTTGCATCCCCATCAATTTTCTTCAATTCATTACACACTTCTCTGAATACTGACTTTTCAAAGTTTAATATTTTTGTGCCACTACTCTTTGTACATATTGTAGCCTCATGAATATTTCAAATCCAATAGCATTATGATCACTCAACCTTATAAAAGCTCACCAGCATTTATCTTATTTATCATACAGGTCCTGCTTCATTTCCTGGGACTACATCCAAAATATCCTTCGAGATTATTTTTTATACTTGCTTGTGTAAATTATAAGAAAAAACAATCTTACACTGCCACATGTATCTTTTCTCAGGCATTAAACAATTCTTATTCTAGTCAAACTTTACATAATTGAAATCCTATCATCAGTGCTCCATCCTTTTAATAAGTCTCTACAAGCACATAAACATTTCTTGATTCTCTACTTGCGTTCTCATGAGTAACACGATTACGATCATAACCTTAACCATTTCCAGACTGTAGAACAGAATGGACTGTCACTAATCATAGAATGGTTAGAGTCAAAAGGGATCTTAAAGATCACCTAGTTCCAACCCCCCTGCCATGGGCAAGAACACTTTCCACTAGACCAGGTTACTCAAAGCCCTGTCCAACCTGGCTTTGCCTTGAACACCTTCAGGGATGGGGCATTCACAACTTCTCTGGGCAACCTCCTCCAGTAGCTTACCACCCTCACATCAAAAAATTTCTTCCTAATATCTCTCTCTGTTTAAAACCATTACCCCCCTGTCCTATCACTACACTCCCTGACAAAAAATCCCTCCCTTTCAAAGTACTGGAAGGCTGCTGCTCCCGCTAATGCCTTCTCTTTTCCAGACCGAACAACCCAAACTCTCTCAGCCTGTCTTCATAGGAGAAGTGCTCCAGCCCTCCGATTGTTTTTGTGGCCCTCCTCCAAACCCGCTCCAACTGGTCTTTCTTCTGTTGGGGGCCCTGGAGCTGGACACAGTACTCCAGGTGGGTCTCACCAGAGCAGAGTACAGGGGCAGAATCACCTCCCATACAAATGAGGTGAAAGGAGCTTATAACTCCATCTAGCAGGCTGAGAATCTGGCCACAGCAATCAAGCTTGTGTATGAATAAAAATGTCCACAGCAAGATCAAGTCGTATATCAGTTATTTCCAGATAATGGAATCATACTCATCTGCCAAAAGTCTGTTAGCCAGAGGGTGCTGGCAAGAACGGGTGAAGAACTGGCCAATTAATGAACTTCTCTGCACACATCTGGTGAAAAAATACTGAATATTTTACCACTTGCATAGCAGAGAAACAGCTCTGCTATGGAGCCCTTTTCAGCCATTGAAGTAGCAGTTCCCAGCAGAGACCATCCAATAAAGGATGAAAAGCCCCTCTTTCCTTGAAAATACTTTTAATTACTTATTTCTTATAAAATACAGAGCCTTTACATAAGGTCCATAAGCTGTAATAGGTTAAAATCTAACTGTAGCATATTAACCTGGGATTTTGATTTTTAAGCTACGTAACAAGTGCCCAGGTCTGTACTTGCTTAAAAAAGCTATACTGAAGGCAAGGCAGACAGAAAGCAATACAACATTTTAGGATCAGTTTCTTTTCTATGTCTGTCTGAAAAAAATAGCCCAACACACTATGCCAGGATAACATGTTCTCAGCCTCCAGAAGAAGGCAACATCGAGACACTGAAAACACTGAATATCCCATTGTATGGTGTGGCATAAGAGAAGCTAATGAGAAAGGAGATGAAACTCTCTCCTTTTTTACATACTTTAAGAGATGCTTTTCCTGAATCTGCAGACAATAAAGTCCACAAAAGAACTATGATCCAAGTAATAGAGTCAGTTGCTGATAATACAAACTAGGGGCAAATATAACTATTTTCTTAGGGAATTCCAATAGCTTCATTGGCAATTTTAATCTCAATAGACTTCTCTAATTAAAATCAGATGAATTTTTAAATGATACTAATATCCTCAATAGCTTATATTCACTGGGGGTCTCCAGTATTTCCACAAAGTCCCCGGTCTGTCACTTCTCAGTATTAGTCAGTGGAAACCATTCATCAAGATCCATCTCTCCAGGCTCGCCTATAAAAATTAAGGTCATTTACTCTCAAAGCTCTTGGCCATTATCCTAATATTAGTCTGAAGTTACTCAGTTCTAGTGCTTCTCTATTCAGCGGATGGAGGGAAGTAGGAGCAGGGAGCAATTTGGATATGTTTGCAAGGTTTTCATTTTTACATCACAACCTTTTCAAATCTTTCCCATGCAGCATCAGGATATGATCAAATATACATAATTCATAAGGAAATCATCACCCAGATGTCCACCTTAAGTTATCACATCATCCAAAATTCAAGATTTCCCTCTAAGCCTCTCCGCAGAGAAACAACTTTTCATTTTGTTTCTTTTCTTAAGTACAACTTTACCCCAGCCTTTCTGATGCACTTTTACATTTTCTTACAGAGGCAGCTTCATTACAGCAACACAGAAGTCATCACTACACGTTGTCTGCAAAGCACTTTCTGATCTTCCAGGATGAAAGTCATTTAATGGCAAGCTATTACTAACAACAATATATTGTATTTAAAAGCTTATATTTACATATCAGTCTCTTACACTCCTCTTTTAATANCATGCTCCTCCACCCCCCTTGTTAAAAAAAAAAAAAAAAAAAAAAAAAAAAGTGATTTAGTCATTTAAGTTATTCAGGCAAGATAATAATAAAAAAGTATGTTTGGGTAAAGCCAACACTAGGTACAACAGTCTCACCAGCTAAGGTAGGTATTTTCTGTGCTTTAAATGGAAAGCACAGTGCAGCTCTGGGCATTCACATTTAAGTGAATCAGTGTCGAGCAGCCACAAGGTTTTGAACATCATTTGGACTAGCCCTATAAAGAGCAGCACAACAAAAATTCACAAAAAATTCAGAGCCTGCAATCACCTGTACCCAGGGTCATCTTGTCATGTATGACAAGATGGTGGTGCAGTGGAGACAGTACAAAGATTGTGCCTTTTTAATATCACATCAAAAATAATTTAAAAAAAATGAAAATATGAAATGAGTTATAGGTAAGATTTCCGTGTTTGAGGGTCTTGGGCTTGCTCTCCGAACAGTCACTAATTTCTCCACAAGAAAGTAGCATTTAAAAAAAAAAAAAAAAGAGGCTGCTAGACTGCAAAAAGGTATTTGTTGGCTTGCATCCAGCTGCAAATAGACTCTACATTAGCACATAACATTCATCTACTGCAAACAACTCAGATAAACAATTACCCTACTCAACTATTCCAGTTCACGTATCTGTCCTGTGCACACTCGGTCTAGAGGCTCCATGAAGAAACTTATTGATCCTTTTAATTGGTAAGGACCTTGCACAGTGACAAAACTGTCCGCCCACTTTCCCTAATTTAGAAAAACCCAATTACCACACACAAGTGTAAACTGTAAGACTCTAAATACCACCCATCAGTCTTTAAGAACTGGTACAGCCAGTATATATGTTCCCAAACCATCTGCACACATTCATTAAAAATGACTTGTCAACGTGCGTACTAGTTTGTAGGACAGCAACTTGCCAGAAAAGACAAGCATTTGGAAATGGTTACCAAGTCAGAATTAGTTACTTTCTTGTCCTGTGAGTGAGTGTGGTCACAGAGGGCTTCTAGAGTCTGAAGCAGGTAGTTCCACTCTAAATTCAGGGGAGCAGTTCAGCATATTGATCCTCTCATTACAACCCCTAAAAGAAGATGAAGTGGAAAAGCTCGGGGGAGATGGAAATGTAGAACAGTACTGCAGAGCGGGTAGAATCAATGGCAGCTGCTAGAGGGGGAGCAGAGCAAACAAGTGCTCACCCTGACACAGGAGATGACATACCACGCTGACTACTATGCGTCTAAAATGACACTTAGTGGGACAGAACAGATCTGCAATATAAAATCAAGGGTTTGGGGAAGAGGCAGAGATTTCCAGCCTAATGCAGAATATAGAGAAGTCTTGAAAGAAGAAATAAAAGTGGAGAAAAAGTTCCTCTTAAATATTTAAAGCAAGCCTTCTACTCCTCATATAGCAAAACCCAAATTCAGAGGTCAACACAGAACAGGGTTTTCTTTCCTCTCTTACTCCCATGGCTAAAGCTCTAGAACACTGCAAGGTGATGGTAGGTTGATTCTGCACTGAACAAGAGAATCTCCTGAAGAAGATTTCACTCACTTAGGATGCAATGCAGAAGTGCTGCCAGACCCTTCACAGACTACTTTAAATTATTTACTTATTTTTCATAAAGTCTGTTTTATGAAATAGACTTAAAAATTAATTTTTTCTTTAAACATGAAGAACAGCATAGAGGAGGAGAATGACACTGAAAGGCAAAAGATACAGTGAGGCAGACTGAGACAGTGATAGCAAGACTAACAAGCAAATAGTTAACTGTGAGAGATGGTACCAAAGGGACTATGAGTAGTTTTAGGTAATCAACAAGATTCAGAAGACTGGGCAGTAATATTAAAAAGGGGAAAGTGGCCATAAAACGAAAAGGAAGAACTGCAAATGCTAGGGTAACAAGCAAAAGGTAGACAAAAAGATAATATCACAAGGGAATTACAGGTAAGGCTGGGATATGGACTCTGATATGGCCTTCCAGAGAACTGTGTTATATTTATACAAAGTAGGAAACCAGAATGCCAATTAGAAGAACAGGCCTTAGCAAGAGAGAAATCCACAAGACGGTATTGGTATAAATTTGTTCCTCAAATAAAAACCACTATAAACTGGTATGCAGTCCCACTCAATGTAGGGATAGTGACAGAGCAGGAACAGTCCGGCCAAAAGTATATAAAATAACTGGCTAACTAGGGACATGAATGAAAGTTAAAACTGAGAGCTATCAACTCCTACATGGATTTTACATGATTGATCCTCTTTTTGAATGTGAATAAATGTTAGGAATCTATCCCTAAACCCCATTTTCTAATGGTGTGTGAACACACCATACAGGTGGTCAGACCTTCTGGAAGCTCAAGGCACCAAGATATAGTGTCCTTTTGGCTCACAGCTTTGACACACGTGGCACACACACCACTGCATGATCCTCCCAAAAGCATTCATATCATGTAAAATGTAAATGTCCTCTCCTGGGTTTTAATCTACTACACCATTAGCATCCAAAAAGAAGGTATGCTATCTGTGCTGTGGGACTTGCAAAAGGCTGAGATACTCACCAAGTGAAAAAACAAAATAAGAAGAGGCAAGAGAAAGATTCTTTAAACCCTAAAATGTCATTTCATGATTTACATAGTGGACAAAAAGTCGTTCACTAAAACACTCGAGTCCCTTGTCTGCATAACTCAGTACAAGTAAATAATACCAGCTGAGGTGATTCATTAAGCTTGCAGTATTGATGGTGGATGCCAGGCTTGTTTTACAAGGATTTGCTCCGTTTCTTTTGCAGCTTTTAAAATTTGAACCCAATTAACTTGCTCTGAATACTGCAAGTCTGCTTCATGGAATGGGTGAACTTTTTTAACTGACTGAA
>VZTM01024266.1:56110-99042 GCA_013400555.1 Jacana jacana | reverse complement strand
AGTCCCTTAATCATTTTTGTTGCCCCAGATCATCTTTTTTGGTAAGTAGCTCTAAACTTTATACTATCCAGTCAGTGTTCCCATTTAGGAATATGCCCTGGGAATGTAATTCAGAAAAGCTTATTCTTTCTGTATGTCCTGTACTGAGACAGTTGAACTTCACATTGTATCCGTCAGGCTGTTGCTCTGTAAAGGTACCAACTTGCTTTTGTCTAATACAGCCAGAATCCCTGGGTGCTTATGATATCTGTAAATAACCTCACAAATTCTGAGCAGTAGAACCTCAGTAGATCATTCTTTCAAATCTAAAACACAAGTCATTTGAAGTGAGAATATCGGGAATAAAAAAAACGTTTTTCAAGTGCTGTTGAAAATGTGGATTCTGTTCTTCATGAAATTATTGAGGCCAAAAATGTGACAAGACAGGAAAAAAGTTGCAAAATTACCACAGCAATAGGATCTATAAGTTTATATTATTAATATCAACAACTTTTGGAATGGGCATTAAACATTGTGCAGGATGCTGCAGCCGCTCTGAAGCAAGTGGAAGCTCATGTAGACATGTAGGATATTACCCTGTATTTTACTTCTGTGGGGTTGATTACTTCATTTCTGGAAACATGAAATCCAGTAAATCTAATCCTCCCATGGCAATAATTATGTTTCTTTGATGTGGACTTGCTAAGACTTAGCTGTTTTCTTTTCCTTCCCATTTTGGAGAGGTTTTAATGCTTCCTTTGGTCTTTTTAAGCAATCAGGAGAGGGGTGCTGCTACTTTCAGTAATACTGTTACTTTTCAGTGTTTGGAAGAAAGGACCCAGAGGATGAAGGGAAGGAGAGGTGGAGCTTATTTTGTTTGTTTGTTACCACCCGGTAGTCCTGAACTCATCTTTTATGCATATTAACATCTGCTCTTCTCTCTTTAGAAAATGTTCATACTCTGACACACATTTGACTGATAAACTGAATATTTCTTCAAGTGTAAACATTATGTTAAATTGGTTGAAAAGGACTACTCTTTAGATGGTTTTGACTCTTTAATATTTGAAAGTGCCACAGAATTTAAAAAAAAAAAAAACAAACACAAAAAAAGGATACACCCTCCCTGTAAGCATTTCATTGGGCAGTTTTTCAAATTAATGCAGTTTAACTATTACATTAACTTAATGGCTATTTTCTCCTACTTTAACCATGTTAAATGTGCCGGCAATAATGAGCTTCTAATGCTGTCTCTTTCAAGTCTCAGAGGCATCTTTAGAACTCTGCTTATCTCCTGGATCATAAAGCTGCATAATTCAGTATTCAAACAATTCATTTAAAACTGAAACACTTTGAATTACCGTAAAATTAATCAGAAAAAAGAAATCTTAACATGCCTATTCTGTTTATCTGTATTTAGCAAATCTGAAAGTGTAAGATAAATAAAACTTTACAATATTCTGTTTTCTACTCATGAATCAGCTGCTATAACCAGAAACATATCTAAAACTATAAGGGACAATTCCAAAACCTTTTGCCAAAAAAGTTCCTCATGGATAGTAAACTAAGATGATTATTTTGATGGAACAAACCTTTTAGATTTTTCCGTGCCATTAACTTAAATAGAAACACCTTTAAAATAAATTGGCATTTCTAAGTTATTTGCAATGCACAGAGGTAGTTGACGTACGTAATCAGAACTGCTGCCTCATTAAGTGGCTATATTCTAATTATTTTGCAACTCACAGCCCCGTATCACTTAACGTTTTAAAATATTTCTGCACCTAAACTGTGTTTCGTTTCCTTTGTTCTGTTTCTGAGTGTGTTTTTTTCTTGTAGGCTGGACTATTTCTAACGGGGGAACGAAATGATAAGAAGAAATTGCATTTAGTTCTTGCCTGTTTCAGTAGCACCTGGATCTAATAAAAGGCTGAGATACCTACTGCACTAGAGTACCTTATTTCAGTACCCAAATGTCACTTGTAAGCCCCAGATTTAGGCACCTAATGTCACCACAATTTCCTGGGGACAGCTAGTTATCAAAGTAACTTCTCTCATCTGACTTGAGATGTCCTTATCTGATCTAGTGTCATCTATAATCAAGAGAGTTGCAACTCATCTCATCTATTTTAGGATGATTATAGGTATCTACGTATTGCCAAGTGGATATCTATCCAGAAATCTTTTTCTGTCCACTGGGAGAGCTTCTTGGTTATTAGGACCAACAGGGATATGAATGAAATCCAGTCCCTGTCTCTAAGATAAGCTGATACTCGTGGCAACAGCAACTCTGTCCACTCTGAATCAGGGGCTGAATTTTGCTTTTCTGACTATTTTCTCAAAGAATAGAGTAGGAATTTTCCTGGTTTCCCATATTTTTTTTTGGGGGGGGGTCAAATTTATCCAGTACATTTNTTTTTTTTTTTTGATCAAATTTATCCAGTAAATTTTTCATATAACAACAGGAATCCAGATTCCTGCTTTTCCAGCTGAATATTCTTCCTAGCACTGACCTTCAAAATCATACCTTTTCCTTGTATGTGTGGTTATTTCTGTCCCATGTATTCTTTGCTGTGACTTTCATGGGGTAGGTGGAGGATGCTTCTTTCCCAGGCCAAACTCTCCTTCTAGGAAGAGCTGGGCATTGGAAACCCTTCTGAATTAAATGGTTACAGACTTTGGGTCTCCCATTTCCCAGGTGGTTGCCCTCATCATTAGGTAGCTGTACAGTTAGTACCAACACAATTTTCCTTTCTTTAAATTTAAAAAAAAAACCCACATCTGATTTTGTTAGTGGCCTGGTGCTGGTGATTTCTGTGACAGCACCTTTACCATCTGCTTTTCCAGGTCCAGGATGTGTACTTCCCCTATGTTTGAGGTCTCAGGCAGGCATAGGTAGGAATGTGGCCTGAGATCAACAGTTTTGGTGACGCACAGAAGCTGAATGTGGACAGAAACACAAGATTTGTCTCTCTGGCTAAAAATCACAGAGACAAGGACACTAGCTCTCAGGTCAAGTAGCAAAGATGGCTTGCATTCATTCTACATAAGAATTAGCTCTGGGACCTAAGCAATGCTGGTTTGACATAACTGCTATTTCATATGGAGGACTTTTTTTAGTTGAACACATCTAAAATAATTTGAGGGCCTCGGTCTTACAGCCCAGGCAAGTGGTGTTTTAAACTGTGAACATTTCTTGCAGGCCCTGCTGCGGTGTATGAAGATTCCTCCTGAACTTTTTCCATCTATAGGAAGATATTGGAGTTTAAGGATGCCAAACCGTTATGTGATAGTGTTGGAAGACAGTGAAAGGTGGAGATGCCCAAACCTTTTCTGTACTGTCTGTTGAGAATGGTATCTGTTAGATACTGTGTCCAAACACATACTGTGTTCAGGCACTATCTGGGACACCGCTAGCTGGCATGGGCCACTGCTACAACCTGCAGCAGGAAGCCAGTGAAATATTATGGGTGATCAAGGTGTCAAGCCCCTGGACATGCTTTCTTTAGCAGAGTAAATACAGACATGGTAAAGTTTCTGGTTAAAGTGCTGCAGATTTAGTGAACAGCTGAGCAAACTTCTGGATTTCAATTTTATGCATGTTCTAGCAAATGGTTTTAATCATAGTACACTTTGGCGACACAGAATGTTGGTGTCTGACCTAAGATAGATATCTGTTGCTACTCTACCATCCTGTTTGTCTTAGTGCTACTGAACTCCAAGGTCTCTTTCAAACATAGTTACAGCTAGTCTGAAGACCATTATTTTAGAGTACATGGCTCCTAGTTTTTCTAAAACACCATCTTTTGAAAGTGATAATTATGATTCATGGAAGCTTAGTGGTTTACAGATTGCTTCTGGAGGGCTACTGTGTTATCTAGCTGCGCTCTCTGGATTAATATGTGTTACCCATCATCTGATATGGACTTCACTTAGACAAACTGCTGTAGAACACAAGTCCTAGGCTTGTGCTATGTTTTTACAAATGAGATCATGAGCACATGAACTACAGGTAGGCAGTTGCAGTGGAAATAGGCTGTGTTCAAACTACCATTTTGGTGGAGAACGACATTGAAGTTTTGAAGTTAATCTCCCTGTTGTCCAGCACATTGGTTTCAGTCAGTGAAAGGTTTCATTACACTGAAGGTGAACTCCTTCCAGAGGTCAGAGCTCTGTTACAGGTGCGCATAGATGTGCTCCAGCACCTTCTGGGGCTCTGCAGCACTGTTTCATTCTTTAGGAAGCTTCAAAAAAAACCACGTGTGGTGGGAGCATTTGGTGTGTGGGGACCTGATAAAATTTAGGCCATAGTAAAACTCCCCACCCACATATGGCGTGGACGTGTGGTCCTGAATACCAACTGCTTTGAGCTATCTTAACTGCATCAATGTACTTGCATATACAGACATAGCAATCTCAATAACAAATGGAAACCAAACACAATGTTTGGTTTTCAGTGTGCAACTGTACCAAGTGAAAATCTTTGTTTTATAGGTTCTTACAGTGCCCCCGCCATTCCCATGTGAGAGCAGATTCCAGAAATGCATTAAGCACCCTGACTAATTTCAGTCAAGTCCTATCCATTCTCTCTGCCTTTTTTACCTTAGGCAAAGAACTGTATATGCAGTAAATTGTTTTGACTTCTTTTTTAGTTAGTTAGTTTATTTTCTTTAATTGCCTATTCCACATTGTGTTTGCATTGGAGTGAATAGGTCAAAGAAACTATAGTTTGGTTTAGGGAAAAGAAAGTTCAAACTTTAGATCCTCTGGGATTTTTTTTTACACTTTTTTCCTAATCAGAAGATAAGTTTTTAACAATTAGAATAAGGTATTTAAAAAAAAAAAAAACAAAAACAACGTTCTGTGAAAACTGGAATGTATTTTGACTTTTATTCCTATCTGGGACAATAACAATGGAAATATTGGAATGTATGATAGAATTGAAATTCCAATTTGCATCTATCTTTAGTAATGAAGAAAGATTGTTTATGTAATTCACTTGTTATTTTCTGCGCAGGACTAATATTCCTCAAGTCCTTTGCTTTAAGCTTATTTGTACATAGAAAGTTAGAGGTAATGAGGAAAACTGAAAGCAAAAAAAGCAAAGTGAAAAATGGGTCATTTTCTTAAAGATGAGATTCAGAATATTGGTGAAGAGAAGGACAGGCAGCAGTTCACCCACTACAGCCACTGGATTATTTATTTTTAATGAATATATAACTTTTCTGTGAAAAGCAGAATACCTTGTTTCTTTGTCATACAGACACAATTAAAATGAAGCTTTAAATTAAGAAAATACAGAAAAAAGAAAGGCAGCTAGAAAATAAAAAATAGATATAAAGAGGGGGAGAAAAAGGAGTTTTTCTTATGCTTTGTTGCATATAAGTGATGCCAGCATGTTGAAGCTGATTGCAGACATTCTGGGTTGAAAATGTCTGAATATAAAAAATACTATGTCATTCCTCTAAAATTGATGTTCCTAGCTGAATGATGTGGATCCTGTAAAACCCATGCCCTTAGCTGTTCTTCTAATTAAAAAAAAGTTACAATTCAGCTTGAATCCAACAATCTTTACAATTAGTATTTAACTGTCCATAAAAAGTAGCAATTCCCTTAATGAACCTGCTACTACCATTGTTTACTATCTCAAATTTAAGGGGGGAAAAAAATCCACCCAGTTACCAAGCAAATCGCATGTCACTGTTTTTCCCACCTCTATAGCCCCATTATCTCTTCTAATTACATGTAATTAATCAGTGCCAGTCTCTGAGAAAAAGCTTACTGAATGGAACAAGATGAAATAGATGATACCTCCACGGTCAAACCTAATATAACTCCTCACAAAAAGTTACAGTATAAAGTTTACATTTAATTCAGTCAAATGTCACACTGTAGAGTGTGCAGACCAACAAACTATTTCTTAATGAGGGTAATTAATCAGTTGTCCAGATATTCATGCTTGATTTAGAATATGTTAAACATGAGAGAGAAAAACAGTGAAAGAGGAATACCTGCTAACTGCATGGTCTTCTGAGATCATGTTTAACATGCATGATAACTAAACTACTTGCACTTCTGTATGGCAAGGTCTCCATCACTGGTTTCACAGCTTTGATTTTTAGAAACATCAATCAAGTTCCTTTCACAGTTCCTCCCAGGTAGCAGATGTAAAAAGTCAAGTATGGTAAATGTTAAGTAACACAAAAACAGGTTGGGATTTGGTATTATTTCCTGCACCCCCTCCCCAGCCCCAGTATCTTTTTTAATCATCAAATGTTGACTCCTATGAGTCAAAAGTGTTTGCGGGCAGGAGGGTGTCTATCATGAAATGTTCCCATTTCATTTTTTCATACCTGCACATTTAAAAATTGCTGATGTGTCCTGCTTTGGCTCATTAATGTCAGGATGTTGCAATCACAAGATGGTCCCTCAGAGGAGCCAGGAGCCTCAGGTGACAGCTGGGTGGCCAGGCAGGGTCCTCACTGACATGGGTACTGTCCCACCAGGCTTGAGTAGGCAAGGTCCACTGATGGAAGCCAGGGTCAAACAGCAGGACACCGATCACCAGGCACAAGTGACAGTTCAAGACCAAGGTCAAGAAAGGACATACAAGGTCAAGGTGATGTTGGTGCAAGACCGGGCACCATAACACTTACCTGGAGCAAAGCCCAGGTCCTGCGGTTGTGTGCAGCCCCCACCGTGTAGGGTGAGACCGGGATAAGCCCTCTCACAACCTGTTCACAGCAGCCTGGTCCAAGGTCACCTAGCTGGGACACATTAGGTCTGACCTTCAGCAAAGGCAGCTAAAGCCCTTGGTAAGGGTAACGTTGCAGAAGAGAAATACAGATAAGTATAGTTTCAGGGTAACCAGGGCATTTGGAGCCTGTTGGTGTACTCAAGGCAGCAAAGAAATGGAAGAAAATGTTTCAATCTTTGTCTGAAGTGACTACTCCTTTGAAATACAACTAAACACATAGATAGAAAATGTAAAACCATGTTTAGAGATGAAAAATTAAAGAAGGAATTTTGTTTGATATCCTTGGCTGAATGCTGTTTTGAATTTTTAATTAACTTTCTCAAGGTTTTGAATTTTCTTTCATATTCAAGATGGGTAGTGTTTTGGATTCGGGTTTTGTAATTTTTTTTTAATATCAAAAACTCTATTTTGAACAAGGAAATTATTATCTGTGAAGTTGTAGCACTAAGGTGACATAAAATATTTCAGACAGAGCACTGTGTGTTACACTGGCGTCCCAGCTTACCCTGATTTCTGCTCAGTTCACCTGGAGATTTGAATGAATTCAGAATAATTCTTGCAGGCAAGTGCTTCTTCTCAGGAAATCCATGACTAAAAACACCACAGGCCAAAATAAATTTAAAACATTTGCATCCACATAAAAGTGGTATCTACCATTTTGCTGTCTCTTTACCAACCTCTTGATAAACCTATGCGGTTTTTAATCTCATGAGGGTAATTACACAGAAAATTCTGGATACAACTATTTCTTTTTATAGAATTATTTTTTTTCCTAATGGTCGATGTGAACTTAGTGAATGAGTGGATTTCTATAAAAGTTTCCAAATGCAGGTAACTTTGCTGTGGCTCACAAACTGGAACGCTGACTCGGGCTTTGAGTAGCTTAATTGCTCACTTATAATTGTTGAGCGGGTAATAGAGTGATGGGCTGCATTCTCATCCACGACTCCTTTGTGCTTGTAATATCTGTGTAGAGGAATGTTCTTTCTCTTTAAACAAGACTTTTCAGAGCAGTTTCAAAGCCTCTATAGACAAGACTGCGATACAGTAAAACTTACAACCAAACACTAAATAGATATTTGGAAGCTGTAGTGTATGTTTATATATATACTTACTTCTGACCTTTTCAAGGTAAACTGAAACAATTTTCATCAAATGAAAAGTATGAAAATCGTTCTCTATTTTGCTTTTAATGCCACAAAGAGAATACTAAGAAATATGAGCACAATTCCATTCTAATAATTGGTTTCATTATGTATTTACAACATAAAAGGTTTACTTTAGTGGTTTTGACTCTTTTGACTGTCATTCTTTTAATGTGTACATAAATACATATATATTTACTGCTTTGATGACATTTGGCTTAAATCTGAAACACAGAGAGAAATTGGTAGGTTATTTACCAGTTCGTATACAATAAAAAATATTTTTGTTAATATTTAAGTTCACTTAATTTTGATGTTCTCTTTTTTGATAATATCTGTATAGGACTG
The DNA here is from genome assembly GCA_013400555.1 of Jacana jacana. Lineage (NCBI taxonomy): Eukaryota > Metazoa > Chordata > Aves > Charadriiformes > Jacanidae > Jacana > Jacana jacana. The sequence continues at coordinate 90,813 of VZTM01024266.1, read as the reverse complement.
ATCTTTAAGAAAATGGACTACTGTAAATCACTAAGCTATAAAATGTCTTTTTTTATGGCATGCAGATTCATGTTTCATGGGCCCTTAAGTTTTCAAACTAGTCAAAATTCAACAAAAAATATCATTGCTCCAGTACTTCTGTTTTCAATCCATTCATTTTAAGTAAATTTATCTTTCTAGTGGAGTTGAAAAATATTTTTTCAGTTTGTCTTGGAATTTAGGGTACAGCCAAGACTGCAGCTTCTTTTTGGGAATGGGTGGGAATGGTTTTCCAAGTAACTGGAATTCTTCAACTGAGCTAAAGCATGCATTTCTCTCTGGGAATTATGTGTTTCAGCATAATATAATGCAAGAGCTGAGATCCTCAATCACCATTGAACCAAAGTTCCCCACATTAGCCTGTAGTATGCTATCATTTTAATCATACTATAAAAAGTTACTAATAAAATAGGAAATAATAGTACCCATTTTAAATATTGTTCATTGGACTTTGGCAGAGCAACGTGAGGTATGTTTCTTCTCTATTCTGTGTTTTTTCTAGCGTGTCATATAATTCATTTAAAACAGAACAGCGAGTTTCTTTGAAGCAGTAGGTGTAAATGGCTTCTGCTGAAGTGCTCTTTGGTCGTTATGGTTGGTAAGAACTGGAAAAAGGCATAATAGAGACCACAGAAGCATAAATCTTTCTTTCACTGAACTGTCCCTCCACTTCAAGTGCCACCTCTCCTGGGTCGGAGAGGAGAAGGTCTACCCATGTTCTGAGCACTCTGTTGCAGCCCATGTTTCTACTCCTAATAGGGAAACTTGTTTTCTAGCTTCAGGACTTGAGCCTATGTGGCAGGTTTTTCGAGTGTTTCAGAAATGTTATGTCCACCCAATACAAAGCTGAGTGAGAAAGGCAAAACCAGACACTACAAACAGCAAGCTGCAGAGCATTTTCTGAATATCACAAAGCAAAAAAATGTAGCTGAAGTCCAAATAGATAAGCTTATCTGGGTCTTTGTAATACAACTATTACTTGTTGCAAGGACACCTATACCTAGTGGCAAGGACTTTTTCTGTCACTACTGCAGACAATATATTTAGCATTCTTCCTGAGGGAAAATTGTGTTAAATCTGGGATTAATGTGAAGAGAGGTCTAGCTGACAAACTTTTAACTTACACTTTCTTATAGCCTAGGTGCTTATAGCATGTAAGAGCAGACAGTGAAAGATCAGTAAATACCATCTTTCTCTGTGGGGCCAGAGAGGAGAAGAGCGAATATGAGGGCAGCAGTGATGGTTTTCCAACTTCTTCATACCATATATTGATTCGCTAATCTTATTTTCTCTATCTACTGGATGAACTGCAGTGACTATTTCATCTTCCAACCCCTGTGTCTCTTTGAGAGTGCTACTGTGTTCAAAGAAAAGTTACCCAGCTCCCAGACACCTCTTAGAAGACTTGAAAAGCCCTGTCTCCACAGCTACCCCAGTCCTCCACTGATTTGTACTCCATCCCCAGACCCAAGGCTTCATTGCTGTTTGTTACAGAGTAAGAAGAAATGAAGCTTTCAACCCCCTTGCTCTCTTCAGTCCCCCTGGCTCGCAGAGTCCGAATGGAAACAGACTGGAACAATCTTAAGTTGCTGTAGTTTGAAAACTTTAAAAACAGATTATTATGGTGAGGCAAAAACACCAGGAAGTTGATAACCTGCACACTCTGTCTCACCCCAGTGTGAATCAAAAAGACAGTTATGAAGTCTTGGAAAATGGCAATTGTAATGAAAATGTCTACTGACCCTTGACTAATAGTGTCAGCAAGCCAACAGCGCTTAATTATTAAAATCAACGCATGTCCTGCATTGACAGCTCAGTGTTTTGAACTACACAGTTCTGGTGGAGAGGAAGAAACAATAAATAGTGGTAGCAAACCTCCCTTTGTTATTCATTCTTATCTGTTCTCTCTTTTTGCCAATTCCCTTCCACAGCAGAGTTAGAAAGGTCATCGTGATTATGTTCTCCATGAGATTGTTAAAAATCAGTGTTTCTCTTTACAAACACAACATAAACTGCAACAACTGAAAACAATGAGGATGTATTTGTGTAAGTTCTACCTTAGAAGGGGAAGGAGGGCATGTTGCGGTGCAATTTGTTGAACACTGTGATAATAATAGAGTCATAGGATCATAGGAAAATTCAGGTTGGTAGGAAAAGCAGAAGGTCAGCAGTGCAGCCTCCAAGGACATAAATTGAGTGTTTTCAGTCTGGTGTTTAATTTCTTCGGGAGAAGCAGTCTTTATTTCCACTGCTGCTAGGAATGTGATCAAGTAGAGAAAAGGTTTGCCCTGTGATGAACCTGGCAGATGTCACTTACCTTCAGACATTGCTGTATGTGGTGCTACAGACTCCAGGCCCACCCTGCAAACACTGAGGTCAGTGAAGAAGGAGGTGGAGGAGGTGCCCCAGGTGCTGAAGCAGAGATTCCGCTGCAGCCCATGGTGATGACCATGGTGAGTGAGGCTGTCCTCCCGCAGCCAAGGAGGTGCACAGTGGAGCAGATATTCTCCTGCCACGCACAGAGGACCCCACACTGGAGTCATTGGATGCATGAAGGAGGCTTTGACCTCATGGAGTGCCCACAATGGAGCACGCTCCTGGCAGCACTTGTGACCTTGTGGAGAGAGGATTCAATGCTGGAGAAGGTTTGCCTGCAGGCATTGTGTCCTGGTGGAGGACTCATTCTGGAGCAGTCTGTTCCCGAAGGATCGCGCTCCATGAAAGGGAACCATGTTGGAGTAGTTCATGAAGAGCTGTAGCCAGCCTGTAGAAAGGACTCACGTTGGAAAAGTTCATGGAGGATTGTCTCCTATGGGAGAGAACCCATGCTGGAGCATTATTCTGTTATGATATGGCTTCCTTGTGACTGTAATTTGAAGATGAGACCTGTGTGGTCATTAACCCTCCCGCAGTCTGTTTGGCTTTGATAGAAACCTGGCAGGGGTTCACCCAGGTCATCCAGTAGCACCTAGGTCTTGGTGACCAGAGAATCTCATTAAGAGATTCTCAGTTCCGCAGAGAACTGTTATCATGCAGTACCAATGCAACTTCTGAAGCATAGGCTCAATAAAGTGTCTTTTGAGGGTTAGAAAAGCCTTCTTAGAACAGTGGACTTCAAAGCTTGTCACATAGAAGCTACCTAGATTTAGGTAAATACTAATACCCTTCTGTGCCTTCCTGCTTCTGTTGTAAAATAGAATATTCAAAATTCCTTTGTGATTTTTTCAGTAATTTTTGAATATTCTTCTGCATTTAGAACCTTGAATATTAATTTAAATTAGTAAAAAATCCAAGTGAAACATAATAGCAATGAATTCACTTTTATAAGAAAAATGTTTTCATTTATTATGCCATTAGAACATGTGTAAACTCCTTTGTTGGTAAGGAAAATCAGAAATATTTTATACCACATCAAGTACAAAAGAATATATTGTGAGAAATATTGTAACTATTATAAAACTGGTAGTAAATTGTCACTACAGCTCACGTATGCTTTTTTTATGATACCTGTACTCTCTTTACAGCATGGTAATGCCCTGTGGTCTCATTTAGTTCTGTCTTTACCCATCAGAGCACAGAATGGCTTTTCAGCAGTGGACTTTTTGGTGAGGTGAACATTCTAACGGTGACTTCTGTTTTTCAAACTTGTGCTCAATCTAATACCATAACCTGCATTCTGTATAGGCGGGAAAAAAACAGGTATTATAATGAATATAGATATCAAAGTCTATTAATTTCGGTGTGAAAATTGCTTCTTATTGACGATTCACATGATCTTCTTAGATCTGGAGCAACACACAAAAATGAAAGTAATTGTCTTTGTTTTCTCTAGCATTCACTTTAATTTGTTATTTATAACCCGTCTTTAATAGCACCATAGTAGAGAACAAGTATCTCCCTTCAATTTTGTTTTAGGATAAGTATTAAAAGACGCAAAGCATAAGGTGCTAAATTTATTGGTTTTGTGACCCCTCTCACTTTTCTGTTCTACTCCACTGCTGAATTTGGTCCATTTGGAAAGCTTTGTGATTTGTTACTGTAGAGCTGGATCTCCTTTTTCAAACATTCTCCTACAGCTGACATGCATGTTAAGTAATACAGCTGCAGTCATCTGTAAAAGCTTGGAATTAATTTTCCTCTTTATTGCTGCAGCTTATTTCATTCCGCCTTTCCCTTTATATTTATAATACAGAAAAAGATTGCATTCCTTGAGAAAGCATTGCAGTTAGTTTCCATCCTTTTTATATTACTTGTCGGTAAAGTAATCAATGCAACTGTTATCATCGGTACACACACTAACTACAGTATGAACATTGTCAGAAAAAATTTACTGAAATGGTAAATTAAATCAAGACATAAAACAAATCTTTTCTGTTTTGCTGATGAAAATCTGAGCCTAGAAAATAAAAACGAAAAAGGCAGAACTTTATAGATGAGCATGTGGCATAAAGGGATGAATAAGAAAAGCTAAGGAAAATGAAAGTTACTACATAACATAAGCCGTAATCTATGAGGAAAAAAATGCATCATTTTTGTTATGTCTTGAAATGCATGTGTGACTATTGAGCAAAACTTACATTTGAAGGGAAAAAGCCACAGATGGGAAACAGCTATGTTAATGAAAGCTGTGAAAATATCAGGAAAATCTAAGGGGTTTGTTTTATTTTTTAAATCCCGATTTAGGACTAAAAAGTCCATGCTGAAAATAGTGCACTTCCCCCGGGATTCAAAATAGGAATATGTCTAGAACAGGGAAGGGGCTTAGGTTTACAGTTCAAGCTTCAATGTACTTGTATTAGTGTGGTGACAGTGGAATCCATCTGTGGATCAAGTTGGATTTTGATCACCTTTACCACATGAATTGCATGGAGACATCTTCCCTACGTACATATATACATGCAGATATATGCATCAGTGCATATATGCGTGCATTGTCCCATATCCATTTCACAGTGATGTGAGAGTCGGTCACCCGATTGATACTGTATCACAGAATCACAGAATGTCAGGGATTGGAAGGGACCTTGAAAGATCATCTAGTCCAATCCCCCTGCCAGAGCAGGAACACCTAGACCACATCACAGAGGAACATGTCCAGGCGAGTTTTGAATGTCTCCAGTGAAGGAGAATCCACAACCTCCCGTTCCACTGTTCAGTCACCCTCACTGTATTCTCCTTCTGCTCCAACACTCCTCTAACTTCTACTCTAGGGAGGCCAAAGAAGAAAAATAAAAATCTAGGGTGTGCTTGATGATGATCACTATTTATCTCATTTGTTCCTGTTCCTTTGGTCTTCATAGCATCCTCTACTGTACTTTGCTATATCAGCATCATGAGGTACAGGCCATGGCTGTGGATATTTTTAGGGTCTTTGCCTAGCATGCTGGCATCACTGAATCCCATTATTTAGGCAAATAATACTTGCTCATCGTTGTGTAGGGAGACTTGGACTACAATTACTCCTGGAACTAGCAGAATGGTATCTAAAATTAGTTTTTCTGTGATGTTTATGAATAAACCCCAAAGTTCGATATTATGTCTAAACTTTTCTTTCTTTCTGTGTTATGTGGAAAAGCATTAGTCTCATTTCATTCTCTACCTAATGTTTTCTACACAACCAAGAGTGAGTGAATTACTGGTGACTACATTTTCCGGAGCAAACACATCTGCTGCTTGATGCAGCATTGTAAATAATGAATCTATCGAACAGTTTTACACCTTGCCCTTCAAAGGAGAATGAAAATCATCTCTAGATTTTAACACCGAAATATCTCAGAGTGCTTCCAGTGAAATAGAAGACCATTCTTTTTATTACAAGTGAAATCTATCCAAGTGCTAAGAAATCTGAAATTAAATATTTCTTCATTAAAATTATCATCACTACATATATCACCACAGATGCTGTACCAGTGGTGCCGCAGTAGTACTGCTGGAGGAGGGAGGGGAGAAAGCCACAAATGTGATAGAAAAATTGGAACAAGGCAAAAGCAAACAAGCCTTCTGAACAGGTCTACATAATCCAGCGCTCCTACTTATGTCCTCATATCATGAAATCCCATCCAGTTCAGCATGCCCCCCACAGAGAGATCTTGGCATGGGCGAGGAGCTGGGTTTGGGTCTCAAGACAAAGAAAATCAGAGACTGGTTACCAGACACTTCTCTTCAAGGAATATATATCAGCTGGTTCCTCAGCTTTGTCCAAGACTTTCGTGCTGGTTAATGCCTTCAGCAGTGCCTTCCATTGTTTTAGCTATCACGAAACTGAAAGATATTTAATTTCCTCATTATCTAACTGAAGTAAAAAGTGGCACTTGTGCGTCTCATTTCAAGCTGATAATTAGCCCCTCTCTCCATTTCTGCTTGTCTCATGGGGGTAAGCAACCCTACCATCTCCCATTTTGCTAACCTGCCCTTCTGCTCTTCTCATGCCCATCACATTTTTCCTCAAATTGTCTGACTGTTTAACATAATCAAGTGAAATTCAGAGCAGTTGTCTGCAGCAAGTATTTAGCCTGAGGTTGCTGTGTCTGTTCCAGATCTGGAGCAAGGCTTGTAAGCCTGCAAGCACATTTGTTTCCTACCAGCTGTATCATTCAGTCTAATAAAGATTATTATAGTTCCCTACAAATATAGCTTCATTTATATTCTTAGGCAGCCTTGGCAACAGCACAGCCACTCATCAATAAATGTATACATAAATATGTGGAAAATTTGATGATTCACACAAACACTTGTGTACATATCTGCAAATAGCATATTCAACAATGGATCAAGCCAGAAAAAATCATTAATTTGAATTTCCAATTATTTGTTTCATTTTCTGAATGAATAAAATTTAAAATATTATTTTAATTTACTTTTGGTTGATGTTACTCCTTCAAGATAGAATTAGCTAAGCCCCCAAAAAACTTAACTGCTTTGAAGTAAAAAGTATCAATGTTTCACAACTTCATGAACTTCTGCTGATGTGTGTATAAAACATGTCAGAAAAGGCAGGGAGATTGCAAAAATTTATCATCAAAACAATATCTGGTTTGTAAGGTAAGATTTTCCTGCTTCAAGACCCACCAGCTGAGCTTGGCTGAAAGCTTTTTTTAAGGAAACGAGGCCTTGATTTCCATTTTGTTAACACTGGAGGTGATTTTCTACCATTGGTTTATAGCTGGAATTTGTCCTCCTGTTTTGTAATTTCATTCTAAAATAAGCAGTTTTTAAGTAAGTTAATGGTAACTTCTGGTGGCTTTTTGACACAGGTTGTACAAAAAGCCACATTCTTCAGGACCCAGTATGAAACATTAGCTGTTGATATTGTCATCTACATTAATAAAACCCACGTATATGGCACAGGTAAATGCATTTAAGAAGCATAGAGTCAGACAAGAGCTGAATTGCTGAGATCGGGGAAGTCTGTTGTTAGACTGAGGTTGTAGTAATGAGGACTCAGCAGTGAAGACCAGTGACATTCGGCTCTAATTTTTCAAGGAAAGGCCTTTTTGTGAGCAAGACTGTAGGCAGAGTCTCAATTAAAAATCTTTGTTCTAGTTAAGTGGCAGACATGAATGACAGCCAATTCCCAAGACATACAAGACATTCAGCAAATTCTGTCACTGTCTTCATTCAGGCCTGTTTTTTCTGACCAGGCAAGCTTATAACACTTATACAGCCCTCAATTATTATACATAGTTTACAGCAGAGGGCTTAGTAATGGAACAAACAGTCATGAAAACAACAGATAATAGGTGGGTTTTAACAACTTAGAACTCTTTGGAAGTTAGAAAAAAATATGATTCATCCTGTCTTTTGATCCTTGTTCTCCGTTAGTGCCTGAGAAGCTCTGAACAAAACAGTGACTGGATACCTGCCACTCGAAAGAAAGCAACTAGGAATTTGAAGAATAACATATGTATTCAAATATTTATATTACATTATGTTCTGTCATTTTTCAGGACAGCCCACAAAGTCAGGGATGCGTGTGTGGCTGTTCAAAGTCACGTAGTAACTTGGTAATAGGGCATGCAAAGTGCTCCACACTAAACACCACAATACACATTTCATAATTATTAGAAGTATCCTTGAGTGAAATAAGATATTCTGCTTTCAAAATGCACTAATGGCATATGAGAGGCAGCTGAGTAACCTGCTTGGCCTTTGGCACTGGAGTCATGACAACAAGGTTGCTTGTCCAGCCCTCAGCTCACACTGCACTGCACTTCTTCCTGATCCACCATGGGGGGGAACAAGACAGCGAACATGGTGACACCTTCCTAAAGTGGCTTTTCTTCCAAAACCTATGCCTCATATTGCATCCTTATGTGATATCCTTATGGATATCCTATATCCACATCCAACCTGGGACCATGGGTGCAGAACTGGCAGCTTACACCTGAGAGTAGCTTCTTAGTATCTTCCCTGCAGTGCAGCTCTAGTCGCTCAGTGATCTTGGGTTGTGAATATAGAACAGAAAGGTGAAGGTCCTAGATTTCTATCTACAATCTATTTAGTTTGCTTTTGCATAAAATTAGAATAGAATAGAATAGAATAGAATAGAATAGAATAGAATAGAATAGAATAGAATAGATTTCAGTTGGAAGTGACCTACAACAATCATCTAGTCCAACTGTATGGTCACTTAACCAAAAGTTAGAGCACATTATGAAGGCCATTATCCAACTGTCTCTTAAACACTGACAGGTTTGGGACTCTTCCCTAGAAAGCTGTTTACAGTGTCCGACCACCTTCTCAGTGAGAAAACCTTCCTAATATTGAGTCTAAACCTCTCCTGGTGCAGCTTTGAACCATTCCCATGCCTCCTCTCACTGGATACCAGGGAGAAGAAATCAACACTGCATTCTCCAATTGTCTTCCTCAGGAAGCTGTACAGTGTGATGAGGTTGCCCCTCAGTCTCTTTTCCTCCAAACTAGACAAGTCTAAAATTCTTAGCTGCTCTTCCCAGGACATGCCTTCCAGCTTTTTCATCAGCTTTGTTTGCCCTCCTCTGGCTGCCTTCAAGGACTTGAACATCCTTCTAGACCCAGAGCTGCCCACCATACTCACAGTGAGGCCACATCAACCTGAATACAGCAGGGCAATCACCTCTTTGACCGGCTGCTCAAGACCGTGTTTGATGCACCCCAGGAGGTGGTTTGCCCTCTTGGCTGCTGGGGCTCACTGCTGACTCCTGCTGACTCCTGCTGATGGACAGCAGCCCCAGAGCCCTTGCTGCAGGGCTGATCTGCAGCCTCCCAATTTATACTTGTGCCCAGCATTACTCGTTCCTATACTCGCAATCCTGCATTTGCTCTTGTTAAATTTCATGCCGTTGATGCATTGCTTTTTTGTGATGCAAAGCACCTCAGTAATGCAAAGGCTAATGTTTAGGCAGAATGTTTGTGGCTGGTTTGCTGATCACTCTTCTGGCTGCAAGTGTTCCACATTGCATACTGCTCGTTCAAAAGAGCAACCTTGGCCAGTAGCTCATAAAATGCCCAGAGAGGCCAGTCAGAATGAAGTGGTAGGACTTCTGCAAACAATGTCTGCCAAGTCCGATTCCAAATGAACACATAATGATGTGGCCCAATATGGGCCCAAAATAAACATGCCATCTGACACTGAGCTTACAGTTCCACCTCAGCCTCCGGCTTGCAGAATGTATAGGTCTAAATCACTGCAGAAACTGTTAACCAGATCTCCCCGCAGAGTAGGACTGACACTGTTAATTCAGCTGAAAGTTGTGAGTGTGTTATAAACAGGGTTGTTTTTTCTCCTTGGTTGGCAAATTTGTCATGGGACTGCTGTTACAGAGGTGAACACCTAGATGTAATTTTGAAAGGATCTAAAATGAAAAATTAAAAAGTGGAATAAAGTCTGATGACTTGACATTAATTTCTCTAAGCGCTTGAATGAGAAGACCATAGTGCCAGGTAGGAAAACTTCCCATGAAATACCATTCACAGTTTTCTCTATTATATTTAGACCTTTATTTAGCAGCAAAGAAAATGTTAAATTAAATTGAAAATGCTCTCCTTCCTCTTGAGAAAACAAACACAATTATACTAATCTTTTAAGGCCAAGAATATACATTGTACACATTAAAGGTGATTGTTTTGTACTACTGAAAAGGTCAGGCTTAGTTTCAAAAAGCATCAGCTGCCTTTCTCTTTCATTAATATAAAATGTCTTTGTTACCTTTAAAAATGTAAGATCAAATTCTCAGTCTCCTAAACCTCATCTGGGTTTTGTGCAAGTGCTTGTGCCCCAGATATACTTTTAGCAAGATCATACTGGATTGATAAGGAAAGCAAGAGGTACCCTTTCCAGCCACATAAACAGAAATGGGGTTTGGAAGAGAAATACTTCAAAATATCACTGCCTTGCCATAATTTTTTTTTTCAGTCTGCCACAGCATATCATAAAGGAACCAGTGTTTAGAGAAAAATAAAATATTTCCTTTGTGCTGCATGTGTGGCTTTGCACTGTCATACAAGGCTGACTGCTTTTTAGCTGGATCTCTTGAACTGCCTGCAAATCAAGATGTAGAAATACACAGTAATGTACTTTGTTCTTTGAAAACTTAAAGATGAAGATGATTTCACTGTGGATACTCTCCTTTCTGGAATATTATTGGACAAGGGGCCACCAAGTTGCCATCTAGAGACACTTAATCCGTGCTTCCCTGATGGCTGCAGCCCTATCCTTATCCCCTCAATGCTGACAAGGAATTCAGGCATGATCCTGGCTATTGGCAGGCTTGGCTTGCACTGTGGGGTTTCCACATGTGGTAGCTTCATAGCTGCCTGTGCCTTGAAACTTTTGACATGGTATAAAAGACAGAGGATTGTACAGCCTGTGAAGTATGGTAAAGGGGCAACAAACTTTACAACGTAGATCACTGCATAATGTGAACTCTATGGTTCAAATCATTAAGATTTCTCATGGAAGGAGAAGAGGAAATGGGTGATATAAAGCCCAATGGCTCCCAAAATCTCCCCTCTCCCAGTACTCTAAAGGCTAGGAACCGACCTGACCACCATAGGAGATGGCACAGCAATAGAGAGTATTCACTGTGTTCCACCTTCTCCTGCAGGGAAGGATAATTCTTACATGAGCAGCACGAAATATCATAGTGCAAGTCAATTACTTTTTCCTTTTTCAGTTAGCTCTGCTGTCCTAGAAATGACTTTTTCAGTTTTCCAAAATTTTGTGCTTCTCATTTGTTACAAATGCACATCACTGTAGTCGGAATCATGCACACAGGTGCCAGTAGCTGGAGAATGTATAAATATTCAGGTTGGTCTTCTTTTAAATGAAAAATGCCAATGTACTGATTTGGAATTGCTTGTTGTGAAATAAAGGTTCATCATCACTAAAAGCAGCTGAAATAGTCAAAATGAAACATCAGTGTGGATTTGTTTGGGGTTTTTTATAGGTTTAGCTTTTGCAGAATATTTTTTATTTTTAACTCTTTAAGCTACTGTCTTTCTTTCTGATTCAGGACAACATGTATTTCACTTTAAGAAAAACAGGAAGGGTTAAAAAGCATTTCCTGTCCTCCTGTAGTTTTGATGGTCTTCTGGCACGACATCTTAATTCACCACAGCATAACTACAGCTACCATGGATGCACCTGAATTCAAATTTATGGAATTGCAAAGGTATAAAACTAGATCACTCTAGTGGTTAATTAAACCCACTGAATTAGAATGAAAGTCAAAGCCAACACTGTGGAAAGGACTTCGTTCAGGAATGTTGGCAGAAATACATTTAAAGTAAAAGTAGGTTTCATCTTTTAAGCAAGCGCATTATTTGAGTTGATTTTGTCACACCCACAGAGGAGAAAGCACTTGACATTTCAGGCTATCAATGGTAAGGCTCATAAGTTAAAGAAAGGTACACCCAGAATGAAGTACACTTCCATCCCTATTCACTCACATATGCTGTTCCTTATGACATGTTATATGACAATGTTCTGAATATTACATTCAGTGCTGCCAAGTTAGGAATAAATTTACCCACGCTGTTAATCTTTGTTATAAGTCCTGGACAGGTTTTTGTTGGTGGGGTTTTCTTTTTGTGTGTGTATTTGGCTTTTTTTTAATGGAGCTCTGCAATATTCTTAATTTCTTTCTGCTACCAACAGGAGATAATTACCTTCTAGCATTGCTATTTTATTCACTGAAAACTGACACTTCCTTCTGTTTTAGCATCAGTTCATTGTGGAGAATTCTTTGTAGTGCTTTAATTAACCTGGCATGATCTCAGTACAGCCCCAAATAAAATTAACATCAAACACTCATATGGAATTGTTCTATGAGATAGCTTGGGTGATGAACATAGACCATATGGTAATCTTTAAAAATAAAACCTGCCAAATAGAATATTTAATGCGACTACCCCGGCACACTCATAAGGATTGTAAAAATCAAAAATAATTCTGAGCACTGCTCACTTCAAAGGATCACAAAATATTTTATACAAACTATCTATCTTTCTAAAATCAGCTCACCTGCCACTTAAAGCAGCCACTTCTGCAGTGAAATGCAGCAGCTATTGCAGTAAAGCACAGCAAATTGGAACAGCAATTTTAGGGCTGGTAATGAAGACAAATGGTGTATCTTGTTTAAACTGCAGGGGCAGAAGGTAATTATCCAAATTTGGAGCTGGCTGAGATACCAGACCTAACACCTCTCTTGCAGAAAAGTGTCAGTCATGATTTTATATCTGGGTAATGTTAGAACATGAGCAAAGCCTGGTCTTTAACACTGATCGGGTAAACAAGTTGGATTCTGGGGAAGATTTCCTGCTTACATTTATGTGTGCAATAAAATCAGTCATGTCTTTGCTGTACCCCATTGCTGCTTAGATGAGAATCTAGAATTGATTTTATGGATATGATCTAAAGTCCACTGAAATCAGTGGAAAAACATTGACTGGCTTTGGATCAGGTCTTCTGTCAGCTCTAGTTTGTTGGAGAGGGAAATTGTGCTCTCATTTATTACCTCGTAGCAATGCGCTGTATATTGAAATATGGGAATGTTAGATTTACAAGAACAACATAACCAAAAGAGGCATGAACTTTTTCTTTAATGATAATCATACTATCCTAGCATCTTGCTGTGCCAGTTGCTTGGCTGGACTGTTCCGAGTGATTTTATGGCTGCTCTCAGCTAATGCAATCTGCAACCCACGTAGGCTGAGAATCCAGCTTGCAAGAGTATTCGATCTTTCAAACCTCAGTCAAAACAGAGAAATTATTAATCTAGTGTAAAGTCAGAATTCCCCTTTGCATCTTCTCCTTTGTATTGACACAGGAAGGAGCCACCATTGCTCACTGTCCTGGCAGCTGCTCGGTTAACTGCACGGTGTTTCACAGGGTAGACATAGTCTTCAGATCTCTCAGCAGTAAAAAAGATCATTCACTTCACTTTACAATGGAAGAAACTTGCATTATTTCAATTAGCACTTTTGCTTTCATTGTTATGACATGGTAGTAACATAACAGCTACTGTTGGCACGTAATCACTGCAAGTTTCACACATTTCTTCTGTTCTGATTAAAGCATGAGCACAATGACCTTCTTCCTTCTGAAAACACACTCTCCTTTTCAGCTTTCTAAAATACGCTGACCTCTGGGGAAAAAAAAAATAATGCTTAGCCCTTACAAAACTAGCTTTTGCAGCACAGTATAGTCCACTTTCTGGAGATTCATGTTTGTCTCATTATTCCATATCATTGGAGTCACCTGCCTTAGCATCTTTCCATTTACCTGATGCAGCTGTGACATTTCAGCATACTTTTAAACAAATTGTTCTAATTGGTGCAGCCAACTTCCTGTCCGGCTTTGAAAAATCAAGACAGGAACAAATATATGGTGGCAATTTATGACTATTTTCCATCTTAACTCACCCCTAACTGAAAGAAAAAAATATGGTAAAAAATCACCTCAAGAAATTACCTGAATAATTAAAATTGTCCTTCTAAAGCAGAATACCCACTCAGTGGGGTGGGAAAAAAACCTTGTGTTCCCTGAGGTTAGCCTCATTAAAGTTGTTTTCCTGATTACTTGGGGTTTCTGTGAGTACTTTCAACTTCCTTAAACATTTGAAGATCCCTGTAGCTGTCAAGAGTCTGAAAGCCTTACTGATTCTCACCCCCATGGAGAACTTAACTGTTTTCCTTCTTTTCAAATTCAAATGTTATTTCATAGCCAGACAGGATTCATCTTTACTCATTCCCTTCTTTTATTTTAAAATCCAAGATACATAGACTGACACGTGCATCTGCACAGAGTCTCAGTAAAACCATGGGGCTATATCGATGTGGATATTCACTTGCAAAGAATTGGATCAAAATTGATCCATTGCTGTCTTTAATTGCTCTCATTTATATGCTATAGGTAATGCCACAGCAGATAATATCTTTTCCCCCTCCCTGTTCTAAATGCCATTTATTTAAGCCTGATTACAGTAAGATTTCTGGTCTAGTTCAGTCTCAAATGTGAACATAAGTGTAATGTAAAGACCATACCTCTGAGGACTGCGTTTGGCTTTTACATTAATTACGGCAGCTGACATCAGTGTTAATTCATTCCCCAATTATCTTGGCAAAGCTTTTAGTCATTTAGACACACACACACACACACATCTTCAAAGTATCGGGCAAGTAGGATCATCTGCTAGGAGGCTATCAGTAACAGTGAACATCACATCAAGCTGCAAAAAAGTAAAGTTTGGGGTTTGTTTTAGTTTGTCTTATTTTACGCAAGTGGCTGTACTCTCAAACCTTGCTAGTTTCCGGGATGGAAAACTGTCAATGTCTTATTTGCATTTGTGATCACATTCTAAGGAACTGGGAAAGAACACTCCAAATTTTAGGGGTTGCCCAAACTTTGCCACTTTTGAGCAGCATAATTAAAAGTTTGGATTTAAATCTCAGCTATTCAGAAGTCTGAAAGTGAACAGGTTTGACTTCTAACAAAGGAGTCTGAAAGAAAAGCTTGATAGGAACGAGGATTCATTAGCTAGGGCCCTGCCCAAGTCCAAAACATAGAATGTCCATAGTCGTTGCCAAGTGGGACTTTAGCCTCAGCCCCTTTTGTTGAATAGAAAGGATTATTCTATTAGTCAGAAACTTCTTTTCTTGTCTAAATTTGGGAACTTAAATATTTAGTGTTTGTTCAGAATCTAGTGATAGAGTACAAAAAGATCAGGCTTAGTGAAGATCCCCAAGTGAAGATGACTGTGTCTCTCCTATTAAAGTCATCTAACTGGCACATACTCCAGATAACATGATACTGGTTTGCTTTATGATTGTCTAAAGAAGAGATGCACTTGTATTGCATCCTGTAGGAGCCTATTCAATGTCAGTTCATCACTGCGTGTTGTTCTTGACCCAAACAGCAGGCCCGTGAGGCACTGCAGGTCTTGGTAACATTTGGTTGAAATTAATAGGTCAGATGTTTGAGCTTTGAACCTGTTGCAGCTTTTCAGCTTCATATCTTTACTATGTATTCTTATATCAGTAAATGTAAATATTCCACTCCCAGTGTAGGTAAAGTGTCTTCATGCTCTCTGGTTTATATATAGTAGATAACAGAAGATGGGAACAAAGCCCAAATACATGGTAGCAAAGAGCAGGCAGAGTAGCCAAGCAGGCTTGTTAAAAAAAAATGTGAAACAAACCACCTGAAGTGCAAACACAGCCTGTATCTGAGCAGGAAAGAGCCAGTTATAGTCATAAAGAAAACAAATTAAACTCTTTTCTTCCTTGTACTTTATTTAATTAAATCTAATCATGCTTTGGTTTGCATTACAGAATGATAAATTAGTTCCATATTATTTCATGTGCTGGCTTTTTGTCATTTTTATGTTTATTTCATAAGAACTTGTATCTATCTATGACTAGAAATATAGTTACCTAGTTGGGGCTTATTTTTAACTACCTTTTAAGTGATAATGAACAAGTTGACATATTCTAAGGTTCCCTGATTTTGATTTTCAGCCTTAGCATACGTACGCTAACCAGGAAAAAAAAAAAAAGTATAGATCTACTTACATTTTGGTGTAATTGATGTAATATTCATAGGATTTACATGTGGCATAATGAAAATTAAAACCTGGGGGAAGATGGTTGATGATATCAACATATGCTGATCTAAATTAGGACTGCTGTGGTCCAGCCTGGCCATTTATTGGTGGCCATCTGGATCAGGCAGCAGTGCTCATGCAGTCACACATTCATCCGGCCGAGGCAGTAGATTTGTCTCAACACAACCTTATTGAAGTAGCCCTGGTTTACTGTCTGTGGAACTGTCGTGCAAAACGGGTCTTCAGAAGGTCCTCGGAGAAGTGCAATGCATAGCCTCCACCACTGAAAGCCAGAATGTGACTTTGTGGGAGTTTTCCAGAGGTGGCTCCAGATGAGGGTGGTGCTGGAGCCCAGAGCATGGGTCCTGTTCCCAGGTCTCCTTCTGTGCAGGGCAGTAAAGGACACAGGAAAATGAACTTATCAATAGCTTGCTCTTGTGTGCAGATTTTATGAGCTCTGCTATAAAATCAGTCCAACAAAAGCTGTTGTCCTTGGAGGCCTGTGGCAGCCTGGCCATGGGTTATTTTTCACACAATAGAAGAACAGTGTTCATGCATTGCAAATAACTCTTAAACCATGTAAACATCAACAAGCAGTATATCTGTCTTTGGGGATTTTTGACAACTAGGATATTTTTAAATGCTTGTGGGTTTTGTGACTTAAAATATCAAGCGCTTAAATTGGTTGATGACACTTTTTGCATGTTTGCTGTTTTACAAAGCAAATAGACATCTAAAGGAAGATAGAAAAAAAACAAAACTCTTCCTCTTTGTGAGGTGTTAGAGAATTATATCCCAGTTTATACAAGACTAATGGCATCTACCTCTCAGAGGAAGGCCAAATTGCAGGTGCCGCTGCATAAATGCATAATATGCATATTAATTATATTAATATAAAAATAATATATCATTGCACATTTTACATATTACGATGTTTGTATTAAATGTATAAAAATAAAAATACATATTTTATGTATGTCATACCGTGATGTATATTATAAGATTCGTCGTTTAATTTTACACATAAATTAGACTTTACAGTAATTATAGTATTAATAACAATATTTAGTATTGATATTAAGTAAATAATATTCAGATATTCCCTGAACAAAGCAGGTAATTTAAATGCCTCTACTCTTTTCTGCCTTTTACCCATAATCACCAAGCCTTGGGACCTGCTTAGAAAACCACATATTTCCCATTAAAAATATATTTGAGTTAAGAACAGTTCAAGACAAAGAGATGAGCCCAAAGGGAGCAGAGATAAAACACAGCAAATATACAATTCCACTGATAAAAAGCAGCAACCCGTCTGAACAGAAATATTTTCATTTTCTAACCAAACATTTTATTAAGAGAATTTTTTTTACCAATTCTGTACCTCCCCACACACAAACATTTTTCTGGGATAAACATGAAATTGCTACCAAAAGTCATTTAACAGCATCCTTAACTTTCATCTGAAAATCATGTTAAATGACAAATAGGATAGTGTTCTCAATGAGGCAGGTGTTAGGGAGGAACACATGGGTTGCTACAGGTTTTCTGAGAGGGAATGAGTCTGTGGTCTTGGTCTTCCATTTTGTAATCAGTCATGGAAAACACAGAGGTCAGAAGAAGGAGAAGGACTTATCATGTTTTGGGCTTCTGTAATGCATCCTGAGGAATTTGGCTTGTGTTATGGAAGGCTGCCTTGCCTTTTGCAGACTGGATAAGTGTTAGTTTAAGACCCCTATATCCACCCTATCTAAACGTAGGATTAGTGTTAAATATATTGTCTTTAAACTGCCAGTGATTACTCATCATCAATGACAAGAAAGTAAGAGGCCTTTATCCTAACAACACCACAAAGTTGATGTGCCATAAA
The DNA here is from genome assembly GCA_013400555.1 of Jacana jacana. Lineage (NCBI taxonomy): Eukaryota > Metazoa > Chordata > Aves > Charadriiformes > Jacanidae > Jacana > Jacana jacana. The sequence continues at coordinate 72,825 of VZTM01024266.1, read as the reverse complement.
TAAAAATAATATGGAAACACTAGGGCTGTTCCTCATCTGCTTCAAACAAAACCCCACATGCCTTTTAAAGTCAGAACATCACAGAGTAAGTAAAAATGCCCTCCCACCACCTGGGCCCTGTAAATGCATTGTCAAAATTGAAAAGTTAAGACACGACAACTGGCACAAATCATTGCAAATTTGAAATTGCCATGTAGCATTCTGCTTTTATTCATAAGTAAACAAAAGATGAAGTTCAGTCCAGTGACATGTATATGTTCTAATTTAGAGGAAGTTTTTGTAAAAGCTTTTAATAAATTTCCAGCTGATGAAATATTGAAACCATATGGAGTTTGGTGATGTGTTTATATACCAATTTTTTTGTACAGCGCAACAAAAAATAAAACAAAAAATGCCAAAGTGGAAAAGAATGCCAAAGAATTTAAACATCAGACTGCAGGAGGGCAGGGTCTTAAGTACTTATTTAAAAAGTTTGCTTGTTTTTTAAATTTTCATTCGTGTACAAAAATGGATGTAGCTAAATGGACTGTAAAAAAACTGTAAATAAAATGATAATGCAGGGCTTCCACTCAACCTGAGTAGGAATAAAATGTTCTATTGAAACATCTCTGAATGAAGAAGAAAATGTGTTGGCACTTTATTGCTTAATAGAACAGCTAATTAAGATTTGGCCATGTTTATAGTGGTCAGATAGGCTCAGGACTGTCCTTAGCAAGAAGTTCAACATCAGTGACCTTCAGGAGAAGAGGCTATATGTGTGTACTAGTCAGGACAGACTATAGGAAGCATTGTGTGATCTCACATGATTCTGCATAGGATCCAGGTAGCACCCATTCCAGTTGTTAGGACTGCTCTCTGCACACAAGCCTTTCTGGAGTTCCCTGGTGGACCTCCCCTTTCCCAAGATGATGTTCCATGGAAGAGATAGATTACTGGTGCACATGAAGAAGAGTTGTGTCACTCATTCACTGTTAATTGATACCTCCAAGCTTTCATACTGATTATCTACACAGCAAGTCACTATAGAGTGCTTGCTTGCTGAATGACCTCAATGACCTTTGGGTCTGTAGTGAACACTGGGGACAGTGAAGATTTCTGGGTGCATGGCAGGTATTGATGAAAGGTTCGATACTGCTTCGGAAGGGGTAAAAAAATATGAAGTAGTGTTGGGAGGACTACCTGACTTTCTCTGTGGGACCTGTCAGAAAGAAGAGAATGCAGTAGCCTTATACCTGAAAAGCTTTTTATACATTTCCAGTGTTCCCTGGCAGTTCAGCTCTTAGAAAATATTTTCCCATCTTTTTTAATACCTTTTTCATATGGAAAGCATTACTGGGCCCCAAGTGTGATCTTTAAATCTGCCAGTTCATAATCTTGATAATTCAGAATAACAGCTTATCACAAGTTATGAAAGAATTAAACCTAAAAATTCTGCTGCTATTACACCAGCTTGTCACTGCAAATGGAATGATGGATTTCAGTGCACTTCCTTGATAGAAACTTAAATATATAAAATTGGTATCAATTATCTCTGTTTGACACCATCATATTAATCTTCTTACTGACTACTGAAATAGGCCATCCTAGACAAGTTATACCTTTGTACTCCTTTCAAGTACACACATTGTGCAAAAGCTTTCATTAACATTATCGTGCCCCTTCAGTCCACTTCTCAATAACTCAATACCACCCAATTACTGACATGAAAGTACGCCACTTTATTTACAACTCAGGAGTCTCTGGAAAGGCAGCATTAGTTGTGCATAACGGAAACAATCTCAGGTCTAAATTAACAGGAATGTTGAACTGACCTTGTGGATATGCAGTTCTCTCAAACTATTCATATACCCGTATTTCTCCACTAAAGAGTCTAATTACTCCTTTCTTTTTTCCCCCCTCTTTTTAAGACATAAAAATTCCTTACTCACTGACTATGAAAAGTAACACTTATTGTTCAAAGGCCTAACAATATTCTTAGTCAAGGTTTCTCTGCCCTTCCATTAATTTGAAGAGATCTGCCCCATTTCCTTTGAAATGTCAAAGGAAAATTAAATGAAAAACCTTGCAAGTTCCCATTTGCAAGATGTCCACTTTCCACAGTTTGGCTATAGCATGCATTTGCTTGATCTGTAAAGTCTGTCTCAGAGTACAAGCGGTAGAATGAATTGCAATTTTATCCTTTTTAGATCAATAGGTAATGTTTGGACCAAATAAGCCAAAGCCATGATATAACCATGGAGTTGTCTAGAGAGGAAAAAAATAATAATAAATTAAATGGCGGTTGTGCCTCTGGGTGGTTCAGAGAGAACAACAGATAATACTGATAAATAGAAGAATATTTTAATAGAGAAATTCCAAATGCATACAGGAATTTTGTAAAGGGCTCTTTTAAGGGGAGAAATGTTCCAGCAATATTCAGGACATTGTCAGAATTGATTATGAGTTGCTTAAAACTCTGTATAAAAAAATAAAATTTCATCTCTTGATATAAAAGACCATTATTTATCCAAGAGATCCTTAGTCACTTGTTCTATTTCTCTTTTATCTCTTGCCAATAATTAAATTTCCTTTGGGTTTTTTTTCCCCAATCCTGCCACAGCCACCTCTACTGTAACTTGTAGGGCAAACAGCTGACACATTACACAATGTAATGAGTAGGCAGCCCATAGATTTTGTTGCGGTGTTAGTTTCCTTCTTCCCTCCCCAGCGTCATACTTTTTGTTACCTCCAAAGATATACAAATTACACAAACTCAATCATTCCAGCTGCATCCAGGGCATGCTTAGTTCCTCTTCATTATTCCCTAGATCTAATATGGTCTCATTTCTATTTTGAGCCTTAATGTTTTATAATCCACTTTATTTTCAGATTGGTTGAGTGCTTGGATGAACATGCTCTGTTATGTATATAATTCAGCGATCATACATACATTCATTACCAATTCCAAATGGATTTTCCTTAACCTTTTCCTCCAGAGAATACAGTGATTAGGAGAATAAACAATGCTTATTAATATTGCTGTTTCCCTTTTTGGAGTGATAATGCCTGTGGAAGTCTTGGTATATTATATTTTGAGGTGATATCTTCAACTAAGACATATTCTCTTTCACACTTTTCTCAATGCACCAGGTAGCATACAGGCCAGATGGACCCTGAGGCTCTCTCAAGTCTTCTTTGCAGTACAGGTCAAAAGATTTTCACTAGATCCCACTCCCTCAGGACAGAGACAGAAGGTTTCATTCCTGTCAAAGAACAGGAAAAGACAGAAAACAACAACTGAAGAAGGGTGATGGGGTGAGGCCAAGACCTTCTCATTCTTATGGAGAAGGTGAGGTCCATGACTGAGGCTGGAAGGGTCTGGCTCTTTCTACCCTCTAGGACTGGCCACCACATACCTCAAGATCTTGTTTGGCATTTTTGCTAGTTGGGGTTGTTGGGTAGAAGGGAGTGGAGACAGCCTTCTCATCTTGCCTCCTTAGTACATGCTAGACTCAAGCTACTGCCTTGCATTGGAACCTTTATCTCCAGATCATGCAAGAATATTTATTTCCTAGAGTTTATAGCAAAGCCACAGTCTAGACCTTAAGAACTGCTTGGCTCAGTGTAGTGGTATGTAGGGGAAATGTGATGTCCTACGATGTTGGTCAGATAAATGATCTAAGAGTCCTTTTGGCCTTATACTCTATGAGTCTATTATATCACACTCTTCACCACTATAGACCTAAAATATGTGAGTGCCCTGCCATTGATAGATGTACTGAATGTTTTTATAACCTTGCACAAAGCATTTTGATTGCAGACAATTTGTGATTTTTTTTCCCCGTTAGTTCTGTTTCCATCAAATCGACTTTGGTTTGACAAAATAGCTCTATTTATGTTGAAGGTCACCCCTTCATAAGCTGTGATTAGTGGAATCTTTTTTACAGTTAATCCTTCAAAGACCTTTATTTACTATTTTCTTGACTTTGCATCTTCAAAACTGTTTATGAGTTTCATTATTTAACAGCTGAGAACCAAATCCTGCTGTCCCTAATCCAGCAAAGCTGTCTTTTAAAAGACTGAGCTTTTTTAGAACCTCAGAATTTGGTGTTTGGATTTCTTTTTTCTCAGTAACCATTACATTTGTAAATGAGTCCTTGTCAAATGGTAACCTGCATAGAAAAAGTCATCATCCTACTCTAGCTCCCTTCAATTCACACCTACAAAAGTTAATTGTAAAAAATATTATTAACTTGACTGTTGACTCCTTTTGCATAATAAATATAATTAGAATGGTTTTTATCTTTCCAGTTTATTGCAGCATGATCACCATACCTGCTGATGCCATAGGTTTTAATACTGGATAAACAAAGTACAGAGGGGTTAATCTCAGTATTTATGTAATACCTAATAATATGGTTGGCAAAGATTTCTTAGAGCAAGAAAGCTCTTTTTTTGTTTACTTAATAAAGGAATCTGTGACAATATATCCTTAGAGTTTTGTCCAGGTATTGACAATTCAAAGATAATGCCCGATAGCAAGAACACGGGCTGTGTTTACATGGCTTGAAAGTGATTCCAATTTCTTTTAAGGATTTTAAAGATTAAAATGACTCCTCTGCCCTTACTGAATCTTGCAACTAATGCCAAATATTTTGCTTCCCTGACCAGGGTTTTGCCTCCTGGGGTAAAGGTGGCCATTCCCTTACATGGAACAAACAGCAGAAAATAGCTCCTACAGGATCAGACAGAAGGCAGGAATAGATTGGGAACTGTGGATCAGGACTAAAGATGTTCTCATTCCCTGTGCCCCTGCAACAAACACTGACAGAGATGAATGTATGATATAATGAACCCCAGTTTAGTCCTGGTCTCTTCTGGGATGGAATCACTAAATGCATTTCCCTAAACTAGTCGTGGGGTAATGCCATGAGCCATCCCATAGATATGTGAAATAATTTATTGTTATAACTTAAAAGATATACATAACTCCACATATTTCCTTACAGATCATTTAGATATTCAAATTACCAAGCTGTTAGTGCCAGAAATTCAATTAAAGGAGTAAAAACTCTATGTTGTAATAAACTTTAGTATTTGAAATAGCTTAATAAAACTACTTCATCTCAGAAGTGTTTCTTGCACTTTAATGTGTAACTTTTAATTATTTTGTTCTGAATTAGCAGAACTTGTTAAAAATGTCTAATTGTTATTTACAACAGAATGAGCTAACTGGGTTTCTGGGCACTCACTGTCTTTGAAAGCACACTTAGCTTGGTATTATAGACCTTCCCTGGATGAACTGAAGATGCTTTACAACTATTAGTCCCTTAAAGATGATTGAGCACAGAAGAGAATGCTTTGCTATTCACAATGGCAGATTTTACTTAGTCAACAGAATTGAAAAATCACTGCAGCAGATCCTAGCCCTACTGCATCTGCCTTATGAAAGCTGTTCTCTTCAGGCAGTTCAAGAAGAAGAAAAACGTGGCCTATGTGGTTTCTTAACCTCTAGCAGTGCTTTAGTTTTCCTCTCTGCAAAAGGAAACATAGTGAACATTATGTAAACCAATTACTTTAGAAGATTGCATGAAAAACATGAGTTGCTTGAGTTGGATTTTTTTTTTTGCAGCAGATTCTAATCCAGTGCTTAGATCCCTGCTGTCTTTGCTTTTTCTGTCCTTAACAAATAAGCAGTAGGGTATAGGGCAGTGATGTGAAAGGTGAACCTCCCTGAAGTCTAAGACTTTGACCAGCTGCTCACACCCAGCCCAGAGCAGAACCAGATGAGCTCAGGTGGCTCAGAGCCTTATAGAATCATATATCCATATATCCAGTGAAGTCCTCAATATCTCCAGGGACCCCCTCCAAAACAGAAGCAGACTGAGACCAATGCTGCCACCACAGGTTTGTTTCCTAGATTCTGTGTTTGCCTTTTTCACACACACTCACTTCCATTCTCCTACAAAAAGTCACGTGAAAAGTGATGGCTAGAGCATGGGGGTTGTTGGAGCAGGATGAGGTGGGCAAGAGATGTGGCTGGTATAAATGTTAGAGCTGAGACTCAGAACCTGCCTCTGGTGTGAAGTTCTATCTGCAGAGAGCAGCGTGTGGCAGGACAGAGGGGCTCAGGAGTAAGTAGCCTCACCATTCCTCGTCTCTGAGCTCACTGCCTTCCATCTCTGTTGTGTGCCAGCATCCGTGTGAGGATGGAGCTTGTTTCCTTGATGCTGCTGCCTCAGTGCTCTGGTGTCCTCGCCAGAAATGCAAGAGAGAGACTTTTATCTGAGTAAGTGTATTTGCACCAATATATATGCACATATATATCACTGCTTCCCTCTGTGCAAAAAGCATAGCCGTCCTCTGCTATTGAGGTGCAATGGCCTGCAGAATAGACTTCGATTGCCCAGGCCATTCCTGCCTGTTTGTCTAACAGTCTCTCCGCCCCCCACGCCTCCCAAATGACCATTTCTGAGTTTGTGAATGTTTTTATGGCATTGAAAGTACTAAGACATTTTGAAATATCCAAGCTTCAAACTATTCATTTTGTGAAGATACATCAATTTAAAGATAATTTCTGTATTTCAAGGAGGAAAACAAAACATTTGTATGATATTACCATTTTTACTTTTTGGGGGGGGACAGAGGTTAATTTTGGCTTTGGGTTTGGGCTTTTTTCACATTCTTAGCTGGGTTGCGCATATGATCCTGTTACTTTCACTGGCCAACCATAGCTGGCATCTTCAGGAGGCACAGAAGTAATCTGGATCCATTTCCCTCAAGTATCTCCATGCATTGCTATCTGTAGCTTTTTAATTTATTGCCTTTTTTAATGGTCTGGTCCTCAGAGACCCCAGAGAGAAGCTTGGGTCATTCACTGAAGACAAGCAATAATCTGTTATCAAATTTCTTATTGAAAATCCATGTGGGGCTCAGCAGAATATTATGCTTCAGAGGACAGTTATGTCATGCTCCAGTGGTGGTGGGAGAGATTCAAGGAAGCGAGCAATGAGGCTATCAAAATGGCAATCCTTCTCTGCCTCCCAGCCACCTTAGGAAAGACAGGGTAAAACCGAATTACCTCCAATTGCAGAAGCGGGTAGTCTGTGGCAAAGTCTGCTTGCAAGTACTAATAAAACATGACTGGGAGCACAGGTGGGAGTTAATCCCCGTGGGCTGCACCAGCAGAGGAGGTGGTAGTGAGGGCTCTGCGAGCTTGAGGATGCTCCACGCTGGCTGAACACGCCATTTACGTGGAAATCTGAAAAGAGCTTAGCTGCATACAAAGCCTTTGTGTCTCTTTATCAGACTTTGTGCTAATGTAAAAATGTAAATCCCCAGCAATTAACAGTCATTTCTACATTAGCAGAGCTCCCGAGGTTCTGCTATCTCCATTTGTCTTTAAACATTTTATTAGAAATTTGACACCAGTGATGTTCTAATTAAAGTCCATTTCCTAGCATGAAGCACTTCCATATACAGCATTGAGGATTTATTCTTTTGAGATTGCCTCCAATTTCATGCTTGCTTACAGCAAGTGTTACAAATACTGTTATTTTTGTTGAGAGAATCATCATTGACATGGTGCTTAGGCTGCATTTCTGCAGCTTGTTGATTGTTGATTTCTGTTTAGATCTGGTAATTCTCAGCGGACCTCATTTACGCACCAATGCTAACTGTGTGTCCAAATTTGTTTCTGAGTTTGCACTAAGTTACGTTCGGATCCAGTGGACAGACACTGAAACCAGCTGCTGGTGCTGAAAAGATAATTTGTCATAAAGCGAAACAAGAAAGCAGCTTGTATCTCTCGCATAGAAACAGAAGGGAAAAAAAACAAAAAAGAATAAAAAAAAGAGAGAAAAAAAGCTTTCTTTAAATGAGTTAGGCATTGTTCTCAGGCAGGAACAACAGAATTACTTAAGCAAAGGCAAAGGGAACATCTTTTGCTTTTAAAAATGTCTTGGGGACTAACGGAAACTTTTTAGTGTTCTAACTTACTATAATGTGAACTACATTTGAAGAGAATGAGAGGCATCCTTGACTGAATTTGTAACTAAAACAGTTTAGGAACAGGTCTTCTATTCATCGAACTCTGGGATAGAAGCATTTTTATCAAAAAAGCGTTGTCTATACAATTCAGTGAATTGGAAGCGGTGGGATGTGTGAGAAAGGGCTTTTCTCTAAGCTTGGTGGTTGTAAATAATTTTAGACAGGAAAAAAAAAGTACCTCAATTTAAAGAACGTATAAGTAACAGCAACAGCCCTTGGATCTATAGTTCATGTTCCCTAACCCAGAAATAAAGATATTCAGTTATCCAGTAAACAAACTTGAAAGACATTATAGTAGTCTATAGCTCTTAATAGATTTAGCTATAATTTATCTCAAAGCTCCTTTATAATGAGGCTGCTGTGTGCTTTTTTAGGTAAGACATTTCATAGCGAACAGGCTCAATAGTCCACCAGGCACTTTTACATGCTGCACTGAGCACTAAGAGGATGCCAGATTCTGCAAAATGTCACTCTGGTGTAATTCATCAAATTGGTTTTGGCTCAAACATGATTTCACTTTTTGGTAGTATCTTCGTCGCTAGGAATGTCCAACATAGCTGACAAAGTCCTTTGATCTCTTGTGTCCTGTGCTGGTCTCTCTGGTTTGCTGTGTAAGGTCCAAATTTGGTAATGGCTGTGTTTCCCCAGCGTTTTAGCAGGCAACTTGTGCTGTCCTCCTCGAAGTCAGGCTAGGAATCAAGCATACTGATAATAACAGGGAAGTCTTCTGCCTGGGTATTTTCCTTCCCTACTGGGGTAACCAAAATGAAGGACATCATTATTCTGCGTCTGGCAGATATGGATCTGCATGAATTTAACTGCTTTATAGATGTCCCCATGTGGTGAGTTGATGTCTCTGTGTCTATAATTTTTTGGATGTGTGCTGCAATCACCCCCATGGATGAAACATTGCTCAGAGTCAGGGCAGTCTTCCACAGTCCTTACAGGAATAATTCATTCTATGCATATTACAAAACATCACGTATTGTTGTCTTAGAGAATTTTTTCTGTCTCAGCCCTTAAGTATTGTAATAATTTTAATTATGGGACTTTCCTTAATGGCAGCCTCTCCCTCTCTAGTGGGTTATCTACTTCTGGATTTTTTCATGTTGTTTTTCCTTTCAGTTTACTGTGATTTTTGAGAACTGGGAGAACGCTACAAGGTTTTCAGTCATCTTCTGCACACAGGCCTTACTTTAGGGCATCCTGCCCTGAGGGCTGGAGTTAGGTGGAATAAGTAACCTAACTCAAGTTAATTAAAATATTCTACTATACTTAATGTTTCATTTTAGATAAACATATCAACAAAGCTGTCTTAACTGTTATTAGAAGTATGAAGGGCTTTTCCTCTGTTCTTACTCAATGTAGCATATGGGCTGTGTGACTGCTTTAAGCACTCTCTTTTGTTCTGGTGTACTACCTAGTTTGGGGGATTCTCATTGTTTATATCTTCATGGGTTTTCTATAATTTTATAACCACCACAGAAAGGTGGACCTTGAGCTCCCAAAATGAAGCCTCTCAGGGATGTAATGAATTTGATGTAACTTATAATATATCATTTTTAGAAAAAATGCTAAATCTTTCTCTAGATAAATCCTGAGAAGATAAAAAATTGCTGTATTATTTCTTGTTGAGCATTTGTTCTTTACTCACATCTATTTTCTTCATGCGTAGCTGAGCTTCTGCAAATATGTTTTCTTTCAGGTTAGTTATTATTACTTAGCACATTGATTTTTTTGAAGATGAATGTTGGTTTCAGTACACAGATTTCTATACTTGGCGCTTTCTGTAACATCATCTGTAACACTGAATGATGAATGACATTTCATTAGATCAGTATTCTATTTTACCACGTTTGTTTGTCCAAATGAGTTGAAATATTGGGCAGCTGAAATGCTGCTATGTGTGGAGAACCTCTAAATATGTCTACTGTGTACTCTACCACCATGATATTAATGATGTATTTTCCCTCAGAAAAATCAAAAGGTTCAAGTGATTATTTTTTTTCCCAGAACTCTAAAGCAAAAAGATAAGATATTGGCTCTGCTGCCAACTCATTCAACGTGAGTTTTGGTGTTGCCTAAAACAAGTCTGTGATTTCAACCTGAAGGAAGATAAGAGGGCTGAGTAGAGGGGGTGGTAGGTAACAGGATGAAGAGACGCGCTGTGACCCAGAGCCATCTGCCCTCTGCAGAACAGCAGACTGCGAGGGACAATGTAACCCACAGCACCTAGTGTTGCAGCGGCTGGTTAAATATTTGATGTGCTAGGGAGAGAAAACAAGCAAGAGGGAGCATGCATTATAGACAAGTCTCTCATCACCTGGCCTGAGAGCCAAGCTTCGCTTTGCCCCCTTCTTCTCTTCCTAGAGAGAGTGAACTGCTCTGAGTTTCAGTTTGTCAGTCATTACATTACAGTTGCTTCAGAGTTGATGAGGAGCTTTGAGATGCAGCTGTGAAAGTCCTTCTCATTTTTATTACATTTCATTTCCCACGTTATATTTGTTTTCAATTCTACATAAATTTGGTCAACTTTCATCCTAAAAGTTATTTCCCTCAGAAATATGAAATAATGAAAATTAGGAAGTAGCAGTTCAAAATTCTCCCCATTTTTTCTTTTCGGACAGAAGAGTTTTATTTTTCCTACCAATTTTAAGTGTTTGTGTTTTAAGTCCTGGATAGGAGGTTTAAGTCCTATAAGGAAGTCAGAGAACAGCTATTTTGTGGGCAATATAGGGGTTTCTTGCTGTAACTGTTGCCTATGCTTTATGCTTTGCAAAGTGCCAATGATAAACCTGGAAGTGTTCTCTTATTAAACATATTTGGATATGTGTCCTGTCAATTGGGAACCTTTAACATACTCACAATTAATCCTTACACAAATTACTTTATCTTAAATTGATGTCCCAGTACAGTGAATTTGAGGCTGTCTGCACACCTGGGCCAGGCTATTTTCATTTAGAGAGTTACATCTCAATATGACTGTGGATACACCCAGACAATGTGGAATGCTCCATGTTCTTATTTTCATGCTAATTCCTAGATTGTTCTCCTCATATTTGTTTCTTACTTGTGCTGTTCATTAATATTGGATGAATGAGATGAATGACTAGTAGGGGGTTTTCTTTGTTTAGTTTTGGTGGAGGTTATTATTTTTCTTTCATTTTAATGCAATTCTCAAAGAACAGTTTTTCACTGGTCTTGATATTTTTGAACTTTTGAGCTTATTTTTGTATGAATTTTCTCTGAATATGATTTGTAGATGTGGCTTCAAAAGTTTAGGTAAAACACCACTGAAATTAATACCTGTAATTGCCTAGTGCACATCGTATGTAGAAGAGTTAAGCGTGGTTAAGAAGAGTTAAGCACCAAAACAATAGCAGCTTTTCCTCCAAAACACATATCACTGCCAAAAATGCACAAGTTAGTAGATTTTGCTTGGCTGAGAAAAGAGTAACAGACTGTTCTGATGTATTGGGTAGCATAAAAACTAGCTTTGTATGTAGTCATAACATTATGCTCTTTCACTCTGTAAGTCAAAGCATTCTAATAAACTTAAGCTGTTACAGCAGAGAAAAGAAAATACAGGCACAAAAAATATTGCACCCCAGATTTCCATGTTAAAGACTCACAAGTTGAGAAGAACAAGAAACTATAATTTCTTTTAAAATTTTGAAACCTAAATATAAATTTCTTGGAATTACCACAATGCCCTAACAGCAACCCTGCCACAATGTGGTTGTCTTCTCTTGCTCTGCAGGTCTTCATGATTGAAGTTTCCCCGTTGCAGGAAAAAACCTCTGGCGTAATGTCAGTCAGTTATCTTCTAGCATGTGGAAGTCTACCCATGGGAAGAAATGACTGTCACCAGGATCTGACCAGCCAGTTGTTTCTGGCCCAGAGGAAAAGAGGTAATGGTGTGGCTCATTGGTTGAGAAGTACAGGAACCAACTGCGTGAAATCCCATCTCGGAGTGTGAGACATCAGAGATCTGACATTTCTAAATGTGTAGTGGGCAGCATAAAAATCCTGAGTCCTAAACCCAGACAGTCAACTGGCTGGAAGGTTTACATAAAAATTTATACCAAAATCAGCATTCTCCCTTGAAAAGTTTTAATTTGTTCATATTGCAACATACTGAAAAAAAAATATTAACTCACTAGAAAATATATTTTCCTGCCTTTTAGAGATGTTACTAAAAAATGTGCATAAGGAATGTCTTCATACTCATAAGAAAAGTCACAAGCAAACCCATTAAAAAATAACATTGAGAGTTCATAAAGTGCTGTTTAGAAATTATATGCAATTAAAAGTGCATATCTTAATATTTTTTCCTTCCTTTTCTCTTCCTACACAAGTTTATTTAGTAAACGATACATATGGAGGTAATAATGGCACACACAGCTAGAAATGTGGTTGTCTGCCGCCTTCCCAGTCCCTCTTGTGAACGTGTTCTACGCATTCTAGCAGCCCCTGCACCCAGCTGATGGTAACTACTCACCCCCCTTCCCCTACCCCAAATCAGGGTGTTTGGTTCTTGTTTGCATGCAAGCTTTGCACAAGTCATTTCTGCAAATGATTACATTTTGTGTGGGTTTGACTCTGCAACCCAGATATATTCAGTTTTCTTTCTAGAAGAAAGCAAATTAGAACAAATCAGAGAGAACATGCTGGTTTTCTGACATACTGAAAATGTTATGGAAAAACCACATTATAATTCTATTATAACTCAGAATCAGATTGATCTTTATTAGGACTATTCTATCCTCAGGAGTCACAAAAATTAGTCAGTTCTTCTGGAAAGGAAAGGTTTTTTACGGAGAGAAACAGACAGCTTTTGTGCTCTCTGTCAATAACGATGGTAGCAAAAGCGGTACTTAAACCCAGCAAATGCAGAATGTTGCTGCACTAAGTGGCAGTTGTACCACAAGCAGTTTGATGGTGCATATATATGGCCACACAGTGCCAGCAGTTACAGCTGCCATCGCAGTATTACTGTGATTATACTTGCAAGTTCGTAATGAGAACAGAAGACGTAGTGGGGGAAAATTCAGTCTTTTTGATTTGATCGTTTGTGACGTTATCGAGTCCTCTATCCATGATTTGAGCTAGTATCGATACTCAGAACAGGCAAACGTTATAGCTCAGTGTTCTGTTCTAGTGCATGTTTTAATAGTTCATTTAAGAACTGACTGTAACTTTAGATGTTATCCCTTCTTACACAGGTTACCCCAAATGGAAGCACAAAAGCAAAGGTGTGCTAACTGTAACAAAGTACTCCATGGTGCAAATCTTCACTCTTCTCTCTTTCTGTGATCTTCAGACTGAGGGTTATTCAAAACTGATTTAAAGTATGGATCAGAATGGCATGACGTGCTCAAGCAAATCAGGTTTCAGTTAATTTCCTAATTGTGAATCGTTAATTTGTTCCATGCTACTACCACCATCAGATATTATTTCTCCATCCTTCTCCTGCTTCAAAGCTTTTATTAACTGAAGCTACGGACAAAAGCAAAGCCACTCATCTGTATGCAGTGACTACAGTGCTTACAGATATTCATTGCTCTGACTTCAGGCCTTGAATTTAATCTCTTCACTCTTGAGTCTGTACCTTGGTGCTGAAGTCCTCATGGATGGCACCCTCAGTCTCCTTTTTCCACACATTAATACCACAGCAGGATAAAGGCCTACAGTATTTCATTTCTTGTTACAGTTGTTTATTTTTATTACACCAAGCACAGAAGCCTCAGCAGTACACAGGCATCTGTATCTTGTTATATGACCATATGTGAAAGATAATCTCTGTGTCAAGGAACTTGTGCTACAAGGTAAGATGGAAACTGGAAACAGCAAGTATAAAGCACATACCCAAGTGGCATACTCAAGGTCAAAAATGGTGCTGTAGACCTCACTGCCTCTCTCCTTGAGTCTTATCTAAGGCAATTACTATATAAAACCTGGAATATTGTGTGCCAAACATTATAGTTCCTATATTACAATTACCTGGAAAACAGAGGTTGTTTTCCTCTACACCTACATAGTAATGAAACATTCTTTCAGAGAGACTAATGAGATTTTGTATAAACCATCTGCTGCTTACTTTCCACTAGATCAAACGCCTTTGAAAATGGGAAAAACCCTTTTAGTAAAAGTAAAACAGAATGATAATAACAATGATCACCTGTGAACTAGAAACCAAAAGTTAGTGTGGCAGAAAAGTCCAATGTCACTTTAAACATTAACCACTGGAAAGTCACAGAAAATCCTGTTATACTGCGCAACGACTCCAAGGCCAAAGGAAGCTGCCTATAATAAAAGATGGACTTGATATGACGTTGATTTCCATTGTCAAGAGATATGGGATATGTTATACTCTTCCTATTGGAGACAACCCTGGTGAAGCTTTCTACAGAATTTCCCAAAAAGCTCATGGAAACTAATTTTCTAGATTATAATGTCGGACACTGACTACTCAGGAAGAAGATTGACTTGACTGCTGAATGAAAGCCAAATACCTGCTCCTGATCAGCAAACCTGTGTGGCTGCCATGGTTTAGATAATGCCTGTGTTGAACAGTATGTAAAAAAGGACATAGCATTCCAGGTAGCTCTGATGAGCAGGCACCCCTTTGTGGTGGCAATGAATGGGCAATGCCTTTGGCATGAGCTTGGCACTGGGCTTGGATTCTTGTTCAAAATATATCACCATATCAGTTCTTCTACTAATGAAATACAGTATTGCTCCACTGAAGTTTATTTTCTCCTAAATGTTTCCTCTCTCTTTCTTTTTTTTTTTTTCTCACAGAAGAAAGGTGGGAATGTTGTTACTGAAATAGCCAGTGAGATCAAATTATATTAATGAGATTTCCTATTACCTAACTAGTTCTCACATAGGAGTTTATGCCTCTAACATATAGTGGAAAAGGACTGAAATCCTAGTGTACTCATCTTTTTTTCATAAATATCCAAGCTGCATATACTATTTTTATGAAATTCATACACTTGGAGTATTTTTTTAATTTGCACTTAAACTTAAACTTATATAGTAATGCTAGCATTGAAATTATGTCTTTGAGCAGCTTTCTGAATAGAACCCTAGTTTGCTCAACAATTATTGCTGAAGTGATTGTGATTTTAGGAGCCCTTGTACCTGTCTGACATTATTTCCCTAATTATTTTACAGACTATGCTTTAATTGCAGGGTGTAGGAGGTACTTTCTATAACTGCAAGTATTAGAAGGGGACACACTCTGCAGATCATTAAATGTGCTACCAGGAATAAGCACATTTCTGAGACCAATGACATTCGTCAAAATTAGTCAATGTGTTTCTTGAGAGCAAGAGGCCATCTCCAGGAGACGTCTCCTAATAATTGCTGGTGTGGTGAGGGCTGTTAATTATTTAACATGATATGGAGGACATAGGCCTTCTCAGGAGAAATGGCTTTCTTTTTTCTTTTATTTACAAACAGGATACATTAAAAACCCTGAGTGAATTAAATTTGTGTTTTAAACAAATCCAGACTGACAATTTTCTTGGTAGCCTGCAAGCATTGCTAAAGAGGTGACAAGTTACAGACATCAAAATATTATGCATATTTCATGGCTTCCTATCAGAGCATAGAGTGATGTAAAATAAAACTGTTAACAGATTTGAGCATCTATGCTCAACTTAAACTAGGCCAACATCATTGTCTACTTTCAAAGTCATCCACTAATGAGAGCATGTATAAAACTTGGGTCAGAGGTACTGCTTTGCAATGTTGCCTCTTACAGTACTGTTATTTGCTTTTGTTTTCCTTGAATCTGATTTTGGTGAAGCGAGGGCTCTTATTCTCAACATGAGTGCCATAAGCCCCAGGTGACAGAAACACATCAGGAGTGATCAGAGGTCTGAAAACCTGTGAGTAGAGATTGAAGGAATTGGGACTTTCAGCCTAAAGAGAGGTAGATTGAAGAAGGGACATAGTAGCAACTTTGCCTAGGTAAAGATAGCCCTGGGGAGACCTACTTCTCTACATCCAGGGTAGACAGGACAAGAAATAATTGGAACGTGTTGCGAAAAACAAGTTTGTTTTCAGAAATAAAGAAAATACTTAAAAAAAAAAATAGCAAAGCAATGCACTGAATTGAAGGCTGTCTAGTGTAATTTTGACTATCACTTCTCAGAGGTGATTTAGACATAATGGTTTGTGCCTTGAGGGACTTGACTTCATCAGGCTCTTTTCTAGACCTCTTTTTGTTAGAATTTTATCAAGGAAATCCACCTGGGAACAAAAAAAAAAACCAACCTTCCCAATGAAAGTTTAATCAAAATAGGTCTGATTCTAGAAGAAAGGGGGTTTTTTTTGTCACACTTTGGTTTGGGTTTTTTGTGGGTTTTTTTTTTGTGGTTTTTTTTTTCAGAAAAATCCTCATCGCCAATGGAAGATTCCTGTTGCTAGAAGGATTCTAGCCATTTGCTTTAATCATCACTAAGGCGTCTGGCATTATAGATCATGTAGTAGATTAGCAGTGACATCCTCCAGAGAAAAAACCTGAAAGTTGCGCTTGAGTGTACGATAAAGCAGTTGTGATTTTTTGAAGTTTGGGGAATTATGTCCCTTTGTGAATCTTTGTATACACACAGTTCAGTTTAAGATGTAATGTCTTTCGTTTTCACAGAAACACAGAATCTTCATGGTTGGAA
>VZTM01024266.1:0-53808 GCA_013400555.1 Jacana jacana | reverse complement strand
AATGAGGTCTCCCCTCAGTCTCTTCTCCAAATTAAACATGCCCATTTCCCTCAGCCTCTCCTCATAGGACTTGTTCTCTAGACCCTATACAAGCCTGGTAGCTCTCCTTTTCTCAGGCATTGAAACTCCAACTCTGAACACATTGCAACAAAACTTTTGTTGTGCATACAAGCATTTAAAGTTATTCCATTTTGTTTTTCAGGACTTACTTTGTCACTATTGGATAGTTTGTTTCCTTCTCCTGGACAAATGAAGTTCTAATTTTGAGGGAACAAAATAAATCTTCGCTTTTGTTCTCCTTTTTTTAGTGTGTGCAGTTGTGCAGAAAGACATTTTGAATGGTGTTAATGTTCAGTTCTTCTTCATATCCTTAAAGAGCTGTTCAAAATGTTACTGTACATCTGTGCTACTACCTGAAAAATTTCCCTCTGTTGTAGCACTTCTCAAAACTGCGCTGTCTTGGCCACAGGTTGGTATCTAACCCAGAACTTGGATGTATGTAACTGGATAGAAATGGGAAATGTCCCACATGTAGTCACTGGCTAATGCCTGCTTCAGAGAAATAGAAGCAAAAATAGATTAGACAAAGCTATACACAACAACGAGATTTTATAAGTCTGATTTGCACTAGAAGACAACCAATGAAAGAATTAGCTTAGTGCTATTCCCATAAAGGTGATGCAGGTTTAATGTTGACTCTCTCTTCTACATATATTACCAGATAAGAGGACCTTGCGTGGTACCGTATCAGCACATACTTAAGAAATGCGTGTACATATCAGCAAAATGTGAGTCATAGTCCATATACAAACAGTTCTGGAGATAGGGCTTGCCAGGCACACTGTGGTGTGGTTTGCAAGTATGACATACTTAGGAAATCCTATCTTGACTTGCTCTGGTATCCTTGAATATTATTTCCTATTATAACATATTATTTAGCAACATCTACAGCTACAGCTGGGGAAATTAAAAGCAATATTCTAGGTTTCTGCTTAAAGACATACGAGTAAGGGAAAGCAGGCTGTCATGTGCAGTATCTCGGAGGGTTGCTAGATGGTGCTAAAGCATATACAGAAGGGTACCACACATACCTTCTGCATCGGCGGTTTTGGTTACGAGTGACTATGGAAGACAGAAAACCTGAAGATCTTTTCTGTCTGTCCTATTTTCTACACCACCTCCAATGGAAAGAACCCTTCGGCTTCCTTGGTTTCTCAAATAGTGTTTTATTCAGATTTTCCCCAAATTACTAAGGTCACATTTTTACATACTTTTACAGTATTTTCTATGTACTGCAGGACTGACTAAATATATTTTGATAAGGAGACCATTTACCAAAAGCTGGCATTTCAGGAAGACTGACATTATTCAGGGGAAAAAAAAGAGAACTGTTAAAGTACTTTCTTTCAACATTTCCAGAAGGATACTCATTGACTTTTACTTTTCAAAGAGCATATTCACTTAGAAATTTCTACTTGCTCAATTTTTGTAAATGTTTACTTGACTGGAGGAAGAAGATATAAAGTGAATAATACCTAAAAATTAAAGTGAGATTTGCACCAAAAATAGAATGGAATCTTTCAGATAAAATGAAAAAGAGTTAATTTATACTTTTTCTGGTTTCAAAATAAAAAAATTGTATAGCTAAGCTAACGCATGCTACTTTGAATGTATTGTAAACCAAAACTCACTTAACTTTAGTTTTGGTTTCATCCAATGCATGTTTCTTATTTGCACAGTTACAGTAGCTACAATTGCCAACAGGTTTTGAAGTGATTTAAGTTCATCCTATGGTGTCAGTTGAGGGGTTCTTTTTAGAGATCAATGTAAGATTTAATTAATATTGGAGATAAAATATTTTCTCAAGGGAATACATTAAAAAGCCATATAAAGCCTAGTGAAAAATAAAAGGTGAAATACACTGCATTTCCTCTGGGAAGCTGTGGTGTCATATAAGAGGTTGGAGTACACAAGGGATAAAAATTATTCTTTGGTGAATAGTTGAAGTATTTATGTTGAGAGTATGAAAATTATTCTTAGAGTGATTAGCTATTGTTTGTTTATGATGTCATTTTAAAAACTACTTAAAATAAGAAAAAGCTGAATTCTAATTTGTTTTTATGCCAGTTAACGCTGGCAATGACATTTGTCTGAATAGTTTGAGGGAATTTAACATGAATCAAGTTTTTAATTAGGAAAACAACAAAGTTGGCTATAATTCTGAGGAGACAAGCTGCAACGAACCTACATGTAGGTCTGATTCAATTAACTTAAAACCAAAAGAACATGAAACCACACTGTGACTTTGCAAACCCAAGGTCTGCCCAAGGTTTGCCCAAGGTTCCTTCATAAAACAATTAGATCATAAGCATTATTAGGTGGTGTTCTCAACTCTATTGATTAGTAATGTCCTTTTTCAGATATATAAATATATAGCCATTTTCATCATGTCTGCATGTCTGAAATTATCATTCCTGTCCTACTATGATATAGAAATATGTGTCTAAGATAGGACAATCCAAATAATCACAAGAAGAAAATTGCTGAGAGAAGTTCCTGTGATGAATGAACATTTACTGGCATAAGGTGTTTCCTATCACCATGACATCTGAAAGAGGGAAGAAATAAACTTGCTTTGCCCATTTTCAGAACTGACCAAACATCACCTGTCAACGCTTCACAAGATCCCAAATCCAAACAAGTTTAAGAAGGTCACATTGTTTTCAGATTGGAATTGTATTGCAGGCCAGGAGCAAGTCTTTGCCTGAAACACACACTGTAGGCATGTTCTTTAGAAATAAAGATTTTTATTCCTTTTTAAATTAATGGGCCCCTATGAGGCTGTCTTCAGCTGTGATCATATTTTATTTACCGTGGCATAAAACGTCACTGCTCACAAAAGAGCCAATGAGATTGCAGTTAGGTTGATGAAAATATTTCCTTAGATATTTGATTAACACTTAGGTCAATAGGCAGTTCTCAGATCAGCAAAGAGGACTTCAAAACGAGACTTCATTGAAAATTCTGTAACAAAATAATTTCTAACTTGAACTGGGGAAAACCCATGTTTTGTTCTTTGGTTTGTTCCTACTAAAAATACATGTTCATTCTACAGGTTGTATTTTAGAAACCACCGTATTGTAGCCAGATCTCCTCAATACTCCTCATTCCCTGCTTTAGACATGCTTTGAATCTCTCGATGGATAACTTTTAGCTGGATCACTTTGTTAACTCCAATTGATTGTACAGCCTTTCCCAAGGCAATCTCTTAAGCCACTGCTGAAAAAGGAAATGGTAGAAAAGAAGTACTTCCCAGTGTGGTCTTCTGTCCCCCTGACTACAGGTTTTATGTCAGGAATGTATTACTCAGATAAACAAACACTCAGCAGAACAAGGACTAGGACGTGTTTCTCATTTGCTGCTAGCAAGCTTACTATAGGTAGATGAAGAGCCTGGTTCTCATTTAAATACTGAATTTCTATGCCATGCAGACACTTCAGTGAAAGAAGACAAGAGCTGTGTCCCCCTCTTTCCTATTCCACCCAAGTAATAGCTAGCTTGGCTATTAGGGTGCTTCCTCAGATGTCTGGGTGTGAAGTGAGGCTCATTCTTAAGAGACAGAGCTCAGAAGCAGAGGAAAAGATTAAACCCAGGTCTGTCTCTTCCTCCATGTGCATGCTGACTATAGAGCAAATATCCATCACGATCATGGAGGGACTGTCAGCAGCAGAGGTCGGTGTACTCCCACATGGATAGCCCTGAGCCAGCAACAGCCCAGCAGAGCTCAAGCAAGAGCTATAAGTGCCAACTGCTCATTGTGGGCAGATTTATGTGCTCATGAGCGCCTTCAAAAAAAGGTACTTTATTAATAGTGAGGTGTTAGGCAGAGGTCGTTGTGGGCTTTGGCTCTTTCACAGTCAGTGCAGTAGAAAAGTTGGCATTCTGAGGATCACAGTTTTTGACTGAAAAACTTAAGCTGAGGGTGGTTTGGCAAGTACCATCCAAGCCCACAGATATACTCAAATGGTAGTTCCACAACATGAGGAAAAAAGTCTTAGTTGATAAAGCTCTGGATGATCTAGACATTTCTTAAGAAAGGTCTTCACTGACTCCAGAAAAGGTTAGTGTTTACAGACTTTCTACACAGCTAAGAAATTTTCTGTAATGGTCTTTAAAGGGTATGTGTAAGGTATGTGTTTGTCAGTCACTCTTTTGTCAGTTGCATACGTAAGCCTTTGTGAAAAGGCTACATAATGACTTTTGGTATTTACTGTTTCACAAAGGTTTCTGTGAGGTACTTGTAATGAACTGCATATCTATTTGAAAAGTAAGAGTTCACATGATTATTGTTATTATATAAAAGTATCTGTGTTCAGAGTAATGTGCATATGAAGAAAGGAGATAAGTTCTCTTTTTGGCATCCATAAAAATTCTGAACTGGTTCAGTGACAAATATACCACAGATTAATGAAAGTCTACAATTAAGCAGAAATTCACATGCAGTAATTCACATGCCAGAAGTCAGGCTAGACTACGTATGATCCATTTAAAAAACTTTTAGAGTGATGGTACGGTACATTTACAGTACAGTGAATGTGCTTCAAAGACTGTGTGAAGAAAACTCATGGTTTGTTTGTGGTTTTTTTGTGTGTGTGCCAATTCCACTACTGGTACAATATAGATGTGTAAGAAATTATCAAAACCTCTAAGAGTTTAACTTTCATAACACACGTTGATGCCTGAAGCATACATGGACACATTCTCCAGAAAAAAAGTAAAAATACATAGAACTGAAATCTACTCATCTTGTGCCTGTTCCAGCAGGTTTTTTTAGCCCCACGCTAAACTTGAAACCTTTAAAAGGACAGGCTTGTTTGATACAGTTCTAGATGCTTTCTCTAGCAGGAAATAATAATGCTTTTAAAATGCAGTGAGCTGTCTGCAGAGCACACAAACAGTCGACCCAAAGAGCAGAATATTAGAGCAGTAACATGCCTCGTTTCAAAGCTGAATCTATCAAGGTCTGGAGAAATAGTGCTAAAAAATCCTTCACCGGTAGGAAATGTAATCACATCCGAAACTGTGAGCCCCCAGAGCTGCTGAGGCAAGGGAATTTCAGACCTTGATTGTAATCTCATTATGAACAAGACACATTATCTTCGGCATTGGGAATGTGAGCGCGGGGCCTTGCATTTGGTTGCAAGATTACCGCTTGCATCCTGTCAGAACAAGAGGAATCAGCAGAGGCACATGAGAGTTAGGCTCTGAGCTGCACCAGAGAAAGCTGTAAAAACTCACAGCTTATTTATATTAACATATTTTTTGAGTAAGTAATGCAAACCATGGGGTAAAATGCGAAGGAAGTAAACGGTGAGAAGGAGGTGAGCAGTTTGTGTATGTTTGGGAGCTGTGAAGGAACTGAAGGAATGTCAGGCTTGAATTAATTGCCAATTCACTACATTCCCCAGCCTAAGAATAGAATAAAAGTACAAAACACATATATCTCTTTAAAAAGTAGACTTTGGAAAGTAAAACAAAAGCAATCAATCTGAAGAGGAAACACTAATGTCTGGGAAATAGTAAGAGGAACTATTCCACAGAAGCAGGGAAGCATCCTGCAGATGACCTTATACTTGCATGTGCAGGCCAATATAGGGTGTGGGATATGGAGGAGGAGAGAGAGAATCGGAAAGGGGGAGAATGATTACTTTTCTCCTACTATTTACTCAGTGTAAAGAAAGAATGCTACTTTAGAAGTAACACGTGCAATGTGCTGGCTTCAAAGGGCTAATCATTAGCAAGGCCAAATCTTGGAAGACACTAAGCCTCTTACAGTTTCTGTTGGCTGCACAGTAGTTGGCATGGTGCAGACCTTTTTGGAGCTGATCTCAGGAGAAGTATGACAAAAAGCCCCACCAAACAATATCATAAGATTGTAAGCAAAACAAGACAAAACTCTCAGCAGGCACTGCATAGCCCTCTCACAACTAGATATGCCATCTGCTCTCAATCTGTCCTGAAAAAATAAAGCTCATCAATTAAGCAGAGAGATCCTCAGACAGGAGTACTTGACTTTGACTCACAGCCGTAAAAACTCAAGTCAATTTTTCTGTGTACTAGAGTTTGTGTTAGAGCACCATTAGGAAGAAAGGAAGAAAAGTCTTCACCACATTAATCATCTTAGGAACCTCTTGGTCTGTAAGGACTTTCTTGTAAAACATGTGGTTGGACTGAGAAGTTCATAACCCAATGTGCAGTTTTAGAGAAATCAGCATGACTATTTGTATAAATGCTTAGCAACAGGAGCAAGGGAAAATCTTGGCAAAAAAAAAAAAAAGGGATATTTTTCAGAAGAACTCCATTGGCTTTTCTGACTTAAGGACCATAGGGGTCCTTAAGCAGAGACACAGAGCCAAGAGAAGGCTTATGGGTACTTTTTTCAAATACACACACATTTTAAAAATAACTTTTTGTCTGGGTACTGTCTGGATGGATGCATTGTTTATCTATGCCAGCACTCAGATGCCTGTGAGGAAGCAGGGAAGGGCATGCATCTTATCAAGGAGTGTTAGTCATGATGGTGGTCCAAGTGGCACTCTACATGGCATGTCAGCCCTATAAGGACATTTCTGCTCATGTGTGATTTCCACATTCACCTCACACCAGTAAATTACTTTCCAGTTTATACCTAGAGAGTTTTGGCACTATCAGTTTGGATAACTGAATTAAATGTAAAAAAAAACACCTACTGTTCATTTGTGGTTCCCCAAATACTGCCAAGAAGCCATAACATCCACAATGAATAATTGAACAACAGTTCTGGGCAGCAACATTTGATATTTCAGATCTGGGCTCTTGCTTTGTGCTGGCATTAAAAGAAGTACTTCAAAAACTTTTTCACAAATGCAGGAGTTGAGATGTCTGGTGTGAGGGTTCCTTGCTTCAATATGTTCAATTGTACGAGGCACAGAGCTATTTGAAGGAGAACTAATTAACCCCTAGTATTGAGAGCTCTTATTTGAGAACAAATGCCACAAAATAAAACCTAGGGTTCATAGCAACTTTATGTTGATGGCCTCTGACCAAACCATGCCAGAAAGAATATATGCAGGCTTCTTTTGGCATTTGAAAAAAAAAGTTTAGATGCAAAAGAAATTGGTTTTCAATTTGATGAAAGTTTTTCAAATGAAAATGTCTCAAATGAAACTTTTCAAAAGAAGGGTGGCCCTTATCTGTTGCAAATTTCTCTTCACTGGAAGTATTCCTACTACCTCATTGGTAACCATGCAGGTGAAGGTCTTAAGCCTTTTCTATCTATGTGCAGGAAGAGAGCTGATACACAGGATGACGTATCTCAGGCTTTTCATTTTCTCTGGTTTCTGCCTTAGTATTTGGCTGACTGGAACATCTCCAGTTTAAGATTTAGCAAAAGCATGCTGCCAATCAAACAGATTTCATCCCAAATAACCTAGTCAACCTTAACAGCCATGAAATTTCTTTAACTGTGCATTATTGTTTGTAAGAAATGTAGCTATTCTTCAGCATATTTTAACTACGCTTTTCAATATATAATTATTTTAGTCTGAAATATGTAAAATCAATGACAGTACTGAAAACAATTCTCATTGATTTGGAGGTAGCATGTAGTACCCAATCATTAAAATGTGAGCAGTAGCTAAACA
Organism: Jacana jacana; assembly: GCA_013400555.1. Taxonomy (NCBI): domain Eukaryota; kingdom Metazoa; phylum Chordata; class Aves; order Charadriiformes; family Jacanidae; genus Jacana; species Jacana jacana. The sequence goes on along the minus strand of VZTM01024266.1, from coordinate 46,126 downwards.
GGGTGGATGCAATTTGGAACAGGGAATAAAACAGGGGGTTTATTCTTGAGTAAGCTTATGGCTTCAATTATTATTGTTATAGAACTCTTTTCTAATAGGAAATGTGTTGCTACGAATCACCACATATTATATTTATTTCAAAAAATGTAAAAACAGCTTACTTTTTAAAGCAGTGTATTTTAAAGCATGTATCAGTATGTCATGAATAACATCTTCAGGAAACAGCACTTGATTTGCTTGCCCTTCATATCCTGCTTTACTGACTTTGACTTCACTCTAGCAATGCCTTATAGACATTTTTGTTTGTTTGCTTTTGGTTTTTTTTTAACTCCTTTATAAACAGATAAGGAGCTATATTTATGTTCTGAAATTTCCGGCCATAAGTTTTATAACAAAATCAAGTTTGATGGTAAGCCCCCTTACAGGAATGCATAGTAAATTAATTAATCCATCTCGGTTATATGTACAGGTTAGGTCTTCTCTCTAAAATGCATCATTTGTTGGATAAGATAACTGTAGGCAACTGACAGAAAAGGCTTTGGAGTTTCATTTGTATGGAGTTCAAATTTTTGCTTATAGATTTAACTGTGGAAGTCAAGGATCCTGGCTGGGAAAGTCATCGAAATTCAGAGGACTGAGAAGAAAAATCTTTGAGATCTATGAAACAGAATCTGCTGTTTGGCCAACCATAACAGCATGTTGCTATTAAGCAATGTCTTTGATATGCAATAAGCATATCTAATTTGAATTCACTTGATATTACTGCTAGTATCAGTTAAGCCTTTGTGTATTTTCCTGATTGCAGGAATATTATTATATAAGGAATATCTTCATCCCAAGCTGGAATGTTTGAATCATATAATTTTTCCTCTTCAGCAAATGTCAGGTGCCACAAATCCCAGCCGTTCAGTCACTCGGTTAGAGGACTATAACAAACCAAGAATGAAATTTGACATTCACTCACCTGTTTAAGGAAAAAAAATGCAGTTTTAAGGACCTTATCTCCTGTGGTAAAAAATTTGCACAAAGCAAAATGTTGCATCTTAAAAATTTCCTCTGGAGGAAATTACCAAAATTTTGTATTTTTCCTTGAACATTTGCATTTCCTTGGCATATAAATATTACTGCATAATGAATAATAACTACCCAACACACCTAGATTATCAGGATTACTTCAAGACAGTCATGACTCTTAATAAGTAGCATGGAAGAAAAGAAAGTAACTGATAGAAATCTCCATATCTTCCTACTATTTTATCTTTATAACTGCCTTTAGATACATGTCACACTTTTTTGTCACATGATGAACAAAGAATCATAGAATAGTTAGAACTGGAAGGGACTTTGAAAATCATATAGTGCCAAACCCCCTGCCATGGCCAGGGACAGAACTTAAGTAACACTTAAATAGTAACAGGCAAGACTTTTTCTCCCCTGGCCCTTTCATCTTTCCACTAAGGGGATTCTTACTGAGAAATTTGCTTCTTTATCTTGTTGTGACCTGCCATCATCTCAGTGTTCTGTTTGCAAAGCATCAGTTCCATCAGTCACCGCACTAATGACCTGTTTCAAGCTTACCCTTGACAACGGTGGTAACTGGGGATCCAGCATTACTTGTTCACAAAGGTCTTCTCATGCTCTTAAAAATATTTGAATTGGATCTCAGATCTTTGCCTCTGTAAAAGATTGTGCAACACCAATGAAAACAAAATATCTCCTGTTGATATAGCTAGTACACTTATTACTATATAGCAAGCAATGCTAGGTGAGAGAGGAACAGCTTATGTTGTTCACGAATGGTGAGGACTATCTGTGTGTTCACTTCCTTTACTTTTCTGAGAAAATAAAGAATGAATCTTTATGCTACAAAGCTTTGGTTGTGATCTTTGGGCTTGACCAGGAGATCATTCAATATATTCATCAATGGCTTGGATGAGGGAATAGAGTGAGCAAGTTTGCTTATGACACCAAACTGGGAGGAGTGGCTGACACGCCAGAAGGCCGTGTGGCCATTCAGCGTGACTTGGACAGGCTGGAGAGTTGGGCGGGGAGAAATTTAATGAAATAGAACAAGGACAAGTGTAGAGTCTTGCATCTGGGCAAGAACAACCCCAGGTACCAGTATAGGTTGGGAAATGACCTGTTGGAGAGCAGCATAGGGGAAAGGGACCTGGGGATCCTGGTGGACAGCAGGATGACCATGAGCCAGCACTGTGCCCTCATGGCCAAGAAGGCCAATGGCATCCTGGGGTGTATTAGAAGGGGGGTGGTTAGTAGGTCGTGAGAGGTTCTCCTCCCCCTCTAATCTAACCTGGTGACATGCCATCTGGAATATTGTGTCCAGTTCTGGGCCCCTCAATTCAAGAAGGACAGGGAACTGCTTGAGAGAGTCCAGGGCAGGGCTATCAAGATGATTAAGGGACTGGAGCACCTCCCATACGAGGAAAGGCTGAGGGAGTTGGGTCTCTTTAGCTTGGAGAACAGGAGACTGAGGGGCGATCTTATTAATGTTTATAGATATGTAAAGGGTGAGTGTCAGGAGGATGGAGCCAGGCTCTTCTCAGTAACATCCAATGACAGGACAAGGGGTAATGAATGCAAGCTAGAACATAGGAGATTCCATTTAAATATGAGGAAAAAATTCTTCACAGTGAGGGTGAGGGAACACTGGAAGGGGCTGCCCAGGAAGGTTGTGGATTCTCCTTCTCTGGAGACATTCAAAACTCACCTGGACACATTCCTGAGTGATATGATCTAGGTGTTCCTGCTCCGGTAGGGGGATTGGACTAGATGATCTTTCGAGGTCCCTTCCAATCCCTGATATTCTGTGATTCTGTGATCAGCAGGCAAACAGCTGATGCAAACCCATGTCACAGGATCTCCTTTTTTGGTGGCTTCTTCCAGAAGAAGAAGACCCCTGAATTCACACCATTTGACAGGGAAGGAGAGGGAGTGCCTGCAAGATTGACCACTATTTCTATTCTGAAATCTACCTTGGGAGCAGGTGATCTTTTCTTACATAGCAGGAGAATATATAATAAAGGTATTACGTGACCAATGTTGATGAATATTCCAGACAGATGTGAAAACTTGCCTGAAACATACTCACTGACTAATACAAAATCATAGGAATGTTTTTAAAGAGTTATATTGCCCTGGCTATAAGCAGGGGGATCCTCATTGTGAAAAACATTTCTATTCTGATGGAAGAAGAAATCTTAGATCTTGTCAGTTTCCTAAATATAATTTCATAAGGAAGATGAAAGAGGTCTTTCCCGGGCAACCAATTTTTATCTGTATACACCTATTTTGCAGGTCATTAGTTGGCTAACTGAGCATCAAGCAGCAGCCTCCCATATCTTGTATTATTCAGAATGGGATATATCAGAATTGGGAGCTTCATTTAAAACACAGGCAGAGCAAGAGAATCTGGCAAGAAGCAATGTCAAAGGAATTGTCTGCTGTGGCTTCAGGCAGGGCTGGAGGCATTGAAGAAGCACTGTTAGCTGATTAACAAGCCATGGGTCTTCAGAAGGACAGAGAAGGATGTAAGATTTCAGTACTCTAGAGAGATTTCTTAGGGGTGGTAAATTTTTATAGTACCCATGACCGAAAAAAAGAACAGGTTCTTTTCTAAAGGAAATTGGTAATCTTTCTCCCCTCTCTTCTGTCCTTTCATTATGTTTTGGATGAGTTTTTTTTGAAGTAGATTTTTTTCACCTTAAAGTCTTAATACAAATATGTTACATGCTAATTCTGCAAGGGCTGTAGGGAGCAGGGGAGAGGGGTAGACTAGTTTCCGAGTCTAGTTTCTAGACTAGTTTTCTAGACTACCTTAATTTTGGATGTGTTTCAGGTACCAGCTGATATAAAATTACATACTTATGAATAGTAACATTCTCAATCTACTTACTGATGGAATCCATGCTCAGATATTTTATATACTGGATTCCCCAAAGGTTTCTTTTTTTATTTTCTATTTCTTTTCTTTTCCCTTGTTCTTCTTCTTCCTTTTTTTGTTGTTGTTGATTGTTTTTCTTTCACTGTGGTAAGCCATGCCATCCTTTAGAAATGTTAGTACTTTCTGCTTTCTAGACCTAATCAAAGATGGCAATTGCTGTGTTTGAACACAGAAATGGTTTTTGACTGCTCTTGCAATGCTATGCCTCTTCTAAAACCCCACTGAAACTGGTTCCTTCTATCTGTTGACTATCCAGCAGGAGGATAGGGAAAGGACTAAAAATACTGAGGTGATCTATAATGCCTTTGTCCTGTTCCTATCTAGATTCCCCAGGAAAAATGAAATCCAAGCAATGCATTCCACACATAGTATGCCGTGATTCATCAGTGACTGGAGTTAAGAAAATTTTCAGTGGATTTTTCTTACCATGGAGGTAGCAGGATGTTGATGACAGATTGTTGCTCCTCTTCAGAGCAGAGTATATCTGTCTTTACAGTAGGATCTGTCCTTCTTCACACAGTTCACCAACAGACATTTCCGAAAGAAAACCCTTTGATTTACTCAGTTGAGTTATTTAATTGAAATATGATCAACATTGAGATGCACATTATGGAATATCATTACCAGTAATGAAGCATATATGTTAATAAAAGGAAGTATGAATGGCATGATGTTTTTTTCTAGATATCAGTCTTGATGAAGTGTATTTTTTAATTTTTTGACCTAAGATATATAGTAAGAAATACAAAATATAGTCAGCCACCTGCTTGGTGTTTTAGAAAGGCTGCAAGAGGTGGACAAGTTCAGGACTGGAGACGAGTACATTGAGTTCAGACTGGAGATAGGCATATTCTGTCCACTTCTTCACTGCTCATCCCACAGCAAAGTCACAGAACTGGCATAAATAATAGAAAAGTATAAAAGGGGTCCATGACTAGGTAAGTTGTAAAAATGAAAGGTCTCATGACAGTTAAATATAGAGCCAGAGACACAATTTTGCACAAACTCATTTTATGGCAATTTAATTATTTAACAACTGACTTTGTTCCTCTGTATTTAGAAGCCGGTGAAAGCTTTTTGCTGATGGACAGAACTCAGTACAGGAAAGCAGCCTGAAGCACATCAAGGTACTGAGTTGAGGAGTGGACAAGTCCCAGGTCTGTGGTAGGACAGGTTGCGTGTAATCCACCTCCAGCCCTCTGTCATTTGCTTTCCCCCACATGGCAGCCCGTCAGCCCTGGAGAGGATCCTTCATCCTGTTTGGTCACTGTTCGCTTCCTTCTGCCTGCAGACTCCAGCTTCATCACAGCAGTGCTGCTGCTCCTGTGCCCACTTGCCAGCTGTGGCAGCCCCCTTGGCATGGATAGGCCCAGCTTCTGATGTCAGCCTTGTGTTCTCTTCCAGTGCTCTGGTGACTGGCAGCAAACTCATCCCATCACAAGCCCTGAGAGGAATTTATTTATCAAGAGAGATGATTTTCCCCCTGTACTCAGCACTGGTGAGGCCACATCTTGAATATTGTGGCCAGCTCTGGGCACCTCAATTCAAAAAGGATATAGAGATATTGAGGTGCTGGAGCGAGTGCAGAGGAGGGCAATGAAGCTGGTTAAGGGCATGGAGAATAAATCTTATGAAGAGCAATTGAAGGAGCTGGGACTGTTTAGTTTGAGGAAGAGGAGGCTGAGGCAAGACCTCATCACTTTCTATAACTACTTGACAGGACACTGTAGAGAGGTTGGTGCTGGTCTCTTCTCACAGGTAATTAGTGATAGAACGAGAGGGGATGGCTTCAAGTTGCAACAGAGTAGGTTTAGGCTGAACATTAGGAAAGAATTTTTCACGGAAAGAGTGGTCAGTCACTGGAAGCAGCTGCCCAGGGAGGTGGCTGAGTCGCCATCCCTGACTGTGTTTAAGAGTAGATTAGATGTGGTGTTGGTGGATATGGTGTAGGGGAGAACTTTGTCGAGTAGGGATGATGGTTGGACTCGACGACCCAAGGGTCTCTTCCAACCTGAATGATTCTAGGATTCTATAAGGAGCCACATCCCACTACTTATACCTACCCATCATAAGTAAGGACATGTGGGCAGAAAAATAAGAAGTCTTAGCTCCGTTGAAACAAACAGAAGGAATAAATGCTTTACCAAAACTCCTTCTCAACAAATAAATGGGAAGAAGGAAAATGAGAGATCAAGGTCCCAAGGAGACCAGAGTATAGTGAAAGTAAATATGTTTGACTTCACCACTTCTATGAAAAATAATTAAACCTGCAGCAAACAAACTTCTGCAACATTATGAACTGAAAAAGAGGAGGTGAATCCCTAACTGATGTTGTCAACAACAAGACCAGTCTGCCTGTAAAATTAGAGACCTCCCTCATTTTTGCTTAAAAAGGACTGCAGTGTGTGTTAGTTATAGGCATGGCTTATGACCCATGAAGCTATGCTAACAAGTCTTCCCTTGCATGTAGGGTACCAGTATTTGTTTGAATTTTGTGGTGTTCCAATTTCAGATGACAACCCAGGTACTGACAGCAAACTCCAAAGCAGCTGAAAATTTCCAGCCAGCTTTAATAACACAAAATGAAACTGTTCTTAAGCTATACGGTGGAGAGACAGCATATTATGCACTGTACTTTACAAGATTTTCTTTGCTTAGTAATAGTCTTTATAGGAAGATTTAAAATACAATCAATTCCCCCTGCTCAGAGTGCAGAGCCTCTGCAAGCATGGTAGGATGCTAGTTCCCAGTCAGTTTCTCACACAGGGACCTCTTCTTCATGGAGGTGAAGTTGAATTTAAGGAATTAAATTATGTGTGACATTTTCACCAAAGAGTGAAAGTGACTTTGGAGTGCAGAGGCTTCATATATTCAAAATAGGAAGTAAAATGTTGTGTCCCTGCAACGTTTTCTTCCCATACCTGTACATACGTAATGATATTCTTTCCCTGAGAAAGCAGGCACTTAAGGAAGAGATCTCTGAGGCAAGAAGGAGTCAGTGCAATGAAGCTCCCACTTAATTATCCTCTCTGCTGGAATCCCCCACAAAGCTCAGCCAAATAAGTTCCCCCACCTTGAATGACATTCTTCTAGCACCACCACCCAAATTTGCCAATAGGCAGAAAAACGTCTATATGTGAGAGGTGTAAAATTTAGCGGAGAAAGCTCCTGAACGTTATCATGAGTGAGATTGTTGTCAACAAGGAATTTATTGAAATATCAAAATAAGAAATAAAGTGGTAGTATCTAGAAGGATCTTGATTCCACTAAAAAAAATCACAGCATTTGGTTTCTAAATATTATTTCTTCATTCTCCTCTTAGTTCTTACTGAGGCCTTACTGAATAGAAGACAACTACAGATCATTAAAAAGTGTGAGTAATTACAAGACCTACTTGTTGAGGACATTATTTATGTAGAGACAGTTCCTTTTTTTTTTTCACATAAACGAGACTTACTTCAGTATAGAAACATATATATAGGAGTACAGCAACTTTGCTGGAAGAGATTGTTTATAAATGGGTCAGTTTTGTTAGACTGGAGTTACTTCATCTGTAGGTAAATGCTTCCCGCTAGTATCTGCCTGAAAAATAAATTTAGAGATACCTTGCTCCTCAGACCTTCATGGATATGGCAGCTGCAGGCATGAAGGGACTTGGGGCTGTTATGAACACTCATGTAACATGAGTGGGGTCCTAAGGGATCTCTTTCTCTGAGGCATTAACCTCTCTTTGTCCTATTGGGGTACAAGCAGGGGATCCCCAAAGGACTCAAAAGTGGGTCCTGAACCCCTGCCTTCTCTTCAAGGTGTAAAATTGCCTGAGGGCCCCTACTCATCACCCCTGTCATTAAGTGCTGGGTGGAGAATTGCCAGAAGCAAACTGCAGCAAAGCTGTTCTCTGTTTGCAGGTCCAACAGGAGCTCAGCACCAACAGAAACAAGAAAAGTGATGAGCCCAGGTGCAGGAGCCTGGCCCCTGGAGCAGTCACCTCCTGCTGCTGCAATTCCTAGGACTGAGGCTGTATTTCTTTATGCAGGTAGAAGTGCAACAGCTCAGCCTGAAGAGACATTTCCAATTCAGAAATATATTGGTGTTTAATAATCACAGCAGTGAAGGGAGAAATTAGAAGAAGATTTGAAACTGGGTATTACACATTCCAGGTGAGTGCTCCGAGGAGGATAAAAACCATGGGCAAAAATGTGACCTTTTCTTATGTGTGGGAAAAATGAGTCTTGAGAATACTTAGTGAGTTAATGCTTGTGGGTCACATCAAGAATACCTGTCCCGATTCATAAGTGTATGCAAGGTGTAAAGTGCTTTTGCTGCCAAGTCTTCTTCTCTTTCACATGTACCCTGGAGTAAAAACGCAGATAAAAAAAGCCATCAGGCACCTTCACGTTTAAGGAGAAAATGAACAAAATTTTTAAATATCTCACCTGCACATAAAATATTTAAATATCCTAAGTGGGAATTAGGCAAGGAAAGCCCTGCGCAGACCTACTTCTAACTAGTTAAAGAGAAGAACCCCTCCTTTTAATACATCACACGCTTGCTGAAGTTGCCATAATGAGACCTTGTGTAATTCCTTTCCAATGTTGGGACAAAGGGACAAAGTCCTCTGTACACAGTTAGCAATAGCGCAAACCCTGCAGAGATGTCCTGCTAAAGTGACTTGTTTTTTTCTGGAGATGCTGTTTGGAGGGTGAGGGGCATAAAGCTTCACAGCCAGATAGGCGAGGATGTGAATGGACAGTCAGCCTGTCCCTCTGTGACAACTGTGTCTGGGCTCTGATTCTGCAGACACAATGCCAAGCAGCTGACTCCCCAAGAGAGACACCCCACCTCATGTTTAACATATGGGGTAGCTGTGAGCTTTTGTAAAATCACAGAGCAGTTTGGGTTGGAAGGGACCTTTAAAGGTCATCTACTCAAACCCCGCCCTGCAATGAGAAGGGACATCTTCAACTAGATCAGGTTTCTCAGAATCCCATCACGCCTGACTTTGAATGTTTCCAGACACGCGATATCTACGACCTCTCCGTGCAACCTGTTCCAGTGTTTCATTACCCTTAGTGTAAGAAATTTCTTCCTTATATCTAGTCTAAATCTACATCTAGCCTAAATCTCATTTAGGCTTTCCCTCATTAGGCTTTCCCATTTTAGGATCTGCAGTGCAACCTGGATCTCCAAGAGGGATGTTGGTTGATGTAGAGGGAAGTCTACATTTAGAAAAGGTAGAGGCCACAGAGCTTTATTCTTTTCAGACGTGCTTCTGATATTACTCAGTGTGTTATGTTTTCTGATCTCTGAGTTACATGCAACAGCTTGGACTAGATTTGTTCCTAATCATACATTCCAAATAACATTGAAATAATTTCTATGAAACCCAAGTTCTAGGACTTAAGAGTGTGTTTACTTCCATGCCTCAGTAATATCTGGTAGTTGTCTTGAAGAGCTGAAGGTTGCAGGAAGGCCACGTTTGTTCTGTTCTGAATGGGCAATCCATTAATAAAGCTCTCAAGACACAATCGCAGCTTGGTGGCATTGAAAGGTCTAAAAGGCAGTGGCCACAACCATGTGCTTTATAAAAATGAATGTGAAAAGAAAAGAAACATGAGTTTGTAAGATTAATGAAGCTTCCAAGCTCCCAGGAGTTTTACAGGTAGGTTAAATCTCACCATTGAATCACAGTAAAGTTTTAATTGACTACATGTACTGATACATTTTATTGAAAATGCCAATAACTTTGGAACAAAGCACTACTTGGAGCAGGCTGGAGAGGAAGATAAGCCTTTGCTGTCTATTCATTATTTATCTTTTTAGTATTATTTCCAAACCAAATATAGTGCTATAATAGATCTTGATTATCAACATGCCTTCCATATTCTGTTTACATTAAAAATTAAAAAAAGAAATCAATATAAAAGAATTTCACATACAGTTCACTAAAAGAAAAAAATGAAAAACCCCTTTGTGAGGTAATTATGTTCTTCCTGTAGGACAAGTGAATTTGCAGGCTATGAATAGCAGTCTTTCAGTAAGCCACCTAACAGGCTTTGATAGAATTGTAATTTATGATGTATTAGTTGAAGAAAACAATATTAATATTTTATCCCAGGAAAGCCTGCATCACAATTAGGAAGGCAGCACATTTCAACTTTTGTTTTCCTCCATTTTTAGAGCTAGGAAGAGAAAACAAGTCTTGTTTTTATTGCCAATTGGAGAACAGCTCCTACCCAGTGAGTTGTCATAGTACACTTAATTTCTTGGAATATTTTCACCTGATCCACTTTGGAACTTATTTGTTAATTGTAATTTCTTCGAGAAAATATTTACTATTACATCATTATCTGAAATAGCATCTCAAATTGTAAAATGCATGGTTTCTGCTCACAACTGCAAGGATTCTGTTTACGACCTTCTAGCAGTTTTACAAGAAATCAGTTTTTAAAGTGTATTTAAGTTCTTTAGTTAGTTTCCCCTTCCAACACTTGACTGAGAAAAATAACCAAACTATTACTAATAGTTATTTAATAATTCATACACCACATGTCACTTTTTAACTTCCAAAATGTAGATCATACAGATCATCATATGTGCATAATGATTTTTTTATCCAATGTTGGAAAATGTCTTTCCTCACAGTTTAAGAAAACCTCTGTCTATATAGGGACTGAAGGAGAAAAGTCCCTCCCGCTGTAAGAGAAGATCAGGTTTGTGACCACATGGGGAACATGAATATATAGATCTCTATGGGACCTGCTGAGATGCATCCCAGAGTCCAGATGCATCCTTGGATGCTGTAGTTGACACACCACTCTCCATGATATTTGAAAAATCATGGCAGTCAGGTCAATGAGGGTGGTGAAGCACCAGAACATGCTGCCCAAAAAGCTGGCATCCCTGGAAACCTTCAAGGTCAGGTTGGATGGGGGTCTGAACAACCTGATAAAGTTGAAGATGTCCTTGCTCATTGCAGGGGGTTTGAAAAGATGACCTCTAAGGTCCCTTCCATCCCAAACTATTCTATGTTTCTATGCTTTCTTTGTCTTTGAATCACCGAAATCCATTAATGCCATTAATTAAAAAACAAACAGCAAACCAAACACATTTATTTATGCATTCATAGCTCTGATAAAACAGATATGGAAAACTATGTAAAGTATTTAATAGAATACTTTAAAACCGGTTGTCATTATTCTTATACCTGATAAAGAAATAAGCATTCTTCAAGTCAGTGTCTCCACACTGACCTTACTTCCTTTTTAGTTCTTTTCCATTTTAAAGCCTTAATATATTAAATCAGAAAGTTACTAAACCCAGGTGTATCTTCATGCCCTGCCATGGATACTTTTTTTTTTTCACTGAGCCTTACTTCTGTTATGTCCTAAAAATTTAAGGTTATAGAGTATTGGCACAATAATAAAATCATAATTATACTGTTAGCAGTTTGGCTGCATTATTTGTTTCTCCTTCCACTAAAACCTGAAACAGAGCAACTAATCAATCAAAACAAAAATCACAGATGAGTAAAGCCAGCTGTCTTCAATTTGCCTATTGCAGTGTGAAATTGAATACACAGTTTTTTGAGGGGGACCTATCTTTTGTGGGGAAAAAAAAACAAAAACAAAACCAAAAACAAAATATTAACATATTAAGTGCTTCGGAGTCACACTGAGAAGAGANTAGGACTTAAGAGTGTGTTTACTTCCATGCCTCAGTAATATCTGGTAGTTGTCTTGAAGAGCTGAAGGTTGCAGGAAGGCCACGTTTGTTCTGTTCTGAATGGGCAATCCATTAATAAAGCTCTCAAGACACAATCGCAGCTTGGTGGCATTGAAAGGTCTAAAAGGCAGTGGCCACAACCATGTGCTTTATAAAAATGAATGTGAAAAGAAAAGAAACATGAGTTTGTAAGATTAATGAAGCTTCCAAGCTCCCAGGAGTTTTACAGGTAGGTTAAATCTCACCATTGAATCACAGTAAAGTTTTAATTGACTACATGTACTGATACATTTTATTGAAAATGCCAATAACTTTGGAACAAAGCACTACTTGGAGCAGGCTGGAGAGGAAGATAAGCCTTTGCTGTCTATTCATTATTTATCTTTTTAGTATTATTTCCAAACCAAATATAGTGCTATAATAGATCTTGATTATCAACATGCCTTCCATATTCTGTTTACATTAAAAATTAAAAAAAGAAATCAATATAAAAGAATTTCACATACAGTTCACTAAAAGAAAAAAATGAAAAACCCCTTTGTGAGGTAATTATGTTCTTCCTGTAGGACAAGTGAATTTGCAGGCTATGAATAGCAGTCTTTCAGTAAGCCACCTAACAGGCTTTGATAGAATTGTAATTTATGATGTATTAGTTGAAGAAAACAATATTAATATTTTATCCCAGGAAAGCCTGCATCACAATTAGGAAGGCAGCACATTTCAACTTTTGTTTTCCTCCATTTTTAGAGCTAGGAAGAGAAAACAAGTCTTGTTTTTATTGCCAATTGGAGAACAGCTCCTACCCAGTGAGTTGTCATAGTACACTTAATTTCTTGGAATATTTTCACCTGATCCACTTTGGAACTTATTTGTTAATTGTAATTTCTTCGAGAAAATATTTACTATTACATCATTATCTGAAATAGCATCTCAAATTGTAAAATGCATGGTTTCTGCTCACAACTGCAAGGATTCTGTTTACGACCTTCTAGCAGTTTTACAAGAAATCAGGTTTTAAAGTGTATTTAAGTTCTTTAGTTAGTTTCCCCTTCCAACACTTGACTGAGCAAAATAACCAAACTATTACTAATAGTTATTTAATAATTCATACACCACATGTCACTTTTTAACTTCCAAAATGTAGATCATACAGATCATCATATGTGCATAATGATTTTTTTATCCAATGTTGGAAAATGTCTTTCCTCACAGTTTAAGAAAACCTCTGTCTATATAGGGACTGAAGGAGAAAAGTCCCTCCCGCTGTAAGAGAAGATCAGGTTTGTGACCACATGGGGAACATGAATATATAGATCTCTATGGGACCTGCTGAGATGCATCCCAGAGTCCAGATGCATCCTTGGATGCTGTAGTTGACACACCACTCTCCATGATATTTGAAAAATCATGGCAGTCAGGTCAATGAGGGTGGTGAAGCACCAGAACATGCTGCCCAAAAAGCTGGCATCCCTGGAAACCNTAGTTCTTTTCCATTTTAAAGCCTTAATATATTAAATCAGAAAGTTACTAAACCCAGGTGTATCTTCATGCCCTGCCATGGATACTTTTTTTTTTTCACTGAGCCTTACTTCTGTTATGTCCTAAAAATTTAAGGTTATAGAGTATTGGCACAATAATAAAATCATAATTATACTGTTAGCAGTTTGGCTGCATTATTTGTTTCTCCTTCCACTAAAACCTGAAACAGAGCAACTAATCAATCAAAACAAAAATCACAGATGAGTAAAGCCAGCTGTCTTCAATTTGCCTATTGCAGTGTGAAATTGAATACACAGTTTTTTGAGGGGGACCTATCTTTTGTGGGGAAAAAAAAACAAAAACAAAACCAAAAACAAAATATTAACATATTAAGTGCTTCGGAGTCACACTGAGAAGAGAATCTCTCTTTTTCTGCTGTGGTATCAAAGGTGTCTATCACGTTTACAGACACCAGTCCTGTACAGCCGCTTTCTGTAACTGATGAATTGATGAAAATGTCTGTCAGCATTTAAGGTCCAGGGCATGATTTTCTTTAAAGCATATAATGAAGGTACTCAGTTTCTTTTGTGGTTTGTCACCCATCGAGTTTTAAAAGGGCATGGGTTGTTGTTCATTTAATGTAGCTCCCTCACAGTATAAGGCTTTTGACTCTGGAAATTTACCTGCCTTCTGATGGCTGATTTTTCTCTCACATCTGTAGGAATCAATTAACCCCCACAGTTTTTACATCAGTGTTTGCAGAGTGGATGAGAAAGAGCAGTCAACTGCTAGGTTTTATATCCCTTGTGTGTCACTTGTCCTCCAATCTGGTTCAGACAAATTAACTGAAATCATTTAGCTAGGAGTTACTGCTGCTGTATGAAATAAAATCTCCTCCTCCACTTCTGCTTTTCCTTCTCTCAAATGGTTATGCCTTACTCCTTTTTTTCATAGAATCATATAATAATATGGGTTGGAAGAGACCTTTAAAGGGATCTTTTTCAAGTGTATGTTATAAAATCAACACAAATGTTCAAACAGTTTCACTTCTCAACACAATTGTTAACATGTCCTGCCCTGCTCTGCCTAAAGTTTGGGGTCAGGAAAGTTTCCATAGGACAAGTGAAGACAGTTGCATTCCCCATACACGAGCTACAGTGGCAGCGTGAGACAGAAAAAAAGAGGGCACAGATATGCCTAGTCAATCTCCTGGCTTCATTTCCAGGATGACCTGACCCAATGCTTTGCTTGTTTCCAGCTTATAGTAGGAGAAATCAGCTTATTCCCTGCATTTACGTCTTTGTAGTCTTCAGTCAATGAAGTGGAAGATAGAGGTAGAGGACTTATGCTTCATCCAGCATTGCCTTTATCCTTTGGTTTAGGGAGAGCTGAAACCGTAGAATTCCAGATCAATGGACCAGTCCATTGATTGAACATTAGTGGGAATGAAAGGCCACACTTACCTAATAAACTGTATTGAAGAGAAAGGAGTAGGAACTTCTCCAAGCCCTCAATTTATATATTTCATGTAGAGGAAATATTATGGCCCTTAGAATATATTTATCTAGAGATAGCTAAATATCTTTTATATGCTGCTGCTTTCTTCTATTTTGCACAATAATTTCATTCAATTCTTTGTAGTCTAAACTAATTTCTTCCACCACAGCTTTTTATTATTTGCTGATTGTCCCTAGGTAGCTTAATTACTGGTAAGAGGATAATGAAGCAAACCTGGAGCCAATATTTAAGTAGAGTGGAACTACTCAAGTGTAATAAGCATTTTAAATTTGCGTTTTAGTACTTCATAAAGTCCTATAACAAAATACCACCTTCCCTCCTGCCTTGCCTATTAAAAGGCTGTCAGGAGTTGGTACACTGCAATTAACGTTAAGGGGGAATGTGCCTGCCAGGAGGGGATGCATGCTGCTGGGCAGGCTCTTCTGGGGCTCCATTTGCTCTCATGGTATCTTCACTAAAACATAAAAACAAGAACACTGGGGTCTTAAAAGGTCTCCTGGTGTTTCATCTTTACCTGAAGGAGACCATTATAAGTTAGTGTTGATATCCTTGCACATTCTAGCAAAGTTCGTTATTTTCCATCTACTTAAATACTTTTCATAATTTCACCTAGACTTCACTCTTAAATGTTTTGCTCTTCCTGTTTCTTTTGCAACAGGCTCCAAACCTGAGCTGATTTCATTTCTAGTGAGAAGAAAACTCCTTTCACTTTCCCATATGTGGTCCATGTGATGTCAATTCAAGTCAGAAGGAGTGGTCCAGGCACTGGCATGCTCTTGCTCATGGCTGGATCAAGGGTTCCTCCTTGATGTGCACCCAGGTTTCTTCTAGGTGGTGCCTGCACTGGCATCAGGACGGACTTTATCTCCCCTGTTTGGGCATAAGGGGAAGGGATCTGATCAACACCTATAAATACTTAAAGGGTGGTTCTCAAGAGGAAGGGTACAGTCTTTTTTCAGTGATGTCCAGTGACAGGACAAGAGGAAATGGGCGCAAACCCGTACATAAGAAGTTCCATTTAAACATGAGGAGGAAATTCTTACTTTGAGGGTGGCAGAGCACTGGAAGAGGCTGCCCAGAGAGATGGTGGAGTCTCCGTCTCTGGAGACATTCAAAACCTGCCTGGATGGGTTCCTGTGCAACCTGCACTAGGTGGACCTGCTTTGGCAGGGGTTGAACAAAATGGTCTCCATAGGTCCCTTCCAACACCATATCATTCTGTCATTCTGTGATTTAGCTCTGTGCATTTAGCCACGCTTTGCCTCTTACCCTCCAATTCAGAAAATGAGTCCTGCCTTGTTTCATTGACTCACATAGATGTAGCCCAAAGGACCAAGCTGAAATTTGAGTGATAGCTTCCTTTTTGCAATTTCTTTTCTTCGTGATTTGCATGGAATTACTTAATCAGCCAGGGCCCAGTAGGTGACAGCAAATGACACTTCATTTCCAGCTGATCACTTGCTATATAATATGCATAACAAAGACTGGAGCCTCCAGCCATACTTACTGGTTGAAGCCTCATGGCCTCCTTATGGTGTCTATAAAGATGTGATGCCTTCAGTTACATTTCTCAAGTGTTTGAAGTATTATCATTCTGTAGCTAGGGGACTTGTTATGTGAAAGGTGCTCTACAAGCTCTTACTTATGGTCAGTCTTGTATGAACTAAATTTGCAATCTATTCTTTTAAACCATCAAATTCATTTTGATGCAATTTAGAAAATATGTAGTATTTCAGTCATGAAAGGTTTTATTTTAATAAAAGTAATAAGGGAGCTTCAAGGGTTGTGATTATTACCGGATAACCACATCCTTGGGGAATTAGAACCATTCAGATACTCTTTCTGTCCAATTAAAATATGACACAGTGGGATTAAATGTTAGGACATATACCAGAAGTAATGATTTCATGCCTTATTAGGCGCAAATAAATGTTAACAGGACAGGAACGATAACAGGCCAAATTAACTCTTGGGGCAAACGGGACAAGACTCTGTTGAATTCTACATGCTGTCTGTGCCTGATATGCCACGACTGGATTCAGCCAAGTAAGCTTTTACAGCTGTGATATTTATGGTGCATACTGACGCTGTTGTAGGTGCATATTGCACTATAATTCAAGATGACTCAACTCACAGACTGCAGATCCATCTGATGCTTATGACACCGATCTCACTTGGGCTTGTTTCTACATGAATTGGCTGTGCAATGTCGACAAGGCCTAATGATCCCTTTCCTGTGGGTGCGAAGCACAGCATCAGGGACATCTAGATTGACTCCAGAGCCCAGGACACACTCACTTGTGCAGGAAGGGGAGATCAGCCTGCAGCAAAACTTTGGAGCATAGACTGGAATTCAGTCTCCCCTTCAGCAGGCACATGACAGGCTGTAGCACCAGTCTCCCTGTTTCTCTTTGGACAAGTTAATACTTCTTGCATCTATCACAAATTTCTCAGATACCCTTCAGCTCGATAGAATTATGTGTGTGCTTAAAGGCAAACATGCAATTAAGCTGATTACTTCATTTAGAGACAGATTTATATATCTGTCCTTTATCTGAATTAAGCTTTGCACACCTTTGAATAAGAAGCTATTACCATGGTCTTCATACTACCTTTCCCTTAAGTAGGATCATTTCTAAAGCCTGGAATTGGTATGTCATTTTACATATGCTCAAGTTGTTTAATGTTATTCCCCGTGTTGTATGTCTGACAAATCAGCTAGAGGCAACTTGCTAAGCAGCTTCACTTTCCTTCAAACCTACTCAAACCTTTTGGCTTCTCTTAAAGAAGGTGAAAATGGTGACCAATTAACCAATCCAAATTATTTTTGAAAATTGGTGCATCTAGGGAAAGAGCAGATAAGTAAAGGCTAGCAGTCAGCTCTCTCAAATGTAGCCCACAGTGCATCTACTATGATTTATTTCTCACTCTAATCACATTTCTAATTCTTCATTTTTAAGTGGTTATGAATTTCACTGTATACCAACTCAAAGGACCTATTTATGATGATCATAGTGGGCAAAATCCTTCTGCAGATTTTCCTCAAGTGACTGCTGTGACATTTTGTAGTTCAGATGGATCACAACTGTGGGTTCAAAGCAAGCTGTGAAAGACTTGAAGTAGTTTTCACTGCTTCACAAATCAATGCTGTCAAGAGCAAATCATGACCTTTATGCAGCTTTAATTAATTTGATAAAAACCTTTGGCATGGTGAGGTAATTTAGAGATGTATGGAAAAGACTTCATTGTCTAAATAGTTTCTGTCAGTTTTGACAAGCACTTGTGATGGAAAGCAATAAAGGTTCACGTGAGCCTGTCAAACTTCCCTGTAGCAGCCAGAAGGGTCTTCAGTCCTATCCTGTTTATTCTGTTTTACACAGCAAAACCAGGCAAGGTGAGCTGCAGCCTAAAGACTAGTATCACAATTTACTTTCAGTCTGCCTGACGAAGATTTAACTTCCAGGAGACTACATATGAGCTTTAATGTTAACTAATAGAATCACTGTAATTCTGCTGTGCTGGAGACATTGTACTGGTAGTGTGCTAGAGTAAGAATTTTGGTGCTTGGAGAACTCATCTTCTGCTTCTGCAAACCTATTTGGATTGACTTGAAATCTAAGAAAAATTTAGAAAATGTGCCAAGCAGCTCCATTCAAGACAGAACTATCTGCAGCCATGAACTTGTAACATAAATTTACATAACTTCCAAGTATTTCAAATAATATGTCATTTCCTGTAAATTTTTCATACTTATAAAGTTGGCATGGTCTCCAGCTGATCAGTGCATCAGTGAGTTACCCCAGTCAGATCACCTGATCAAGTGTTATGTTTCACTTTCCTTTCACACGCTGACCAGCTCACAAGAGGTTAATATCTTATAGTATGCTGATAGTGGCATTAATATTAATGACACTAGAGTGACAGACTGGCTCTGTGATTTGAACACAAAAGACATGAATATTAGCTTAGTGTGCTGCGGCCAAAATTTCTGCCCTCCAACAACCATATTTGTTCTGCTTCCAAAAGTGTCTTTAATGTGGATATGACTAAATAGAATTCAGAATAGAAATGTTGTTTGGTGTGTTGCTGGCATGCACCATTCTTACAACGGGTATGAAACAGATTGATAGAAGTATTGTCTGCAAAGGACACAGAGCTGAATGGAAGAGAAAGTGTCACTACCCACACATAGAACAGGACAAGCTTAAGTTCTAGGTGGGAAAGTTAATGATCTTATGTTGTTACCTGCTGAAGTTTAACTTTGGGATTTATAAGGATCTTAGCTAGCATTTGACAACTCTTATCCAAATTCCAGGTTTACGAGCACAAATCGTGCCATCATGTTTGGTAAGAAGGAAGTGAATACCTGAGAAGACATGGATTTCATTCTTAGTGCAAAGGCATGTCTGAGCATGGGATTATTCAAGAATATCTATTCCACTTGAAATTTGCATTTCACCATCCTGAAATTCAGGTGTTGACATGCCCTAATTTAAGGAATGATGTGTAAAGACTGGTGTTCTTTATAATGACACCATTCAGCAAACAAAATCAAGAACCTGAAGGTCCAGGACACCTAATTTGGCACAGATTCTGAGACCTGAGTTTCACTCGGAAACTTATAAAGGAGTTATTTTACTGAGAAAAGTGATACTAATCACAACGCAGGGTTTGGGGGCTTTTTTTTAGATTACACTGTGGAATCTCTGAAATCTCCTTGGCCGCATATAGAGATATAACCATCTAATAAAAGCAAGGTTAGGTTTTAGTGTGAGATTGCATATCCCCAGACCAAGAGATCCTGAGTACAGTACTCCAAGAAGTCTGTTTGCACGTTAGTTGGTACTTGGCTCACAGATAAATACCCCAGCAGCCCTGGTGGCATTGGTCACTAACACAGGCTGTGGCTTCTGTCATTCACCTGAGAGTTCTGTGCTCCACATATACAGAAGCAGAAGCCATTTTTCAATTTGGAAAGCTTTTATGTGACATCTTCAGGCAATGAAAGAGGCCAGGGAACACAGGAAATTAGTTTCTATGTAGAAATCTGCTCAAAGTAATCTTTAAAGCTACTTAGAAACTGTTGTTTAAGTTAAACCCTCAAATTCTAAGTACCCAGGGCTCATGGGTATTAAGAACTTTAAGGCAAGAAAATTTGCTTTCCTGTGTTCCCTGGCACATCTCTGACTTGCATGGGAATGTCTATGTGTGCTCATCTAGGAATAAAATCCAGTGCGAAAACTGGCAGTCTCAGAAAAGGCTAGAACACCTCCTGAAAGGAGCTTATGAACCTAATGTTCAAATAAATGCCCTCAAAGAAAGAAACCCATCGTGTCATTTTAAAAAGGATTTTACTTTACAGCTTGAGCCTTCAACTCAATTGCAGAATCAAAACAGGAGAAAGACGCTGATTCTTTGCTAATATATAACTACATATGGCTGCCGTGATCCTGCTGCAGTCTGTGGAGTGACATGTGTAAGACTAATAAGCCACATGAAATTTTAATAGCTATCAGAACGCAGTCTTCACTGAGGCTTCTTGACACTACCACAATACTAGTACTAAGTTGGAATATAATTGACTCTTTAGATGTGCATGAGAAAGACAGGACATCGGATGATACCCTGACTCTGCTAAAGTCAATGTGAAATTCTCTTTTAAACTTCAGCGGGTTCAGGATTTCATCCATTATATTAACCAATAACACAATGCAATTATTTCTTTCCAATTAAAACTCTTTTGCATTAAAATTCATCTTCCATAATAGCATTTTATAGCTGACTTAGAAATATTGCAACTTACAATTTTTCAACAGCGGACTACTCTTATAAATATTATGAGCAGTGCAGCTTTAAAGCATGAAGGCATTGTAATTGGATTGCATAAACACAGTACAAAGCACAGCTTACAAGAAAGATGAGAAGAATGAATACAAAATGGTAATCCTTTATGTAATCATACCCATGATAGATTATATCTGGGTTTCTGGGAAGACAAAGGCTGCCATATACAGTTGGTGGAGCTGAACAACACATACTTTTCCCAGCTCTGAAATTTTTTTTAATTTTTTTTTTTTGCAAAACACAGTCCAAATTGAAAGAGCCAAAATCTCAATTCTCATGGATAAAGACTTTGAAAAAAAAAAAAAATTACTTGGGCATGCCAAAACATTTTTTTTGGTAAACATTAATTCAAAATTCTTGTAACTGACAAACTAGCTGAACTGTTGAAATTAAAGAGCATGTTGATCTAAGCACATTATATTTCTCTAAATGCCAAATTTTAAAATGTCATAGGTTTCTTTAAAGTAATGAAGAATTCCAACAAAATCCTCAAAAAATTATGTTCTTTTAAAAGAGTAAGAAAATAAGAAAAAAGTTACCAAAACCATCATGAATACAGCTAAGGGGCTCCTTGGCAACAGTACCTATAAATGAAATAAAATGCAAGACTTTTGGCATTTTCTCACATAATATCCTCATCAAAAAGCTGATGAAGTACAAACTGGGTGAATGAAGTATAAACTAGGGAAGTGGACAGTGAGGTAGATTGAAAACTGGTTGAATGGCCAGCCAGCCCAGACGTTTGTGATCGGCATCCAGTCACATCCATCCAACGTGACAATCAGCTGGAGGCCAGCCACTAGTGGTGAGCTCCAAGGGCCAAAACTACAGCTAATACTCTTTAGCATCTTAATAAATGACATGAACGCTGCAACAAAGTGCACCATCAGCAAGTTTGTCACTGATACAGAACAGGGATGAGTAGCTGATACACTACTTGGATGTGCTGCCATCCAAAGAGACCTTGACAAGCTGGAGAAATGGGCAGAAAGAAACCTCACGAAGCTCAACAGGAGAAGAATAGCCCCAGGTGCAAGGCTGCAGTGGGGATGGAAAGAAGCTTAGCAGAGAAAGACCTAGCTGTCCTGGCAGGAAAAATTTGACTACGAGCCAGAAATGTGCCTTTGCAGCAAAGGTGGCCACCTGCATCCTGGGCTATGTTAGGAGGAGAGTTGCCAGCAGGTTGAAGGAGGTGACAATTCTGTTCTGCTCCACACTGGTGAGGTGGAGGTCTGCTCCACACCTGCTGTGTGGAGCTTTGGCTAAGCAGTGAAATACATGGACTTGCTGAAGTGAGTCCAGTGAAGGACCATGAACGTGGTTATAAGAGTGAAGCACCTTGCATAAAAGGAAAGCCTGAGAGAGCTGGGACTGTTCAGCCTGGAGATGAGAAGGCTCAGAGGAAGCCACGTACATAAATACCTGAAAAGGGGAGCAAAATAAAGGGAACCGGGCTTTTCTCAGTGCTGTCCAGTGACAGGCCAAGAGGCAATGGACACAAATTGAAATACAGAACATTTTTAAACATACAAGGCATGTTTAAATATAAAAAGAAAAAGCACCTTTTTACTGTAAGAGTGGTTGAACAGTTTGCCCAGAGATGTTATGAAGTGTCTGTCCGTAGAGATATTCAAAACATGAGTGGAGACAGCTCTGAGCAATCAGCCTTCACCAACACTGCTTTGAGTCCGGGCTTGGACCAGAGAATCCCCAGAGGTGCCCCATCTCCTCAGCTGTTCTGTGACACTGTTCCATGGTTTGCTTTCAGAGCATAACCACTACTCTTGAGAAAAATAATTGTCCCATGACAGAAGTCCACATTCATCGACTTTCCTGGGTAAGGTAACAGAAATAGTTTCTGAGTTCACAGTGTCGGGACAGTGTCAGTGACAGCTGCAAAGGAAGATCTGTTTCCTGAAGTGAAACAGTGAAAGCTGAGATATTTTTTTTTCTTTAAACAATTTGAGAGCAGTGTTGAGACAAGCAAACACAGGGGAACACCTGCAAACACCACTGCTTATCACCAACATTGTCAGGGTGGGGTGCAACTGGCAAAGCTACAAAACAGAGGCAGCATCAACTTCACAAGCTTAAAACCAAAAGGTTTATCGTTTTCTAAACCAGTCTCAAATAATGAAGTACAGCCAAGGGATATTAATAAGAACTAGAATGGCTACATTTTTCTGTAGCAAAACCACTGTTTTTGTCTGATGCTTTTGTGGGAGGCTGATTAATTTCTATGATAACATTGTCATTGGACTGGTTATGCCTGATTTTTTACCAGTAATTGAGAATGAAACTTAGTTCATTTGTCACGACTACATATTATACCTATAAATTTGCTCCTGGTATTCTGTGATGTTTTAGTGAAGTCTTATATAGACAGCCATGTCAATGAGAAAATTAATACACATCTGTATTCTTGTCTCTCATAGACCTTCATGGTCTGTATCTAAGCTAAATGTCAAGTCTGTGTGAAACATGTATTCTGAGAGACAGAGCTGCTACTTTTTCCAAATGTCTATTTGGAAATTTGGACTAGATTCTGTATAAACTTTTCAGCAAAATTGGTTTACTTCTTTGTAGGAATGTGTTTCAGGTTTGATTTTTAGGCAGAACAATACAAATCTCCTCAGCTGCATGCAGTTGTGTTTCCAAGCAACATAAAAGGAGCCTCTAGAGATTTGTCTGTATGTACACTCCAGTCAAAATTCATGAAAGAGACTTGCATGAGCTACAGTAAAACTTAAAAACTCCCTGAAAACTTCATGACTACAAGGAGAAAAGCTGTGCACGTATATGCTAACTTGATCATTTTGCTGCATTTCTACGGACATTTTGTAAACAAAATGGAAATGTCTGCCAGAGTATTTGCAATGAAAGGTCACAACATCTGGTGTCTCTGTTCTTTCAGTGTTATTCAGTAGAAGTAGCAGGTACCTAGGAAGATGAACATATAGTAAAATTCTTTCTTAATGAATGTCATTATAAATACCACAATTCTTGGATTAACTGGCTCAAAGGTTTTTGTATTTGACAAGAGAACAAAAGAAAGACTGCTTCAGTTGGTGCCATTCTGTCTGCAAAAACCTCCTTTGATTGGCAAAGATTTCTAGAGCTATTTTTTCCAATACTGGGTATAAAGTTATAAAGTGTGACCAGAGACATTAGTTCATGTTTATCTGCAATTAATTCTTGTGTATATCATAAACTATAAATGTTGGATTCACAGTAAAGAAATGGAGTCGCAATCAAAAGAGCATGTCTTAGTTGAAAGAAAAAAACAACAAACCAACACAAAACAACAAAACAACAAATGAGTACAGCCTGAAGGAAATAAAAAGCAGAAAGGATCATGCCTATCCCAAAGCCAAGAGTAGTTCAAAAAGGAAAAACAGTACTAGAAGAATGAACATTTGTAATGGGACCTTTTTTGCTTCTGGATTCCTGCAGCACTCCCTGTGCTGCTCAGACATCGGTGGTAATGTTAGACTGTGGCCTCTGCATTCAAGAGAAATCCAAATGTATTTGGCCAAGCATATTTAGAATGATTTAGCTACAGTTATGAAGTTAAATTAAGAATAATGGGAAATGCTGCAGAGACTAACTCTTCAGTATAATTAGGATCATACTATCAAGTGGTAAAACAGATTTAAAAAAAAATGAGGACATCACTATTCCCAGTTTCAATATAAATCACCACAGTATGAGATGTGAACAGTGATCTCATGCTAAACACTACTAGCAGGGCCAAGGACACTGTTCCACTGACCAAAGTACCAAACCAAAGCTTAGCCTTCCCACTGGCCAAGGTATCAAACCAATCCAGTGTTTCCAGTGATAACCTTTAAAGGTTAAGCATTAATTTATTTAGTGTACTGTTCAGACATGTTTTTTTTAATTTTTTCTTTTCTGCCGAGGATCTCACACTCTCCTGAAATCTGATTCTGTCTAAACAGGATTAACAGCAAAATTCAGTACTAGCAATTCTTTCTGGAAACAAGCGAACAACAACAAAAAAATACCACAAGAGGACAGAAAGATATTTTTATATTTGTATTTGTGTCACATATGAAATTCTGTATGCAGCTCTGTGGGAAACAACCTATGAGGAGTCACAAACTATTTATCCTATAGAGTGAAAAGGTGTCCTCACGGCAAACTTCAAGAGAGGAAAACTAGGTTGTACACTGGTAGAAAACAGCAGTGGCTGCCTGCGACTCATAGACCCTCTTCACCAGATATTTGAAGGCAACCTGTCCCTGGGGCTTTCTGTGGGAGATGAGGGGGACCAGAAGTGGTTTATGTGAGTAGAACCATGGAGATCTGGCCCAGCCTGGGAAGCACAGCAGGGAGGGCAGTGTGCTTGCTGCCCCCGAATGGGCTTGCCCTCCCGGTGGCACCATGACCTGCATTTGAACCTCTTAGAAACAGCACCATTTGTCTTCCTCTAAATCCTCTCCGGGATGAAACATAAGAAACATTTCACTTGTCAGGACTGTTTACTACTTGTTGAAGTAAATGTAAATCTGATGTTTCTATAAGCAGGAGCTGACGGCTTTATTTTGCAACAGCGTACCCATGGATTTCTTGGCATTTCTTTTTACTGTTTTGACACTAGAAGCTCTTTCCTGTGATTTAGTGTCAAAGCAGTAAGGTCATCTTGAGCTGTTTAGACACTTTCGAAATAGCAAACTTAGAAATAAGAAGCAATAACACTCTAAGAAAGAACTGAACTGGTTAGATAGTGTCATCTCGCCACTGGTACCTGTGACTACTTCTCTCTATCTACGGTCTCTCCAAATTATTATTTATGAAATATATATATTGCTAGTGGTCCAGTGAGGATCCTATAGTGGAACTGTGTGTGTTATTAAACAACAGCTTCTGCTTTTAATGGATTTACAATTTGAATAAGTCAAACATAAAATGAAAGCACAGAAAGAACAAAGAATACAGAACGGAAATTACTGATCTTTCCTTGAGCAGCCTTTTAATTTCACCCAAGTGACACCTTCCTTTTCCTTCTTGATACTTGAGTGCTTGTCCTTTGGACTTCAATACCACCCTATGGAAAATTTCTGACCAGGCAGAAAAGACCAGAGGGCTCCCACAGTCCAAAAGAGTTCTGCCACCAGATGGTCTAGTCCTAGTCACCCTACACAACAGTCTTCCATCTGCTAATGGAACACTGACTTCTATTTGATAATTCTGCTTGTTTTTTGGAGTGATTTGGTTTATTTGTGTGATCAATCAGCTAGTAATATTTAATTACAATAACATTATCAGTTGTCCTTAAGAAGTTTTGCACCTTTGAATACAATTAAGCTTTAAGAGACATTTCACAACTGCATTTACTGAGGAAACAGGAAAACAAGATCTGTAACGAGGACTGCATTGCCTAGATTATGAGTTTGCTTTCTGATTCTGCTAAATTATCCCATCATTGTGCTTTCCAAAGGTTAAGGATGACTAGAGCCTGTTGAACTTCTGGGACAACCAAGAGTAGCTTCAGAGCAGCTGTGATCTGTGTATTTGGCAGTGGAAAGATTTTTGTAGTTCAGCTACAGCACTGAAGTCAATATACGTCAAAGCTGCAGACTCCTGTTGAAGGCACAGAAGTTGTCATAGACATTCATATTCTGATTGATTTGAGATGTGGAGCTATTGTGAAATGATTCAGAGTGTCACAAGGACGTCAGCTGTGGAGTTTCATTGTTGCTGAGAGTTTATGGCATTTAATTTATAATGGACTCTGCATACTCTCTGCAGTATCTTGTTTACATCTGGTTTCACTCAAATGGCTGTCATGTTAAGTGTAAAAGCAATGTAAAAAGTCAATAATTGCTACAAGTTTTTATCATCACCACAAACTTTTAGTGTTTGCTCTCAAAACTTTCTTTCTGTGTGTAGTTTTATCCATCAGTTGATATGGATTTTACTTTAAATCCTGTAACATATATCACAAGGCCTTCAGCTGAAATGCACATTTAAGGAACAATCACAGCATACAAGTGAATTTTATGACAGTGGGATGTGCCAGTCCCATTTTATGTGTGCACCTAGGTCTTTTGCATGCTTTGCTATTGATATTTACCCTTTACATTCATCAGCTAATTCATTTACTTCTACAGTCGCACACTTCTGTCACCTGCAGCTTCTAGTCCTCTTTTTATGCATCCCATTTAACAAGTGCTTTCACTGTCTGCACGTCTCTATGCACTTTTTAATTTTCTCACTGTTCTGCTCATGATTGTGGCTTGACAGTAAACAGCTTCTATTGGTCACTACAGCTGTTCCATCAACTTGAGAAGGAAACTCCTTCCCAGTGTGTCATTCCAGACAAACTCCTTGGTGGCATGACCAGTAACAGGGTATTGTTAGCGTGGTGGTAAAAACATGCAGTGTTCAGCCTCTGTAAGCATTTGAGATAATACTGCAAGATATATTTTGTACATTTACAGAATCTTTATCCTTTCTGGCCAAAAAACCATAATGAAATTGTCTCAGTAGTTTTTGGAAGTTCGGGGCTTTGTGCGCATGTTGCTGAGGTTTAGCAGACTAAAAATTCTCTTTTCTCTACCTTTTCCAAGCTAAAGAATGTTGTGATGCCCCCAGAGCCTGAGTGTAAGTATGACTAAAGTCTTTTTTGGTCTGTTTGAAAGTGTCCTTGTCCTTCTGCACAGTTCTAGTAATTTCTTCCAAAGTGTTTTCACTAATTATTAGATGGTTGATTATTATAATTTCTGGTGGTTGAAAGTTCTTAGGAATATAATACAGTAAATAATAATAATAAAAAAAAGAGCTTGCTATCGATGGTGCAGAGATTTGGTTGCTAGTTATTCGGTACACTATGAATATCCTTCATATTCTGTCAAGATCTCTGCCCTGCACATGATGTGTTCTGGAAGCATCTCTGGAAGTGTCTCTGAAAGCCTCTATCATATGAACAGCAGACACGGTATCAAACCTTAACACATTTTTAACTGTTCGCTGATAAACTCTTTTGATGCATAATCTCTGAAAGTCATATTGATGTCTGGGAAATAAGGTATTGATATCCATCAAGAACTTCAATAGGAACATCAGGAAGATCACACCATGAGGCAAAGTTCACTTTATTTCCAGGGTATTTTATCAGGGTGGTGATCTTGCCTGATGATAGCTTGTTATTTTCAGAGAGAGATGGAGGATAACATTGGTTTTTCTGACTAAAGAACTCTTGTAAGTCACCTTCTTTATTCTGACAGGCAATGAATAATTATGAAAATAAAAGATGACAATTTTTAGAAAGGTTGCTTGCCAGGTATTTCTTTATACATTCTTGAAGGAATCATACATGAAGAAATATTTCTGGATATGAGCTGGGATCATGATTATCTTCACAAGCATTTTTTGTCAAAAAATCATTATAAAGTGAAAGGTTAGCAAATTTGATGATCTCCAGGTTTTGTGAATTACTTTTAGGAATTCCCAAAGAACCTACTGAATGTATATTAAACACAGTCCTGTATTTTCTGATCATCTAATTGGCATAGAAATATGCCCACAGAACAACTTTTGGATCGTCACATTGTGTGACCTGAAGTAGGTGATTACCAGTATGGTTTCCTCATTCCAATCACATTAGTCTCTGTCCCAAAACTGTGTCTCTGTTTTGGCAGAGCCACGGTGATGGGAAAGAAGGAATTCTGAATCACTTTCATTATCCGAATCTCTTACAGAGAAGGCTTATTAGCTACACTAGATCATATCAACTTTCTTTCCCCTTCTCTGCACACTTCCATGCCTTCTCCCCTCCTGTCTGATTATCCTCTGCTCCCCAAGCATCATTGTAATCCTGTGATGAAGCACCTGTGGGCCATGTATGCAGAGCTATAAGAATTGTTGCAGATATATCAGTAGAACCTATTACATGCTTATTATTTTAATTTTAGGGTGGATGGGGGAACATTTATTACAACAAAAGCCTGCAGCATAATTAAGAAATTCTTATTACATGTTTTCTTCTTATTTTTCCCACTTTAGCTCTTCAATTATATTAATTCATCTTAATCTTATGGATGAAGGATGCATATAGAAAAATTAGAGGACATATTTCATTTAATATAAGTTTGTCCTGTACACATTTTCCCAAATTGATCCAGTTCTAGAGATGACAGCCAGTGTTATTCATGTCAAAACTTGTTCTGTCTATTTTGAAAATTCAGCACCCTTTTGTTACAGGATAGTGGTAATTTTAACTAAGCTTGTCTCTTTCTCATGGTGACATTTTGTTTAAATAAGAAAATCTGTGTAAAGTGGCTTTGTGCCTATGGGTGAATTTATTTGAAGTGTAAAATGTCAAACTGGCAACAGTAATAATCCTGTAAATTAGGTATGTCAAATAATGTACATGTAGACTTTCGATTCATCTCAGAGTGGAAGGATTTCTCAAACTCTATTTCAAGAAACCTGAGTCATGAGCTCCCACTTCTTAATTGGTACTCTTGACAAAAGTGAAGAATACTCCAACATAAAAAATTTATAAATCAGAAAATATTGAGTCTAGGGTAAAAGTAACACCATCTTCCAGTTCAGCAATTCTCAGAAAGAGAAAAGATATCTCTATACATGGAACAGAGGTCATCACTAGGACACTATTTTCTAATTGGCAAACTGGGTTCATTGTGGAGGTTCCGCAAAGCAATTTCCAGGCAGTTGCATACAGTGCATATATACATATACGTGCTGTTAATCGGATTCTACTTTACAAGCCAATCTAGAAAGGCCACAGTCCCTGAGATGACCTCATCACACCCCCTCATCTTGGAGACCAGGCACTTTCTCACCAGTATGACTGAAAATGCTTGGGGAGATCTGGGACTCAGCAGGAAAGCAGGGTGGAGGATATATGGAGAAAACACACATAGCCATTTGGCCGCAGCTGCTACAGCTGAAAAACCACCAGCTCACCCAAGCTGGTCCCTTCTCTCTGATCTTTCCTGCCTCCTTTAATGGGTAGTGCTGCTCCTCATGTTCCCCAAGTTTACTGCTTGGACAGGCACTTGCTGCTCCCTTTCGCTGAAAATAAGCTAAAATACCAAATATCTATTTGAACTATTTTAAGTTTGGTTTGAAGGAACTGAATTACAAAGCATTCACCCAAGCAGTTTCCCAGCAAGTCTGAAGGGCAGTAAAGAGTGTTAGTAAGCACCAGGGAGCATGATCTTTCCATCTCTACAACTTCAGCTAGACCATTTTAGAATTAGAGATTTTATCTATGAAAGGAGAAGTAATTTTGTCTAAGTAATGAATTTAATTGCAGCTATTTGCTCTAAGTACGGTGCCAACACTTTTCCTTCTCCAGAGACCTGCAATGCTAAAATGGACTGGGACCACAGTTCTGTTCCTGTTGAAGCTTTGCTGCTTCTTACTCTTTAGTTGAAAGGGCCTTCTCCTTGGTGTAACAGTGTCAACGTGCATTTAGACACCTACTATACACTGCATTATTTGCATATGTAGCATGTAGAATATCATTGTACTGTATTGCTGTATTATTGTAATAAGTAGGTACTATTACATTGCAGTATGCAGCATTTTTTGCAGTGCTTCACCTGCCACTTTCTGCACTGAAGTGGGATAATCAGCAGCAATTTTTCTCTCTTACAAAGGAAACAATGTTTTTCTATGTGTACTATGTTAATCCTGGGGTACACACAGTAAATGTGAGTTATCTACCTCTTCTTCCATGGAGAGTTACAAATCCTTGTGCCTCCTAAGGGATAACACTGCTCTTAGACATCAATAAGCAGCTGTTGCATAGTGAATTCTTGCCATTGCTTCTCTATGGATTTTCTCACAGACTCATATCATTATCCTCATGCTCTGCATTTGAGAAGACAGGCTAATTATAGTAGGTGTGTATACCTAAACTAATCAGGAATGAACTACAGTTAACTACACTAGTACCACCTGGTAACAGCGCATCACATGGTAATGTCACTTCACATAAGCTAAAAGAGTCTATGGAGGAATATTTTATCGTAAACTAATCGCAGACTGGCCATATGATAGACCTCTGGCCTCAAAATACCTCAGTGATCTTTTAAAGGATGGTGCACAGAGGATGGAGAATCAGCAGCCGAAACACAAGCACTAGAAATCCATAACTGAATCTTTCATCCATCATTTTGTGATGGAAATGCCAGAGGTGGAACAAGTCTGTAGTTAATATACCCTAAAAGATTTCTGGAAAGGAGGCCTGATAGTGTTTTGTGTCATGCCCAGGCACTGGCACCTAAACAGGGACATGTAGGCACCAAATGGATCCATCAAAGGAATCGGCATATAGGTACTGTACCTCATTGCTTTTTGGGCATAATATAAAAAATGCTACAAGTGTTTTTCTTATTAACTGTCATCTGTTCTTTCTAATGGGCCTTATAAATCCTATGTATGTTTTTATTATGTACTTTTTAATCATAAAATGAATTTAAAGAAAGTTCAAGGAAAAAACAAAAGAACCAACACAAAAAAAACACCAAACCCTTGATGTATGCAAACCTTCCAAGTACATTTTGCTGGTAAAGGAAGCTGTCCAAATGTCTGGGGTTTGTCTTACCTTATAATGAATTAATTGCTTTGCACGGGCTTGTTTATTTTCAGTGTCACTGTAAGTTCTCCAAGCTCTGTTAAAAAATGAAATATTGTCAACAACAGAGCTAGAGAGTAAGTATATCTCTAAGTGACCCCAGGTGCCTTCCCTCTTTCTTACATGCTAAGAAGCTGAAGTATTATTCAGAGTTGGCTATTAGCCACACTGCCTTCATTCAGAATTTATTTGTCAGATATTCCGCAGTGTTAAATGGTATAAAGTACATCACATTGTTTGTGAAGAAATCTCACCTTTATGATCCCTTTCATTTCTGCCTAATTGTCTAAGATAAGAATAGCTTGCTGTGCCTGAGGGGAAAATTTTTCCATTACTGCTGAAAAGATAAATGGTAGAAAGCAAAATGAACCTGGCTCATTACAACCTTCGGGAAAAAAAAAGGCAAATTGGTCTTCAGAAATGATATAATAGAGCTGACACTTTTAATAGTCTAGAGTTCAAATGTGGCATTTTATATTTTTTTTCATAAAGTATAATACAAACAATTACAGATGCTGGCACTAATGAATGGTACTTAGTTTCTTTCACTAGCTTTACTCTGTAAATTCCAGGGGGAGGAAAATGGTTTTACCAGTAACCATTTTAATGAGGAGAGAAAGGTTACATTTAAAGAAACATAACAGTCATTTCAGTCTGTTTCTAGTCTTAATCTCTATAATAATTTCACTAATGCCTTTTGATCTACTATGAAAGTGCATAAATATCTTAGAATGGTGAAAGGCAGAGGGCTCATTTGTTGCTTTAAATATCAGATGAGCTTTGGAGAACAGGGTGGGAAAAAGATTGATTTCTCAGTACATAATGCAGTTTATAGTAATGGCCAGTTTCTTACTTGGGATTCATTTAGAACAGTTACTTCTAAACATATTTTCATTCAACAGGTTATGTAATATTAATATTTAACAGGTAGGCATTGATTTACTGGATTACTATTAACATCACACATTTACATCTGGGAGTAGAGGGGTTTGAGTATCCATACAGCAGAACTATGGATCATTTAATTGAGGTAATGAATGTTGTTCATCTCAAATACTGTATATATATATACTGAAAAAAGGGGAAGGCTTATCTATTCTCTTTGTCACAGAAGTTTACTTTGGTATATTGTCCCAGACTAATAGAGAAGAACTTGCAAGTATAATAAAAAATATGTCTATTGTTGTCATTCTATGCACCAGTTCAGGAAAGCCCTTAACTATTTACATAAACTGTCTTGACTTCAGTGGGATTTAAAGTCTGTTTTAAGCAGGTTTTTAAAGCAATGTTGAACAGAGGGCATGACTTGAGGACCCGAGATTAAGATGATTTCTGACAGTTTAATTCCATTTTCTCACAGGTCTGCATCTGACAGTCATTTTTATCAACCTCACTTTCCAAAAAAATCTTTAAATTATCTGGAAAGTGCTGTTTGCACAGGATACTCATTTACATGCAGTCAGACTTTTTGTTTTTCCAATGAGGATCAGTTTCATAGATCGCCATGCACATTTTCTTCATCCTGATTAGCACATCCTCAGCTCTGGGAAACACCTGCATTTGTATGTAGGCTGAGGAGAGCTTAATACTACCTAAACAGAATGCAGTAGAATGAAAACAATAATAATAATTCACAGATATTCAATTATTGCCTAACACGCCATTACACACATTTTTATGGATACTTATAACTAGAACAACACAAGCTCATTAGCAATGGGAGAAGTGTTTTAAATTATTTTTTCAAAATGATTAATGCTACTTTTCCAATCTTATTGAGGTCAAATGTGCACATGCATGTATGTGAATAAAGAAATAGATGAGTTCTCTACGAATAAACTTGTGTATGTCACCTTGCTTATTCAATTCTCCCCCTTGCCTACAAGCAGCCTCTTTGGTGTAGGAGGAACGGGGTCATAGCCACTGAGTCGTAAAAACACAATTTGCAATCCTCCTGTGTACATAGCTCTAATGGGAAGAGGAAAAATGTCCTGGTGACTGTGGAGTCTCTTTCTGGTTTTGTGTCATGCTAGGTCTCCTGAGAAAGCAGCCCTGGCACTGCCCAGTGGCTCCCAAATTGCAGGGTCCTCTTTTCCTTTCTCTCGTTCCTAACTTCTAGTCTTTGACCTTAGTCTTCTTTCTTCTCCATTTACTGACCTTCCTTCCTTTTTTTTTTTCTCTTCTCTCTCTATCTTTCTTTTTCTCCATTTCTCCCTTTTTTTCTCTCTCTCTCTTTCTTTTTTTTTAGTTTTTCCAACTACTTTTTTTCTGTCCCAGAGTTGCATTTAATTTTTCCAGTTTCTGTGTCCCTTCTGCTTTCAGGCAGATTTTCATTTTTTCAAGGTGAGCTTTAACATCTTCCTGCATTAGAGACACAGCAGCCAGGAGGAAAAAAATAAAGACAACAAGAAAAAGTATCTCCTATGTATATTAAAGGGTGGGTTGTACATGCTCCACTCTGAAGGTTATGTCAGTAAAGCCCAAATATACTCTCTTCAAACACTTCTTGAATTCTTACCCCCTTCAGCAGCGGTGGTTCAGAGTTATTTAACATTTACCACAGTAAGTCGGCAGTCCTGGCCACATCCTCTGACTGATACTGAAACACAACTGCTCAGTAAATAACTCTAGATATCACTTAGCATATTGATTCAGGCATGATAATATCTGGAGGTTTTCTTTCACCACCCATGTTTCTTGCATTTAACTGACATACCTAATTGACACAGATTTCCCCCTCTCCCATGTTGTTACCAATCTGCTGGAACTCCAAAAGAGTGTGTTTCTTTGCAGTCATAACTCAGCTTCTCAGTATTTATGTGCAAAATCAGTGTCCACGTTGCAGTGAGACGCATGACTGCAGCCAGCTCATACGTCCCCAAGTCAGCTTTACCAAACTTCTTTGAAAGCCAGCAGCTGTAGGACAGTCTCAACAGCGTGCCTGGGTAGATATCTCCAGATACCTGAACTCCCCCTCTCGTTTTCCTGGCTGGCTGGACACCAACCAGCTCCAAGATGGATAATATAGCATTGTTAACACTGTATTGTACCTAAATCCTAAATTTTCCTGAGAGGCGCTGTGTAATTAGCGCAGGATCAATGCTGTGCTGATACAGCCAGCCAGTTTTCAGTCTAAAGTTTGCTCCTTCCAGCCAGCGGAGCTGAGTGTATCTTGACACGTCCATCTATACCTGCCCTAGGTGTTTGCTCTGTGTGGCTGGCAGGTTTTGCACGCTCTGTGTTGAGCTCCACACTGCCAAGAAGCTGCACTGGTATCAGACTTAACCAGCTTACAGCTGCCCAGGGTATAACTGCAGGATGGCAGTCACACCTTTGGATCTCAGTGTAAACATGCCCTGTGCTGACAGCGCTGAGAGAGGAGGTGGCAAGTGGCAATGGCAGAGAATATTACCTCCTCCATGCCAGCTTTTACAGTGTGTGAAACTGGCCTCGAATAAAGTTTGTTTTTCAAGGTGAAAGGTATATAAAGTGAACTTTTATGCTGATTCTACAATACCTCCAGTCTTCCTTAAGGCATAGACTTCAGTTCAAATGGTTTAGTGATACTATCCATCAGAGGGTTCAGTCTTTGCAATATATTTCACAGTAGTCCCTAGGTTGGACTCAGGCACAATATATCATTTTGATATTGCTTTATAGCCTGTTGCCAGCTGTATATTTATCTTATTTATTTATTTATTGGGAGAGAATGTGTGAAATTTCTATTAATGAATAATATATGAAATGTAGCAAATAGAAATGAAGGGAACCAGGCATATCAGTGAAAGGAATATCATCGAAGTAGTCATTGAGAAGTGCTAAAATTAGCTGTCAATCTTAACTCCAGACAAATTCAGGCTAAATGCCAAAGTTAGAAATTGCTTATACTTTTACTGGCATTCCTAAAATTGGAATTGTTACCAACATGCTGGGGCAGGGAAACTGGCCACCGTTTCTGTAACCTTCAGTATCAGTGATCTGCACAACAAACTCTCATTTTTCTTTTTGAAATTTAAATCCTTAGCAATACATGAACTGCAATCACTGCTGTGCATATACACCCAAACCAACTTTAAAATATCCTGTTAAGGGACTTGCAGTAGATCAGCTGTAGTAGACAGTAACACAGCTGGACATCTGTGTGCATTATAAGCCTACAGAAGCAGGGTAAATTAGCAAGGAGCCTGGTCCACACTAATGGCACACCATATATCCACAACAGGAACTGCTGTGCTGAAATTTTGCTAGAATAAATGTAGCTTGGGTGTGCCCACAATGTACTGCACTCTATTCTGCGGCATAGAGACACTATCAGAAAGGGTCAAATACCAGGAAGCTCCAACAATTACTAAATAGGGTCCTGATTTGGTAAAACCTTAAGCAATAAATTAAGCAAGTGAGACCATTGGCAAAAGCAAAAGTAGGATGAGATGTAAGTCAGATCAGATCTACCTTGCTGTGGAACTATGGAACATCAAGGTCACCAGAGCTTAGGTATGATGAGTCCCTGGACAAAGCTTTTTTCTATTCTGTTGCCATTTGAATAGCTTAAGGTGAAGAAAAACCCTGAGCTGCTCAGAAGGAAACTCCTTTTCATAACTAAATATGGGTAAGTTTGGAAAATCCTCATATAGCAAACTCCAGAGGCTTCCTAGGAACTTGCTTAGTAACCTGATCAAATGAAATTTGGGAAAAAAAATACATCAAGAGGTAAAGGATATCTTCCTGTCTGTTTGAATCACTAGAGGAAATTTTTTCTATAAACTGTAGTTTAGCTTTGGCCTGTACTTATGGCTGTGAAGGGACAGTATCACTGGCCTCCCACAGACCCATGCCAGCATGCCTGTAATCTCTGCTCCATCATATCTTTCTCCTTTGAAGTCAGCATCCTGTGGAAGAGGCTGGACAAGTGTGTGTTCACATGGTGGAAACAGGATGGAGCAAATCCATGCTCAGACAAGTAATTTTTCCTGAGGGAACAGCCTCTCACAGTTTAAAACTCAACTTTCTATGTAAAACAACTGATATTAATGGTTTTTAAAAAAAGTTGACCTCCTTTATTATTAAACAGATGGAAAATACAATGGTTGTTTTTATACTGTTATTGCATATGGTAAATAACTCTATTAAACTAAACCTAGAAATTTAATAAATCAGTACTTTTTTTCCATCTCAACAAAGGCATTGCAAAAGCTAAATATGAATTGCAATTCTTAACGAATTAATGTTTTATTCTAACCAAATTATTCCAGAAAGTCCCTTTTTATTTTAACATACTAAATTTATTTTTCCTCCATTGCCCTATTCCTAACAGCAAGGTACTTCCATCTAAAAAAGTTGTATGATGAAGGATTCTTCTCTGCCAATATTAATAACAAGGAAATCTAGTTTTTCTTTCTTCCCATTACAGCAACTTGTTCTGAGAGCTTAGATTTGAGGTAATCTCAAATGGAATGTTCCTTTACAAATTAGATTTTCCCCTCTTGTAAAATCCCCTGATAGAGCATTTCTGATGATGAAAGATGAAGGTAAGTAGTAAAGCTGACTGATTATTATTTTTTCTTGCCAAACAATACATTCCCTGAGTTTC
Source organism: Jacana jacana (assembly GCA_013400555.1). Lineage (NCBI taxonomy): Eukaryota > Metazoa > Chordata > Aves > Charadriiformes > Jacanidae > Jacana > Jacana jacana. Next base: position 9,376 of record VZTM01024266.1, on the reverse strand, counting down.
AGTTCTGTTTCAGTTGGCCTGACAGTTTCTATTCTGGAGTGCTGGTGGGGGAGGAGGCAGGAGGTGGATTGAGGCAAGAGGATATTCTTCTCAAACGTGAATATCATTGTTGGGAATACTCATGGATACTCTGGTACAGAGTTCCCTCGGGAGATGAGGAATCTGTGCCCCGTTCTGCTCTCCACTGAAAGCATTTGAAAGTTCACTTTCCAGTCACCTATCTAAACCATCATGCTTTAGAATACTTGGGATACTTTAAAACCTTTGAACACCTTTGTTGCACTTTGCACAAAACACAGACTACTTTCAGTGAATAAGTGTGGTTGGAGTAGTCACCCAAGACAGGTGAGAACTTCCTACCAGCTTGTGTCCCACTGAGAAGCCTGACTGCAGTGATACAGTGTCATGGTCCTTCTAGCAAAATAAATATTTAACTATTCCTTGCAAAATGGAACATTTCCAGCAGCAGAATCTGCCTCAATTCCATGTCACCCATACTTGGAAGAAACATATGCCTGTCTTTTCTCATGGGAGGAGGCACATCTGAGGGAAGGGAGGGAACAAAATAGCTGATTCTAACTTCCTCAAGGGAGTTCTCTCATAGTTCAGCACTGAGATAGGAGGGGAAAATCTCTGGGGTTTTTTCTCACTTATTTCCCCATTTTATTCAATTCTACATTCCAAAGAAGGAACACTTTGTCCATGTTGAACTACGTGATTTTGTCTGCTGCAGTAAAAAGTAAATCAACACATTTAAAAGGTATTTTCAACTAGATTGATCTAGACTGTTGAATTAAAGAAGTCACAGTCCTTGTCAATAGATAGGCTGAATTAAGCAAACTAAAATACCAGAACTATATAATCTATAATATAGTAAAATACAGTGTTCTTTTTTTATTTATGTATGTGCTCTCTAGGTGTCTTCTTCCAATTTTCATTCATCTACTTCTTCAATCACTATTCATATACTACATTTGTACATTTTACCTTTTTTTAATTTTTATTTCTTAACACAAATCTAGCATATTAACACATTGCTACATTCCATTTCACTTAAGTTTTATCTTGTCTCATCTCATATACTAGTTTTGTCCTCTTCCTCTGTTTTACAGAAAATTTTAGTTCTTACTATATTCAGAAGTATCTCAATGGCACAGTTCTTTGGCAAGGATAAGTGGGAGTAAAACTGTGCTGAATCAGGTTCTACACAAGGACAACCCCTGCAAAGCTAAAGCTGGAGCAACTTGATAATACATTTCAGGAGAGGGAAATGGTACAAAGTAATCTCAAGAACAGGAGCAAGAGAGATCTGAATCCGACTGTTCTGCAAAAGGGGGCTAGGGATACTGTCCCAGGCAAAAACCTGGTTCCATGAAGAAAATGTCAACATCTTTTTCTGCATGTCTGTATGATCTTCACAGGGAGATGAGTGGGTTCTTTGGATTGCTTGTTTGTTTAACGTAGATATGAATTAGGTTTACTGTTACTCTTCAAATATTGCTGCATCCTGCATATCCTTTGACATTGCAAAGCAGTTTTCAATTACCAAAGCTAAAACAAAAACCTGATGTGGATACGTAAGCAGCAGGCAGCCGGATGTCATCCATGTTTCTCCTGTATTGCTCCACTGCTGTTAGTTCCTGTTATTGTTTTTATTGTATACACACCAGATCGAGAGCCATGGAAATGAAATCCTACTACTCATCACAAAGAGGACTAGATCTTATGCTGCACACTCGTTGAGATGAAATTTCATCTGATTACGAGCTGGTAGAATTTGTTCCACAGCTGTTTTTGCAAAGGAAACAACACTGAGTTTTTCATGCAGAAGTCCTTCAATCTCACTTTTGTGCTACAGAGTGGTAGAATTAGCTCATCTGTACACATTAGTTGTTAGTATATATATTTCTTTTTTTCTTTTTTTTTCTGTAGTATAGACTAAGAATTGAAACTGTAGCTCTGCTCAGAAATCTTGGGGTGTTAACATCTCCTCCGTGCACTTGAATGCACTCCAGGCACACCTATTCATGCCCTGGCTTCCCCTTTAAGTTAAAATATGGTCGCATTAAGACGACATGGCTGTTTTGATGCACACCATGTATTATCTCGTACCACGCAGAATTTTAGCTGGCCACTTCAGCAGCTTTATGCTTCTAGTGAAGTGCAGAGGACGTAATTATGGTTAATAATTGGAGTCCATCAGTAACTTGGGAAAGCATCAGAGAGGAATTTCCTTTGCATAACATAGAAAGGATGGGTCACATTTTAAAGATCAGGATCAGCAAAGGGAATTAAGTTACAGTTTTTACCACACGTGGTTCTGTATTCAGGTTCTTATATATGTATATTTATTTTAGTTACAGTATTTATGTAACCCCTTGGTCAATTCAAACTCCTATAAAAGAACGACTTTCTGAATGTCTTGGAGAGATCTGTACCTGAATTCTCTTACAATGCCATGCAAGCAGTGTGCACTTGTGTATGGTTTCATAGGAAACCATGAGCCTACCACAGAATGGCTAAAGAGGCAATGTCCTAATAGCAACATGCACTCCAGAAAGGGCTTTGTGTCATCTAGGAAGCTTTTTCTCATCAACACAATGGAATATTTATATTAGGTGACTATAGCTCTTTCAAACTTCATGCCTCCTATAGAGGCTTTGAAGTTCCCCTCATTAATTTCCATAGAAAAGCCTCAACTTCTTTCAGCAGGTGTTGACACTTCTCTTTCCAGAAGCAATAACTCTGTGGTATGTTCAGTCTTGAACATATTGGCCTGAATTCTCCATTCAGGAAGATTAGGATGAAAGCTATAGCTATTTTCAGAGTAAATAATTGAGCAAAAAGTAGATATTCTTTATATGTGTCAGACACTAATGACCTCCTGATTACCCCTCTGAAGACAGAATACACTAGACTTTGTACCAAAGGCCAGCCTACAAGTCCTAGTGTAGGTTGAAAGGCTGCAGGTGTCCCTCCCTTGGCTTGACAACGTCACAGGAATTGTTTAATCAAAAAGGGCTCCTTTGTAGGAATGCTTCTTGTGAAAGCTAAGTTTCACCTGATTTGCTTTCATCATTAGTCAGAGAACACCTGTGCATTGTTCATTTTTGACAGTCTTAACCTCCAACATGGAACAAAGACCAAGATTCTTGTATGTACTTTTTACTCCTTCCAAAATTAAGGAGCTTGGAACTGTTACTGTTGAGATTTTAAATTTCCTCTTTTGGGTTTAATTTTTTTTATGTAATAATATTTATTATTGCAATTTTAAAAAAATAATTTATTTATTAATTTATGCAAAAAATATGTGTATGTATCTTCTAGAATAAATGTTCAAAAGGCTGTTTCAGTTAGCTACTTGGTACTTTTTTTTTTAGAAAGGGAGCCTGGTCTTTGTATTTATGAAGCAAAATAAAGCAAAATAATATTACTGAGATCCCAAGCTTTTATATTGCTTGCCTTACCTTTTTCCAGGATGAAAAATATATTGACTCTGATTAAGAGTGTTCTCGGGGACAGGAATGTAAGTGTAAGTCATGTGGATACAGTTAACAAGCTTCTGTGGATGATGCAATGCACATTTTTCTTACTAAAACACAACTAGAAATAAAGTCTCCAGGTTTAGTATACCATAATGTTAGATCATGGTTAATCTGCTTTCTTGACATTAATTTTAAGCTGGCACACTTCCACTATATAATGTTGACTTTGGAGTGAACTCCTCCTAAAACTCTGTTGAAGGCATTAACATTGAATTTCAAAACTGTTGTGGAGGAGAGATTCAATCTTCCTGGAATATCTAGGCTGCAAGGAAAATGTTATTATTGCTCCTGGGTTAGAAAGTACACTGAGAAGACTCACAGCCTGTTGGGAACATCTTGCATTTGGACTGAGCTGCCAATATCCTCTACTTGTAAATAGTTCTAGAAATTTATATTTTTTTCTGTTAGGGTTGGAAAGGACCTCTGAGATCATTGAGTCCAACCACACACACACACAAAAACTCCTACAATCTCAGGCACTAGAGCATGCCCTGAAGTGCTGCAGCTACACATTTCTTAAATGCTTCCAGGGATGGTGACTCTACCACCTCCCTGGGCAGGCTGGTCCAGCGCCTGACCACTCCTTCAGAAAAATAATTATTCCTACTATCTAATCTGAACCTCTGCTGCCACAACTTCAGACCATTCCCTCTGGTCCTGTCATTATTCACTTGGGAGAAGAGGCCAACACCCACTTCTCTACAACCTCCTTTCAGGGAGGACAATGAGGTCTCCCTTCAGCCTCCTCTCTTCCAAACTAAACACGCCCAGTTCCTTCAACCTCTTCTCATATGATTTGTTCTCCAGACCCCTCATCAGCTTGGTAGTTCTCCTCTGGACATTCAATGTCCTTTTAGTGATGGGCCAAGAACTACACACAGTACTCCAGGTGAGGCCTCGCCAGTGCTGAGTACAGTGGCATGATCGCTTCCCTACTCCTGCTGGCCTGGTACAAGCCAGGATGCTGTTGGCCTTCTTGGCCACCTCGGCACACTGCTGGCTCATGGTAAGCCAGCTATCCACCAGCACCACCAGGTCCTTTTCTGTTGGGCAGCTTTCCAGCCACTCTTCCCCAAGTTTCTAGCACTGCATGGGGTTGTTGGGACTGAAAAGAAGACCCGGCGTTTGGCCTTATTGAACCTCATACAATTTGAGGCTTTGGCTCAACAATTCAACCTGTTCAGGTCCCTCTGTAGAACCTCCCTACCCTCAAGCAGATCAACACTCCCACCTAGTTTGGTGTTATCTGCAAACATACTGAGGGTGCACTCCATCCCCTCATCCAGATCATCAATAAAGAGATTGAACAAGATGGCTGTAAAATTGAGGGACACAACTGGTGTCAGATTTCACCCCATTAATCACAACTCTCTGGGCATGGCCATCTGGGTACCAACTATCTTCATCACTAATAATCTGTCTACAGGACTGAAAGTATGGGAGAGGAAGACACAGTGCATGTACTCACAACCAATAAATCAGTAATTAGAATCAGAAGTGTGAAGTTTTTGCTTTAAAAGTTTATACAGTAAGATCCCTGACTGTGTTTAAGAGTAGATTAGATGTGGTGTTGAGGCATCTGGTGTAGGGGAGAACTTGTAGAGTAGGGCTGATGGTTGGACTTGATGATCCCAAGGATCTCTTTCAACCTAAATGATTCTATGATTCTATGATGAAATGGCTATATCCTAATTTTTTAATCATTTTAAGAAATCCTGATACAAATGTTAAGGGAAGAGCCCCAAAGTTATAGTGTAGCTCGTAAGCTGTATTTTGAACTTTTTATTTGGCATATTTGGGGGTTTGCATGTGCAGATTGGAGTTAACATGACTGAAACCATATCGAGAAGCACTCAGAACACGTAGGTTCAGTTCCAGCCTTATTGCAATTCCAGGCTTATGCAATATTTCCTCAAAACTACCTCTGGCATATCAGCACTGGGACAAAAGGTTGTGTGGAGTTCCAGAGGGTGATGTTTACTGAAATGGCTGTAGACCAAGAGGAAATAAGATCACAGCACTATCACCTTGCAAACTGCTAATTCGACCTCCCAAGGAAGAGAATTTCTTAGCCTGGGCTCAGCCCTGGGCTACACACCTGTGTTGCGAGGGCAAACCTGAGCTTCTGGTATTTGTGCACTGTGCCAACTGCCAGATTGTGTCTTCCCTTCCTTGAAGCTCTCTTGATCATGCTTCCTGACATAAAGTGATTATGTTCTGAGATTCCTCTGATTTAAAGGGACAGGAAGTGAATACGTTCCGAGACACCTCTGATCTAAATGTTCATTTTCCTGAGGAGAGTGCTTTGGGATGCATGGATGAAACATAGCGTTTGGCAATTCCAGCCATGTAGTGGTTTTTATTGTAGGAAACTGTATAGCTAGAAATTGGGCTGTTGTGGGGGGATAAAACATTTTGCTGGTTTGAGGCTGAAAGTATTTTATTATAGCCATGGTAGGATATATAAATAAATAAATATCAGCCTTGTTATTTTTTTATTATTTTTGAAATCACTGAAGAGATTAATCTTATATTCGAAATTACTCAGTACTCATGAAGCTTTGAATTCCTCCAGTCCATCTCACATCTATGGTATTTTTCTGCTTTATAAACTCATTTCATTGCCCGGAATGGTTTTCTAGCAAGTCCTACCTATTTGCTTAAACCATTTTGACTGACAGACTTTTAGCTGAAATACAGATGTTGAATTTGCAACTCTGATTCTGAAGATCTACTATTGTTATTAGATATGCCAGATTGGTACATTTGGATTGCACAGCTGTTTACTTTGCTTTTAATATGGAGACTAATTAAATAATTTGTGTGTTTAGGAGACAGATAAAATGAGCTTTGATGACACCTCATAAATAATTGGCAGATGTAAAGGCTTACTCTCTCAGGCACCAGTTTCAAGGCTTTAACAGCAAAGCTCTATCAAATCTTATCGTGTCAATTCAAGACATTGTCTCTTCTTTTTGCCTCTGTTGAAGTTCAGGAGAAGAGAAAATGGTCCTTGACCACTCCATCTGACCATTCATAATATAGGCAAAATCTACCTTTATCAAGAGCTTAATCTAAAATAAAATGAGCCTTATCTTGGAGGCCAATAAATCTAGCAGTAATCTCCGGCAGAATAAGGGGCAGATTATTGAAAAGAATAACACTTTTCATCACTCAGCAAGTTTCATCACATCCCACCTGCCAAGGCAATTTAAAAGTTCTTTGTGGTAAACTTCGGCCACATTCATATCTATAAAATGTTGAATAAAACTTTTAAAATATCACTATGTTAAAACTTTCCAAATCCAACATTCCAAGCTTATGTAATAAGCTTTTTTTCTCTCCCATTACAAGAAATATCATAAGAAGGTTCCTGTACAATCCTGAGTGCCTGGGTATTGATTTAAGAAATACCATACCACTCCCAACAGGACATTGTAAGCCTCAGAAGCTGGGCAGGGCTTAAACACAGAAACAATGGACACTAAAATCTTCCCTTGTTATTCTTCCCTTTGTGCTATGCTCGAATTTGCAGCACAGATAACTGTTAGAAAGTTAGAAGATCAGGGAAGCCCCTCTTGAAAATTCTCCTCTTCTATGTTGTTGAACCACCTCAGAGTAAAGCACTTTTAACAATATTTTACACCATTGAAAGATCTTACTAACATTATAGAAATCTACTGATATTTTTTGACAACGAAATTTAACATGAAAACTGCGAACAGGCCTGTTGTAGCTTGCCATAAGACTAGTACTAACCATCTGCAGGAAACTGGCTGTGTGGCTTCAGCTGGGGTGAGAATGGATGCAAGGTTGTGCAGAAGTGGGAGGAGACAAGAGACTGAGAGGAAAAGCTATATAAATAAATACTGTAGTAAATAGGAACAGAGAAAGAAAAGAAAAAGAACAATCCAGTAGGGCATAGATTAAAAACCTAGCACATATTTTAGACAAAACCTGGCAGGAAAGAGAATACAAATGTGCCAAAATGAATATACTGCAGCAGAATGCCAGTTTTATTCTGCCCATTCATCACTGCATATGATTTTTCATCCTGTTGATAAAAAATGATGCTTTGTGGGTTGAGGCTGAATAACCAAAACATGGGAGATGAAAAACATTTGCAAAGCACATCTCCTTTGTACATGGGGGGACACAACAAGCTGCAGGGGAAAACACTTTCCAAAAGAAGTTGCTCTTAACTGTCTCCAAAGTCTTTCCAGACAAGCTGGCCTTGTGTACTAGAAGAGATGGGGCTGTAAATCCCATCTTGTCCTACTCAATCCAATCCTACACTGCCCGGTCCTGTTATGTGTTGTGTGTGGGCACATGTCACTCTCTGGACCACCCTCCTTCCCTATTAGATCTCATTGCTCACTGCCAGCTTTTAAAGCTGCTGTTGTGACTGATGCCAAACTCATATCAATGAAATTGAAATGAGTTTGCTTAAATGGTTTGAAATAACAAGTCTAGGACAATTCCTTTCTGACTGTTTCTCCCAAACATGGGTTAGGAAGCTATCAGACAAGAGTACCCGATGGCAAACATAAGGAGAAAATAACACTGAAAGGAGTTAGACTGAAAAGAGAGAATTAAACTAAAGAAGTCCATGAGCCACAGTCGCCTCAGCTGTGAGAGACAGCAGTATGTAGTCTTAAACTACATGAACCCAAGAATTTCCCACCTAGTAAGGCCTTTAGGTCCAGCTAGCGCTTTCTTTTGTGTACCTCACAGCTAACTGCCCTTCAGTGAAACTGTATGACACCTCATATTTACATTATGTGGCAACGGCTTGTTGATGGGAACCACATCAAGATTAAAACCAAGATATTTTCCACTTGTTTCTAGTCTCTTGTCCTGGTTATATCCTCAAAGAAAATCATCTATGAGAGTGCCAACCTGAGAAGTCAGGCCTAGTGATACACCAGGATTTGATTTCAAGATGGAGAATCTCCAGATGTAAACCACTAAACTGAAAATTTGGAAGGAAGTATTGAAGATCTTGTCAATGAAGCAGTTTTCTATTAGAATTTACTTAATAACAGTTACACAGTTACAGGATCAGTTTGAAAAACACCTCTTGAAAAGAGGCAGGAATCCAGTGAAAGTCTTTCTGATCATTAACTTTGCTACAAGGCACTCTAGATCTGAGGCAGCCCACTATGGAGCTGTCTCTGCAGTTAAATGAGCTGGATTTTTATTCTTCTGGAGAAATTTGTGTGTGTGCACATACAGGGAGAGGTGTGTGTCAGGAGTTCCTAATCAAAACAACAGAACGAAAGCAAATTTCAGAGTATTGTTCATATACAATGAAATTATTTTTCTCAGGACACCTCTGGTTCGTGAACTCAGATGCTGAGTTTAAAACAGTCCTATGCGAACGGAGAAGTGCCTTGGCAGGAGAAAAGGAATCTGCTTTTGAGACACAAATGTCAGAATTTTTTAACGGCTATACTGAGCACACCCTATATTCCCAGCTCCTTTGAATGCATTGCCACAGTAGAAATGCAGCATACCTCTCTGTTGCACATGTATATGAATATGGATTTAATGACTTATGCTAAAATTTTGTATTCATTTTGCATTTCAAAAATTCTGACTTCTTTTTTCGGTGCACTCTGACTTTATACTGTCCCTGTGTATCAATGACTCACAAATCTGTAGGAAAAAAAGGATATTAGAAAAAAATTGGGCTTACTGTGCAGATTCCAGACCACAGCTTTATCCTGAAAATATAGTAAATGTAACATTTTAATAATGTATTTAATAAAATTTTGATATTGCATCAAACATTAAATACATGGCAGTGAGAAAGAAATGCTGAAAACTCC
>VZTM01024265.1:5387-18501 GCA_013400555.1 Jacana jacana | reverse complement strand
GGTCTTATCACTATGAGACAGAACAGTTTCTGAACAATGTGCTGTTAATTTTAGACTTTAGTTAGTTAGAAGAGGCCCAGCTCAAAAGTAAAATTACTGAACAGAAAATTGGTTTGTTTTACCTCAAAACAGGACATAGAGCTACCCAGTTAGCATATGAATATGACATGCCTGTGCTTATATTTCTTGGAGATAATTTGAAAAACCCAATTTAATTCTTATTCACCAGCTGAATCAGAAACTAAACAATTGCATGCTGCCTTCCATGTCAACTGGTCTACATAATACATTACAGTCCAGACTGTAGCTTACAGGGATATCTTCCCAGGGAGATACCCCAACTCAGACCTTTCCTTCTGAAGGAGATTATCCTGAAGATGACATAGATGATAATTTATGACATGTCTCTCCCTTCCTTAACCCCTACACCCTCCAAATTGAGATTTCAATACGAAATAAAAGTGTTTACATGTTCCCATAGAGAACCAGGAAAACAAGAAGAGAAAACTACTGGGCCTGTAAATCTCATGTTCGATCAGTCATTGAATCTTGATGTTAGAGCTATGTTCTGACACCCTTATTTCCAATGAGTAACTAGTTGAAGAAAGTATGCATCAGAATCCAAGACTAAACTGAGAAATAGTTTATAACTGATTATCTTTCCAGTGTGTTTAAAATCTCTTAGTGACATAAAGGTAAAATGTTTTAATTAAGAGATTTACCTTAATGGTGCTATTAACAAATGCCTCATAAAACATTTATGGAAAACCAATTTAGAGCTACTGCACTATCATAATTACAAATTTTCAAAAGTCCCTAAATGCTTATTTACATAATAGAGCATAATGGTTCTCAAGTGATCATTTATATCTACCACATCAATAACATGCAGGTTTAGAAGTTTTCATAACATACATTTTACTAGATGTCCCAATATGCATGGAAAAGCTTTGCTTGGCCATTTATGATGTTAGCAGATAATTTGGCTGTTTATTTCACATTTTCTTAATTTTCATATTTCTGAAGAGAACCCTAGCAGTTCTTTTACTTTCTGTGTATATTTTTTGCACAGGTACTCCAGTCACTTGTTAGTATCTGTAAAACTTACGAAGAGGCATGGGCTACCTGAGGATGAAGTTCTGATAATTGCAGTTTCAGAACTTGCACCCTGCCCTAGTGTGGTTTGTCACAACTAGTCTCTGCCTTTTGTCAGTCTGGCAGTTACGCACAGTGTAAAATTAAAAAGTGCTGTATCTTTACTGAGTCTATTAAAAGATGCAAAAAAGAAGTAGGAGAAAGAACTTTTTAAATACGTCCTTTGCAAAATATAATGTTCAAGAGTGTTTTCAGAGAGATCAGAATGTCACCGAACATTTTTGTGTGGAGTTCCTTCTGAAATTAGATGGGAAGAACACATATGTTTGCTTGGAAGCTAAACAAGCGGATGCAGTAGACTGGCATTTTGAACAGTCTGAAGATGGGAGATTAATTCAGTCTGTACTGGGCAAAAAGTAGTGCACGGGAGAAGACAGTACATAAGACCCTTAGACTGCACACATACAATTTATGCTGAACATCTAATCTTACATAAGAGAAAAAACAATTCAACTTTCTTTCAAAAAAAAAAAAAAAAAAGCTTGGCAGCAGTGAAGACCATGATGTTATTGGTTTCTAGTCAGGACAGTTCTGTATAGCAGACAGTATTAGATTTTGATCAATGATTGATTTTTTAATGTGATTATAAACCAAGTGACTGTGTCATCATTATATAGTTCCAGTTAGTATTTTCTTCATTATCTCCTTCAGCTGCCACATATTGATTACAAGATTGCTTAGCAGTTTGATCATACCAGACCATGACAATTTACTAAAATATAGCAAGAGAATGTAGCTACAAGATGAAAGTGGACGCAAAAGCTTAAGTTCCTGGTACCGTCTTGAAAAGGATGTCTGTACTTACCCAGGACAAATTACATCAAATTACATCATCAGAGCTTTACTCAATAGTAGATGTATTTCTTCGACTAGTAATTTGTCAAACAGCTGCCACTAGCATGCAGGGACCGCAAATGCCCTAACTGGCTTGAACATTTGGAAAACATAGCAGTGGATCTGGACACTGAAAACACTTTTTAATCTTCCTGATATGTGTGACATTCTAAGGAATGCCAGAGATGAAGATAAAAATGAGAAGCAAAACATCTAACCCTTGTGCATGAAAATCATGCTCATGATGTCTGATGAATACTGAAAAATCCCAGTATCTGCTGAACAAAATATAAATATGGGGCAACTTTTTCCATTTATAGTCCTGCTGCATGACAAATAAAAGGAGCCTCATGGGAATAATTTATTATTGGCTTCTGACTTCAGAACTAAATTAAATTCATTCAATCACAGTTTAAAGAGTCATGGACAAGACTATCCACTGGACAAATTAAGAAAGGTAATATTCTAGTTACTTTGAAAGACTGAACAGCAACGCCACCATTAATTACATTGTCAAGGAGACTATTAATAAACTCATATATCCTTTTCTGATACAATTGCAATAAGCTTTTGCATCCTAGATCTACTACTACTTACCCCTTCTAAAGCAGTGCATCTGATATATGCAGAGGTACTGTGCATAAATGTGAGAGAGATCTAACTACATATGGAATAATATTTTTTCTGAGCATCAAAGGAGAAAATATAAGTCTAACTGAGCCAGAAAGACTACAAAGTGCTATTTACCATACCCTGACTCAGAACACTGAAAAGTTAGTCTCATGAAGCCACGCATAAGAATTCTTCTGTACTTTGACTCAACTAACCTCATAAAAATTATATCAAGAAATGTAATTTTCTATTAGACTTTGTTTGTCTAGGTCAGTAAAATAGTATTAGCCAGCTGAAATGGGCTGAGATAAAAAAGCATTGGAAAAAGGGGAAATATTTCAAGAAAACATGCAGTGCCTTTCAAAATACTATATAAAATCATCAACATAATTAAGAAAAGATGTTTAGACATAGATGAATAAGTAATAGTGGAAGGTTTTTTCTTAAAAATTAAAAGCTACCAGAGGCTCAGGATTTTTAAAAAAAACCCTTCTTACTGAAAATTTTGCCAAAGACACTGTTTTTCTCTGACGTATCACATTCAATAAATCCATGTTTCAAACAAATTTCATTTTAGAAAAAGGATGCTCATTATCCCTCTTTATTTCTATGCAAGTCATCTCACAGAAGAAAGCATTATGGCTTATTGCAGAAAGCATTAAGTCAAAAATGGGAGGAAGGGACAAAAATTCCAGAGTGGAGTTCTCCATTGTTATGTGTCTGTTCTAATGCCTTTCACAATACTGTAGATAGAAACTTGTGCAGCTCTTAAGTGAAAATATAATTTCTAACCTGTTATCCATCAGCTAACTAGAAACTTTTGCAAAATAGCATCTGTGTTTACATATACAGATGTTCCAAATAATCTGTAATATAAAATGCAAACTATATTGCATATATAATTTCATTTTACAGCAGAAAAATATTTTCTTTCTTTGGGATTTGTAGTCTAATCACATTTGGACAGTGATGCTATATGTTTCTGATGGGGTTTCCACCTTTTAAATGCTTCTCAGGCACATTTGGCAGTATCTGTTTATACCATATGAACTTCTCACATTCATTTGCACAAACATTTGAGACTTTCTTTTTAAAGTATAAATGATAAACAATTGTCTCCAGAAGGAACATCACCTAACTTTGAGTTCTTTATGATTAGCCATACATTTTCTAAAAAATGAAACTCACTCTTCTATCAACAAGAATCTGTTTGGTTCTGAATTTGCATACTAATGGACAAAAGTATTTAAATTTCTTCAGACATCTATTGCTGGATAGATAGAGGCCAGTTGCTCCCTGTTAAAAATGGTGATTAGAAATTAATATAACTACCCCATGCATTCACAGCTTGAGATTTGTAATATATAAAGAACAATCATTCCTAAAGGAGCCATGCTTGTGAATGCAGTATTTAATTAATGCCCAAGGGAAAGAGCAAAAGAGGAGGAGGAAAAGTGCTGCAGCTGAATTTATTCTGAAATTGTAGTAATGTTAAACATTGCATGCCAGGTTTAATGGCATGAGTTCATCTAGCTAGAAGAGTATCTTATTCGGAACAAACGGTGCTGTCTGCCTTCAGGAAACCAGGATTTTGAAGTGAATTTGGGAGTGCACTCATAGTAGTATTGTATTTTCTCTATTGACTTATACTAGGTTTCCCACCACAAATACCCAAGCTCCTCCCCATATGCAAATCAGCTTTGTGCATGGGCTTTACAGAATTCTTCTTTACCTGTAGCAATGTCTTTAGGCTAGTGATGAGTAGGATGCCAAGCAGCAGCAATCTGTACAAGTCATACAAATCCTGTATGTTGAGACTGACACTTCCCTTTTTATTCCTAGCTGCTACTAGCATGTGTGAGAAGATAAAAGTATGTGTGGTGTGAAGCGAGTACATGCAACAGCTACATTTAGAAAAAGCAAATACTGCAGCAGCTTAAAGTGAAAGACTAGAATCTCATGCTTATCCAAAACAAATGGCTTTGTATTATAGGGAGAGATTTGAACATCCCTGCAGAGATTAAAAAGTTTTCAAAAAAGGTAAATAAAGCAAAACCAACAAAATGCTGCTATATCTTTNGTTGAGGTGCCCAGAACTGGACACAACACTCAAGGTGTGGCCTCACCAGTGCTGAGTACAGGGGGAAAATCACCTCCCTACTTCAGCTTGCCACACTATTTCTAGTACAAGACAGAATGCCATTGGCCTTCTTGGCCACCTGGGCACACTGTTGGCTCATATTGAGCCGCTTGTCAGCCAACACCCCCCAGCAGCTTTCCAGTCACGCTTCCCCAAGCCTATAGCAATGCATGGGGTCGTTGTGGCCCAAGTGCAGGACCTGGCACTTGGCCTTGTTGAAGATCATACTGTTAACCTTAGCCCATCAATCCAAACTTTCCAAGTCTCTCAGTAAAGCCTCCCTATCCTCATGCAGATCAACATTCCCACATAACTTGGTGTCATCTGAAAACTTACTGATGATATACTTTATGTCCTTATCAGGACCATTAAACAGAAATGGTCCCAACACTGAGCCCTGAGGAACACCATTTGTGACCAGCCACCAGCTAGGTTTAACACCATTACCACCACTCCTTGGGACCGTCCATCCAGCTGGTACTTGATCCAGCAGATTGTATGTTCATCTAGGCCATGAGTATCCAGTTTTTCCATGAGAATTCTATGGGGAACAGTGTCAAATTCTTTTCAAAAGTCTAGGTAGACAATATCCCAGCCTTTTCTTTCATCCAATAATTGGGTCGTCTTGTCATTGAAGGAGACCAAGTTCTTCAGACACGACCTGCTTTTCATAAACCCATGCTAACTGGGCCTGATCCCCTGGTTGTCCATTATATGACTTGTGATGGCACTCAAGATGATCTGCTCCATGACCTTCCCTGGTACTGAGGTCAGAGTGACAGGTCTAGAGTTTCCCAGATCCTCTTTCTGCATCTCTTGTAGATGGATGTTACATTTGCTACCTTGCAGTCCAATGGGACCCCCCCCAGGTGCATGATGGATTACTACAGAGGAAAGCAGCTTCATACGCATGCCACAGGGAAGATTACCCATTGCAGCAGTCCCAATCTCGGCTCTGTTTGGACTGGAAGTTGCATTTGGAGGAATATATCTTTCTGTGAAGACTGAGGAGGGGATCTGATCAAGGCCTATAAATACTTAAAGGGTGGGTGTCAAGAGGATGGGACCAATTGTTTTTCAGTGGTGCAAAGTGAAAGAACAAGAGGTAATGGGCACACACTTCAACATAGAAAGTTCCATCTAAACAGGAGGGGGAACTGGTAAAGGCTGCCCAGAGAGCTGGTGGAGTCTCCACTCTGGAGACTTTCAAAACCCACCTGAATTCCCGTGCAACCTGTTCTGGGTGGGCCTGCTCTGGCAGGGTGGTTGATCTAGATGATCTCCAGAGGTCCCTTCCAACCTCATATCATTCTGCAATTCTGTGAATACAAGACCAAGACAAGAACAAGGTCATGTTCCACCTACACAACTGTGGCTGCTGCTTGGTAAACTGGCTAAACTGGCACAGAAGAATCCCCAGCTAAAACTAGCAGGCTTATTCACAAGCACCAGGCATCTTAGGAGAAGCAGACCAGACTGGTGTCAGTGAAAGAACCCCAAGAGATCAGGAAGCACACTGACCCTTACAGCTGCTTCCATCCTTAGCACAAAGGAAACTGCTACAAAGGTTGGACTTCTTTGCTTGTCATTTTTTTCAAAGCTCAGCTTCTAATTGATACTTGAACGGAACACTATTAACAAAGGTCCTTTTGCATGAGTGAGAGCTTATTTGGTTGAAGTATAAATCTGGGAAAATATAAAGGTTCAAGCCTAATTATGTATTTCTGATCACATCGGTAAAAATGTCCATAGTGCCAGTACAGCAATATTATTTCAATATGTAGATTCAAAAAGAGTAGTGTACACTTAAATGTCAGACTGAAGTGTTATGTGATTTAATCTTTATCCTTTAACTATGAACAATGTGAACACAGAAATACCTGCAGATGGGAAAATGCCAGAGACAAAATGATGCAAGCAGTGAGCACGACCCAAGGAGACCTCTCCTGATTTGGCCCAGAGCACCACAATGTGGAGGAGCCTCCAGATCTAGTCAGCACTTTGGTCATGATACTGGGCAGACCCTGGGGCTCTGTGGCTAGCCTCCCTGAGGCAGGAGGCTGCCACAGAGGGCTGCATCACCCCCAAACTTCTTCTCACCTAAATTTTTCGCTATGCTCTTTGTTTTCCTATCTGCAAAACTAATCAGCAGCAAGTCCCTGGCTCTGCATAGCCCCAGGCTGGGCAACATACTGCCACCTCTGGTCCCGGGGGAGCCTGTGCTGACTGGCCCAGTGTCTGTGTGGGCATGGACTTGTCCTACCCAGTGGGCAGCCTGGTGCAGCCAAAGCCCCAGGGATTCAGCCAGGCTCTGTGTCTTGGAAAAATGGTAGGAGCCATCACAGACCCCAAGATTGGCCCTGGACATCTCCCCATGGCCACCAACAGGACAGGGCTGTCAATGAGGGCTCTAGGCCAGAGCCCAAGTGGAGGGACACATGATGTGATACAAATGACAGCACTGTGGTCACCTAGGTGTGAAATGGGATGCCCATCAAGCATCCCATGGGATATGCCCTCACTTAACTGAAACCATCTACCCTAGATGTCCAGACCAAACTAACAATTCTTGTGCCCAGCGTAGCAGTGTGTGCCTCTGAAGGACACCCTTCCTGAGGACAGGTATCTTCCCATAAACCTGTAGACACCTCTTCACTGCTCACCACAGAGAAAACCTTGGTGGCTTGGGTGAGGTGCCTGGCTTTTCACCGGCTGAAGTAGCAGGATCTTATTATAGAATCATAGAATGGTCCAGGCCAGAAGGGACATCCAAAGGCCATCTAGTCTGACCTCCCCGCAGTCAGCAGGGACACCCCCAACTAGATCAGGGCCTTGTCGAGCTTCACCTTGAATATCTCCAGGGAAGGGGCCTCAACCACCTCCCTGGGCAAACTGTTCCAGTGTTCCACCACCCTCATAGTAAAGAACTTATTCCTAATATCTAATCTAAATCTGCTCTTTTCTGGCTTGAAGACATTGCCCCTTGACCTGTCAGTACAGGCCTTTGTAAACAGATCGTCTCCAGTCTATTCCCAGATCGCCTTCCATATCATGTTTATAGGCAGCATGCTAAAGATTTTTGTCTTTTATTCATAGTTTAAAAATAGTCACACTTGAGCAGCATTCAATCTGAAGAAATGCTGCAGTGTTGGTCTTGGTCCTTCTTTATGCTTGGGAACGCTACAACAATCAGCAGGCAAGTCTGTTTTCCATCTTGAGATGGTATTTCCACTGCAGTTAAAGCATGTCTTTCCTCCTTCAGTCTCCCAAATTAGTTTCAAATTTCACTTTCAGGAGTAATGCAAGGGCAGAATGGGATGACATTCAGCTACAGGCAAATTATCTGTGGCATAGAGCTTCATATAAAATACCTGTGTGCATATTCACCAAGGATCCCTCCCACAGACTGCATTGAGCTTCCTATTACCTCACATTCACTCATCATCTTCATAAGCTGTACTTGTATCTTGGCTGCAGTATAAAAATATCCTCCAAGTCAGCTTTCGGAAACCATCTGCTTCCTGTGGTAGAGAAGTAGTTCTTGGGACCAGGATTCTTGAGAGCAGCTATTTTCATGCTGCAGTGACTACTTCAGTTTACAGGCTGCTGTAGCTATATTGCCCTTATCAAAACAAAGTTTGACTTTATGCCCAGTTTCTCCTTAAACAAAAAGGCCAACCCGCAGGCCCTGACATCTGCTGTGGTGTGGCAGAGGGTGATGAGATTCATTCAAATGCTAAAGCTGATGGTCACTCAAGCAAATGGATAAAAGAATGCTCTTTGCAGCTGCAGAAAAAAGGATTCCAGACCATGTGACTCCAACACATTCAAAGCCTGAATCAATGACCTTAGGACTGATCATAAATTGGTGATTAAGCTTGATATTTTGAATTTATCTTTGTCCAGCCAACCTTATCAGTTTCCCTCATATATCAATAACAAAACAATGTCTCAGTAGCACTACAAAACCTTATCGCCTTGAGCAGGAAAAAAAATGGTTTTCACCAGAATTTAGAAAACAGAGCAGGTAGCTACATTTAATTTCTGAAAGTCTCTTTTATGATGTCACCCTCAAATAACTGTAACACAGTAACAATGAGATATGCAAGTGTAAAGTACAATCAGACTTGTTCTGTAATCATATTAGCTGTATTCTGCATTTGTTCTGTGTTAGAAATTAATAACATATTAGGAGATTTTTAACAAAGATTTCTCCATGTACTATCTTATATAGAGATACTGCATCAGGAAATGGAAAAACCTCTCTGAAATTATGATTTTTCTTTTTCAGTAAGGCTTAATGGAATTGGTAAAAAGAATAACATAGTAGAAACAGTATAGTCTGTGGGGAATGCAAAAAGAATTTAACGATTTAGATTTCATAGATTTTTTTTAACTTCTCCTGAAAAAACAATCAGACATCTGTGATATTCTAATTAATCTAATAAAATTACGAATAGTGTTCTTAAAAGAGGACATTTTAATTTTAAAAGCCTTGCTGCAATTCCTAATGCAATACTGACTGGCAGTTCATGAAAAGGAAACCATTCCAAATCTGCAGAATCTTTTTCCATATGCAACCACTATGTTCTCTAGGCTGAAAAAGAAATAGGACAAGCAACTATACCACTGAGACTGAAAGTTGGGTTCTCTGACTCAAAAATTCTTATAGGAAAGAGAGGCTAACAGCACTCCTAAAGACTTTGGGAGGTTAACTAATAGTTGTACAATAGTGATATACAGGTAAAGTACTCTGTTCACCTTCTGTCATATCAACTAGTTTTCAAAAGAACCAGATAATGATTGTGGTTTGTATGTGCAGCCTTTAAAATGCTACATTTTTTGCTTTTCTGCGTTCTTCTGAGACTTAAATGTCACTTTCTTGATGGTTCATTGGCTTTCAGGGGCAAAAGAACAGGAATTTGACATGACACAATACAACCAAGTATGGTACAACAGACATCTATGCTGCAAAACCTCTTCTTCATCCCAAAGAGAAACTGTCTATTTCTCAGTGCATATACATTTTCTTTAAATCAAAACAAACAAACAAACAAACAAACAAACAAACAAACAAACAAACAAAACGAATAAAGGAAAGGATGAAATACATTTTAACTTTGACCATCTAATCATGAAGTTCATAGAAATGGCAGATACCAATTAAAGCTATTGATTTCAGTTCACCCACCATTTTTCAAGTCTTCCAAAACAGAGAGGGTATAATATCTATTATTGTCACTAGTCAGATTTATGAACTTTCAACTACATTTTTAGGTGTTAATATCTTATTAACCTGTTTAGGGAAAACATTCCATGAAACAGCTGAGAGAAATTTATAAGGATCCTAAGATAAAAGACAAGCTCCAGTATTTGCATGCTTGTTAGAGAGAAATAGATTATGTGACCTTTCTAAATCAAAAGCTATCACTCAGGAAAAGAAAAGAAAAGAAAGGGGAGATGCTGGTTTTTTATTAACTTTTAGATTTTCTTCTTTTCATTGTTTGTGCCAGAAGAATGCCTATACTGTTGATTTTTTGAAAAGGAGCAATTTGACTGATTAAACCAGGCTGCTACACTTTAAATATGCAAGTGGTTACCATGGCAATAGTTTTACTTTGACACACAGCTTATCTTGTTTTAAGGAGTGCAGCCTGTTGTTATGGCAATGTGGAACACCACTATTTTTCCCATAAAGAAGTGTAACACAAGATAATAAAACACTAGTTAAAATTACTTCAATGATTAAAAATCTAAACCTGGTTTAGAATGTGGTAGAATGCTTTAGTTTCTCAAATGTAACAAACAGAAATTGGCAGAAACAGAGAAAGAAACGCTCAGAGTTCATGAAGAAATAAGGAGAAAGGATTGTATTTTATAACACTGAAAGGCAAAGGTAGATTGTAGAGGCATGTTGTAACAGATGAATTTTCACTTGTTAAACCACTGTTTCCTGCCTTCTTGAAGAAACGCGTTACTTCTTGTCTTGCAGTTTTCTTCAGGAACAAAATCTAAATATATAGCTATAGAAGGACCAATGCAAATCAGCCCCTGGAGCTCTGAGCATTACAAGCAGGATGAATATTCTAACTGAAATTTTATAAACGTTAACAGTAAATTACCAGAGTTCTGCCTAAAATAAACCTATTTCAAAAAAAGAAACATTGTTTAAGAATCCTAAACATACATGCTTCTCCCTACTGATACAGGCATTTCATGTTATATACTAAGTAATCATGCACAACCATGCATATGTTAAATGAGAACGAAATTTATACGCTTTTTGCTACAGGTGTATTAAATGGGTCCCTAGACTTAGATCTTCAGAAAAAAATCAATTCATGCTTAAGCAAGAGCTGGAATGGTCCTGGGAGTAGAGGAGAGATCTCAGGGACATCCAACCATGCAGAACCTGGAAATAAAAGAAAATGAGGAAGAAATTTGATCCAGTTATCCAGTTACCGAAAAAGTAGTAGAAGAGGGCTCTGCATTGAGTAAGTAAGCTGAGTTAGGGTCCATCTTCCAGAGTTGAAGTAACTTTCTTATGAAGTAGCCATATACCTTTGAAGAGAAGCATTCACTTATAAATCGCTCAAGTTCTGAAGCAGAAAAGCCCGATGTATTAATCCTATTTCTGCTCATTTTCTTCTAGAAAACACAATTTAAAGAGTTCCACAAGGAAAAAGGGGTCAGCAGAAGATCCTCAGAAGAGTCTAAGGACAAATCTCCTCCTACTATCTGCCATTGAATAAAGGAAAGTAATTTTGTCTACACCGGTGACACTCGGGTTTGATTACTGTAAATATATACAACATATATCTAAGTAAATATAAATATATTGGTTTTTTCCAACTCTCTTTCAAAACGATAATAGCTTTATTGCTTTAACTGAATGGTTGATCTAGTTCAGTATTACGTCCCTCAAAATAACTATAAGAAAACACTTAACAGAAACTGTGGTCAGGGAAAGAAGACCTAGTGATCATCTGTCATTTCTTTGTTTTCAGCTCAGGGCATTTCTTTGGTCTGTTTTAATTAGTCTGTTTAATAACCTGCCATAGACCTTTCTTCCAACCACCTAAATTCACATCAGTTTCTTCCATCTGTAATGTTTCTACAGCTGGGTCCATATGTACATATATCGACCCATATTCAGCAGCGAGGTGGTACAAGACTTATCTTCAGTAGGAATTTTATCCTTTCTCCTCTGGATATTTATTGATAGCATTCAGCTGCTCTTTGTCTCAGAAAACTATTTACTCTAGATATATAATTTTCCATAATTCTACACTGCATCTGGAATAACCTGCAATGCTTCTCAGTTCTCTGGAAGATAATGGCAAACCAGAGATGAAATTTGATATCAGGAAAATGTTCTTTTTCTGCAAAAAATGACAAGATTCAGTGCAGTATTCACAACTTCTAGAGTCAATTTAGATCTAATACACGTAAGGACATAACCTTCTTCTCAGCATTTTCTATTGCAGATTTTAAACTCATTTACATATACCTCCTTTTAAAGTGCTTTGTTGTCCCTATGTGTGCTGTAAGGAAATTGGATGTTTTGAAGTTAAATGTCACCTAAGTCCATCTCTTTTTGCAAGTTTAAGTTTTAGCAGGTTAAGAAAATTTTGCCTGAAATATGTAAGTTTGTTTGAGTTGTATAAGTAGTCTGATTTACGTTATACTGTATATGGATTTTTCAGTATTTACAATACTGTTCTGGGATAGTTGCTGGCGGATCTCAATATCCCTATCATTCTTTCAGCTTTTACTATGAAAAAAAATATATTTAGTACATGAGATTTATCATCTTAACTTCATTAAAATTCGTCTTTTATTTATATTTTAGATCAGATCTGAACGTTGTGCCTCAGGGCCCTCTCTTGTTCTTTGCAATAGCATCAAAGTTGCTTTGAGTTTTCCAATTAGTTTCTTTAAAACACTGTTATTGTCTTGCTATAATATGTGTTTTCCTCTCTCTTCTATCCCTTTTTTTTCCCCTCTGATACCTATCAAGAAGCCTAACAACTAGTAGTCCCAGTTTTGTCCCCTTTCTGGTGGTGTCTGTGAATTTAATTTCTTTCTGAGCTTGTATCTTTGAGAGCTTCATTCCCTCCAGCATTCTGGCTCCTTATTTCTGTTTCTCAGTTTTTTCCAGTCTTGCTCATGATACATGAGGACAGATGTGGTTTCAGATATTCCTTTCTCTTCCTTCAAGAAAATCCTGCTGTTTCTTCCATTGCAGAGAACGTGAATTTGAAAAGACGGTGCAGGAGCCATTTCCCCTACTTCATATACCCACAGAAAGGAAGGGAAAAAGTTAGTCTGAAACAGTTCAGCAAACGGTAGATGTAGCTTACAAGAGAAAAT
>VZTM01024264.1:130653-146696 GCA_013400555.1 Jacana jacana | reverse complement strand
GTGTTGAGGGATCTGGTGTAGGGGAGAACTTGTAGAGTAGGGCTGATGGTTGGACTTGATGATCCCAAGGGTCTCTTCCAACCTAAATGATTTAATGATTCTATGATTCTAAGAACTGTAATAGACATAATTTTATAGTGGATGCACATTACTGAGGAGCACAGAGGACTTACGGGGAATTAGCATAGAGGGTTTAGCCCAATCTTTCTGAGCACTGGCAAATCTGAGTTTCTCTTGTTAGTCTTTCAGGCTGTTACCATCAGAGCCATGCATATCTCTGAAGCACCCTTGGAAGTGTTGCCTCAGCATTGGTGATACGGGCAGCAGTAACATACCTTGAAGACTTCTTTTCAAATGCCCCATCTCTCCTTCTTACATGTTGAACTGTGTGTCAAGTATAGGCCCACTTTGTACTTTCTGTAACCTCTTAAAAGTAATCCTAACAAATCATGATAGATGGTACACTCTAAGTTATGCATCTTCTCAGGCCCACTTAGACCAGTGATCTCTCTTCAGAGAAACCATAAAGACCTACAAAGAGCTATAAATGGCTTCAGGGAAGTTATTGAAACTGTCAACAGCTAATACACATTCTAAGGTCTGTTTGTGTTTTGTGAAGATAAAGCAATACCTACTCAGCAATTTCAAGGCACTGATTAGTCTGCAATGCTAGCAATTTCTCTTGCTCTGCTAAAATAGCAGTCTCCTTTATTTTGAAAATCTGTTGTCTGTGTACAAAAAGAATCTGACTCAATATGAATATTTACAGACAATGTTTATTGCATCCAGACTCTCTAGGTTGGGTGGGATATTTCTGAAGACATTCCTTTCTTAGCTTTATGTAAATACTGCCTACTCAGAGAGATGGGAGATAGGTTCTTAAAACCATGAGGGATGATATTACATTTTTATTACAGTACATCTCCCTGCCTGGTGATGGAATCTAGCTGAGAGGAGCATCTGGAAATTGCATAGCCTCCCCATGGCTTTGGTTGTCTCAAGCAAACTCTGGGGTATATTGTAATCCTTATCTGATGTTCCTTAGGATATCTGAATTCTTTTGTTTGTGAGTAACAGTATTTAATCTTCTCTTTTATGACAGAAATGCATAATATAATGATCTGGTTTTCCTAGAAAGGAAGAAAAGGATGCCACATATTAAATACTAGGCAAGTAATCACCCATCTATAATGGCTACAGCTACCTAGCAAATATTTTCCTCTTTATTCTTTTCATGGGAATATCTCTGCTCTTTCTTGAGGCCACCAGGCACAGCAGAATTTAGAAGTCTCTGATATTTCTTGGAAATAGCATTCTTGCATGGAAAGGCAAATTTCTTGTATTACAGACACTCATTGAAATGCTCTGATGGCTTGATCAAATGCCAAATAAAGTTAATATTTCCATGGACTACTTGATCAGGCCTGACAACAACTTTTTTAGCCTAAAAGAATAAATGCTAATAGCAACACTTTTTAATTATTATTATTTATTCAAAGCCACACACTTTCTTATATAATAAATCAGAATAAAAATCAACTCTTAATATCAATGCAGTCCCATGTGCTTACCCCAACTGCCAAGCTAAAATTTGTGTTACTTAGGTGGTCACCTTTTCTTTTTTCCCTTTATTAACAGAGTGTTTATTCTTTTACTTTTCAAACTCTGCTTGATCACACACTCCTTCCATAAAGGAAATTACAGGCTGCAGGGAAATCTGGAGAAATATCTGTGTTTTAATGCTAGCTGTATGTCATCCAGGATCCCACCGGAGATTACATTATTGCTTTTCAATGGCAAGAGCTGGTCACATGGGAGGTGATGTTTTTATTATAATCAGCTGCAGAGAACTGGTGAGGGTGAGCTCATCTGCAGCTGAGTATTTTTGAACTTTTGTACCTTTCAGTACCTTTCTGTGAGCAGTGGAAAGTCTCTCCAACTGGGATGTGTTAGAGAGTTAGGTTTCCTGTAAATATTGAGATCTTAGAAAATGGCCACAGGAAACAAACTTTTCAAAAGTTAAGAAAATTGAACCGGAGAATTTCGATGTTGATCATTGAAGCAAAGCGGTCTCATCTGGGTTCAGTAGGAAAGGATGAGTATGGTTTAAATATGTGATTTTATATTAGTCTTCCATTCACAGAATTACTCAGAAGACTTTTTGAATCTAGGTTGTATTACACAAAGCAGATTCCACATATAGTGTAGCCTGCCATTATACTTGGAGTGTCCTGGGAGATGCTGAGCACCCTTAACTCCTATCTGAAGCTTCAAGGATTGGTCTTTAGTCAAAGCCTTGATAAATACATCACATCTGCTTCCCTAGGATGATTTACAGATGACACACATTTCATTGACTTTCTGTGAGGAATAAATGGAAATCTAGTGGCACATCTGGTGCTGCCTTCAAATCAATTTACAGTAGTTAAATAGATTTGAATTGGCACTCGCTCACATGAAGAACCTGTCGTGCAGCTCTTTGTTCACCTCACCCCACCAGCTTGGATATTAAACAATTGCATTTACCTTAATGCAGATTTTGTTGAAAAAAATTTAAAAAAAGATGACATTTTGCACATGGCTGAGCTTTAAGGCAGTTAATGAAATTAAAGCAAAGAGCTCCCAGCACAGTAGGAAACCTGGATAACAGGAGCAATCATTTAGGCAGCACATTTCTGTTCCCACAGGAGCCGAGGCTAATTATCAGGGCCAGGTTGCATCCAGAGGGGTGAGGAGATGACAGCACAACCGTATTTCTCTACACAGCTGCTCTAGTCAAATTTATTTACACATTCCAGAGAAACAATGCTTTTAAAACAGACTTCTTCCCAGTGCAGGCTGGAAAGTGTAGATAATGGAGCCATGTAGTTGTCCTATCAAGTTTTCACAACAATTTGCAGAGTTTGAAAAGCAGCTTATGTGATTTATCCAGTACCATCCATATGGGTTGGTCCTGAGTACTTTTGGAAAAGACATATTAAAGAAAAAAAGGAGTTACAGAGGGAAAGGAGTAAAGCAGATCCAAGTCTGGAAATTGTCTCCACAAAACAGATACTTTTTTCTTTTCCTGATCTAAGTAAATGCAAAATAACATTCCACAGTCATCAAAGCATGTTCTCTTATCACAGAGCAGTCTTTGGGTTAACAGCATACTTCTTGATCTTTCTCTATTCTCTACCAAACCAGATCCCAAAAGGTGAGAAAGAACAGTTTTGTCTAGAGTCCTTTTATGAGTTAAAAGCATTATTATTTGCTGAAGGCACTGGGCCAGATCTTTGAACATCTGGTTCAGTTCCTGCCTTTTCCATATACTTCCTGTGTGACAAAATATATTTGCACTTCAATTCTCTATCTACTAGGCAGGAATCATGCTGGTTTATTGCTTTACAGAGGGGTTAGTTCATGGAGACTGTGTCAGTACCTGCACGGCCCACTTGAATGAAAATGTGACTTTAAGCTGTGGACAAGGGTTCATTATCTCATATTCTGAGTGTGCAGTCCCAGTTCTATTACTGTTTTCTGTGGCTTGAAAGTCTCTCAGTATTGCCATCAGTAATATGAGAATAATGCTGCTTTCTTACAGCCAATGGCAATTGTGTCAGTAACTTGTTTGCAATGCTTCCTAGTCCTTGGACAAAGAAATGTCCTGTAAAAAATTACTTCAGTCACATGAAGCCCTTCCGCTACGGTATCTTTTGCATGAGAGTCCTTTTACTGTCAGTTTTGCTGCTTCTGCTCACAGAGCTTCTTCCCTGTTGTTTCCAATATGAAAAAGTTCATTCACATTTCACACATTATTATCTCCCAGATTTCACATGTAGAAATCCAGGTGCAACAGCGTGAACGAGAGGGAATAAATACATGATGGCTGAAGTCTGGTCTTGGCTAGAATGCAGCTAAGATTCTGTCTTAACAGCGCCTTTGGTGTCCGGGGAAAGGCGTTGGCCTGCAGGCCGTCTCCCAGCCTGTGCCTAATTGGAATGCTGGCCCTCAGCCAACAGCCCAGCGGAAAGTCACGTTGTGAAACAGGAGAAATATTTGAAACAACTCCTGAAATAGGTGGAGCAGTCACGGGGAACTAAGTCTTCTTACCATCCACTCTGGGCTACAGCTTTCCTTCCAAAGGTTTTATTATTTCTACGGCTTACTGATAATTTTTCAGCAGGATTACAATTTCACCCTACAAAGTGCTGGGAAGATCAGCCCTAGCTGGAAATGATCTGATGTGAACTGACAAGTTCCTAAGAAGTCTACTTTTCTGTGAGGGAGCCAATTGTTTGAAACAAATGCTGCAGACATCTCCTTAAGGCTGATTATTCCTGTTGTAGGTTAGCTGAGGAAAATGTTTTAAATTGCTACACAGGATGATTACTTCCCCAAATATAAACATGCTCATTATCTGGTCCTGTTCTTACAGTCCTACGAATCTTTCCTTTTAATCTTTCACTGAAATACAAAAAGCTACGTTCTCCAAATTACAGATTCAAATGTTGTAATAACCTGTTTATAATGCAGTATTTCTTTAAACTGTGTGCTGGTCCTGTTACTGCCTCCTTCTAACTGAAGGAACTATTTTTCTGCAATGAAGGATTTTTTTCCACAGTAATGCAGGGCTCAGCAATTCTGTGGAGCACTGAGCAAGTGGTGTTATCCTCCTTGAGCCGAAAAACAAAAGGAAAGCAAGCAAGCAGGCTTTTGAGGAAGGATTCAGCTTTCCATTCCAGGGTTCTTACTCACAGCAATAGACATTCCACAAGACAGCCTGTTCCTGATAAACACAGAGCACACTCTGCTTTCTCAGAAACAAACATTCTCTAGTAATTTAAAGGTGAATATTTGGATTGATTAAATGCTGAGCTAGATGTCTTGAATAAGCATGTAAGCTATCAGGAAATCGCATGCAGATCCAGTCATACTCTCTCTAGAAGCACACCACATGTTGTGGGGTTTCTCAGGACCTCACCCATGGGTACCCCAAAGTACTTCCCAACTCAAGAAACTCTGAAGGCTTTTTTAAGGATTCCCCTTACCCCTGGGGAAATAATCATTAATATTTTTATTGTGGTGAGTTCTGAGGTGAGGATGATCAGATAATACAACACAGCACTTGCTTCTGGAAAGCAGCATATTAAGAAAAGTAAATAAAGATAAAGAGGGAACATCAGGAATGGGAAATGTTTGCACAAGTGTGGTGCATATTCAAGTGCACCACAGTCTAAAAATGCTTAGTAAACAGTTAAAGGAACAGTGTCGGCTGGTTCTGGAGCAATCCATTGCTTAGAAGCTATCCTTAAGTACTAGGTAGAGTTTAAGTCATGACTTTCATTAGACTATTCATTTGCTAGCTACATTAGCTGGTCTAGAAAGAGATTACCTCCTTGCCTCACTTAGAGCCTTAGGCTACTGTTGTTACAGCAATACTCCCATATTTTAATGCTGTGGTGGACTCCCTAGACAAAAAGGGTAAAACGGACCAGCTTGTGAAAATCAGTGAACCTCCAAAAACTCCAGCAGAGTTTTTCTGATTTACATGGAGTGAGAATCAGGCCTGTGTTATACATCAAGTCCTTCTTTGAAGGCACTGTCAATTCTGGTGTAAAAATGAAGAGAATTTAATTGATTTTTTTTTTCAGGGCAATGATCCAGATACCCAAATAGATTTGAATGAGTAAGATTGAAGATTACATCTATGTGTAAATGTGTAAAATGAAAAGCTAAAATAGCATCTTTAAAGACTGTTAAAAGTAGATCAAATAATAAAGTCTGGTGATACATATTGTAAACAAGCAGGACTTTTACATCTGAAACTCAGTGCAGAGAACTAAATTCTGAAATATAGGTCAAATTTCCAGATGCTTCCTGATAACGTGGGAGGCCCTCTGTGCCTGCATGCAATTCCTCACTTAGATAATGCATAGGAAACAAAATGATCTAAACTCCCAAGGCACTTGACCCTGTGTGCAGTTGTCTAGGAAAAAAATTATGTACAAAATACGCAGATATTATCAGGGCCTTGTGTATATCGTGATTCCATAGCAATGGAATTTGCTGAAGAATTGCAGTCTTGACTCTTGCTTATTATTAGATACTATATGAAAGGGAATGAGAAAGATTTTGGAAGTCCTCTGGGAAGTCTCTATGGTGGGCATTTTGCAGACTTCTAGTAAATGGAAGTCCCATCCCTAAGTGAACAGACTACAGAAAGGAAAGATACCCCAGAAAGTGTAAATCACAAATGACTAGTAGTAGCAATACCTGTGATTAAGAAGGGGGAAAAAAGGTGGGGGGAGAGAGCATAGAAAGTGGGTAAGTTTCTAGTCTATAGGGGTGTTAAAATACCTTTGACAATGCCAACCAAGAATCATCAGTGTACCAATTTTTTTTCATGTTAATAGTGATAAGGATGAGCTCCTCATCATCTGGAAGCGATGAAAGGTGAATTTGGAAAGGGACGATGTTCACTTAGAAACAGCACAATTAACCATATCACTGCAGAGTAATTTTCCAACTCTGTCTTCTAGCTGTATTCATCCCACAAACCCAGGCTTCTCCCCTACCACTACAGGCATGAAAAGCCCCCTCTGCTCTTTGTCTAGCTGCCAGAACTTCCACCTTTTGCCATGCAAATGTAACTGCCAGTACCTGAGTAGTATGAAAATATATGGAGAAGGCATAAAATTAATTTATAATAGTATGAAATTGAAGAGCTTCTTTGGACTGTTTGAGTTAATGCTTAAAACGTTTTTCAGAAACTCTTACTTTTTAAAATATAAATGAAACAGCTGTGAGATTTCTAATTTGCTAGTCCAGAGCATTTCATACCCAAGTTCTTAGGTACACATCAAATGTGCATATGATGATTTTTAACTAATCATGGATACCAATATTAGTAACATAGCTGAAATTTGGTGACACGGGTCACATTCCAGAATCCTGGAAATAGGTCAGCCTATGCTGCAATAACATCTAACCTGGGAATAAAAGAAGCACTTTGTACAATCTTTTCCAAAAGTAATATGCAAAATGCAAATAATTACACATGTTTTATAGTCCTAGACATGTCTCCATAGCCTGAAGAGTTCTCTTACATGACCATGAAAGTAAGTTGCAGTACACATTTCCTACAAGAAAGTATTTTGAGACCACAGCTAAGTCTCAAAATTAAGTAAGCCTTCATTATTTCTGAGTTGTTGTATTTATAATTAAATATGTAATTTTACTGTATTGTTTTTCTTCTTGTGCACATAATTGCCTAAGTAACCAGTCAGGTACTTTCAGTTTAAGAACTGGATCAGATCTTATGTTCAATTTTAACTTCTTTAAATAGCTTTATCTTAAAGTTCAGTCTGCAGCTGCCAGTTAGCAGGTCTAGGACTCATTCACACTCATTTTGGATAATATTTTGTGGTGCTAACAGAAGCCCAGACCATTCCTTTCTCATTTTATTTCAATTTTGACATCTGTTTGTGGGTTACCTTTTGCATTTTGCAGACTCAGTTCAGAACGAGACTACAGAAACTGCAGCTGCACCATCCTATCAGGACACAAGTAGTCCCCGTGAAGAACTTGTCCGCAGCCCAAGAAGGGGAAGATGGAGCCAGCAGCAACCTGGATGCAAGTCAAGCACAGGACAAGCAGGCAAAACAGGGCAGAAGGAACCCATGTTAATGGAGCAGCGTAGATATGCCTGCATTGGCAGTCTGGTCAGTGAGTCTGGCACTGTGCTTTACAAGGTCATTTCTTTGGGTTACTTTTCCAGTCCCTGTAGGAGCTTTTAGAAGAGTTGGTCTGTGATGTGTGGAAAGGGAACCTGTGGACATGTCTCTGCCTTATTCATATTCTTCTAAATGTGATTTTATGAATCACAAATTTGACTGCTAAGATTCTAGACTGGCACAACTCCACTAGACAAGCAGTTGTTTGTCCTGCTGCAACGGCTAGCATACGTTTGGGGGCCATCCGACAGCTATCAAAAGTGAATAGAGTGGAGTTAAGAAAGCTAAGACAGGGGAGCAGTTTGTCTTGGGGATGCAAAAGCCATGGGTGTATCTGATTTGACAAGCAGGCCATGATCAGACATAGGCAGAGCATGATCGGGTACCTTGCTGCAGGATTTCCAAAAGTCTTTCAGGCTTGTACGTAGACACAGCCTAGCCCAAGAACTATTTGAGCCTCACTGGAAAAAGCTGAACCTAGAGGAGCACTATAAAAAGAAGCAGGAATCCTACAGAATGATTCAGGAGTGAAGGAACAAGTAATGAAGAATCCACTAGAGCCTAAGGGGAATCTAAACATTACTCAAAGATTTCTGAGGCCATTAAGAGTTTTTCAAACTATCTGTATTAAAGTATTTCAGTATCTGTATTTCAGTCCTAAACAGCAGTGGCAACTTTAAATCTCTTTTTTTCCCTTTGTAGCTTATTTTTTTTTTCCTTTAGAAGAAAGTGGGGAAAAAAAGGACTTGAGGTTCTGTATAAAAGCCTTGAGGTCCACAAAGTGGAATGTTATGTTATGTTATCTACTCACAAACTGCTGACAATCCTTGTAAAATATAATTGGACTTCTTCCACTTATTATGTCAAAAGGCTTAGTAACTCCCTGCTCTGCTCTTTAGAAACCTTCTTCTAGCTGTCATTTTGCCAGCATCTTCTTTTGCAATTAAGATCAAGTATTTTTGATCCATGAGCTTACCTAATTGCTCCTTTGAACAATATTACACTTTTATGCACCATGTTAATGAATTAGCTATTCATGAATGTAGTGTGGTGTCTCCTGACCAGCCTGATGTCCAGTCTCTGAATTTTGACTAGAACATGATATTCCAGGAATTGTTTTATTATTTCATATAAAATGGCCTTAATGTTTCTTTGAATTTGTTAAAATATCTTGCCTTTTAGATGAGGGTCACACTTGTCTTTTTCACATCTTCACATCAGTCAGATCTCATAGTTGGACCATGGGTCATTGTCTCCGGACACCACCAGTTGCTAAACTGCCAACATAAATGAGAAATTCTTATTAGTTTTTGCATTTAATTGTAGTTTATCACATTTCTATTACTCCTGACTTAAAAATCAATCTTTCTTGTATGATAATCTCTCCTTATACAATAGTTTGCCACTGCACTAAAAATGCCTCCAAATGTGCCATCAACAAGTTTCATTAACAGTCTTTGTGCCAGGGCCATTCATAAGAATATTTTGTAATACTGAGTTCCATAAACAGTCCTGGAAGATGTCTCTCTGAATTCTTCCTTGAACCGTCAGTGATAAACCTTTATTCTTCCTCTCTCCCTTACTCTCCCTGCCAAACCTCTTTTTATTATCATACTCATTTGTATGCAGATGATTCCTAAACTATTTCATATCTTCTCCATTTTAATTGATGAACTGTATGAGAATGCTTTACAGAAATCACAATAGATTTACTGCATTTTCTTTCTCTAAAAAGAGTTGATTGTCAAAAACAAGGCTAGAGCAATCTGTTATCTTTCATACACCTAGACTGCATTTTTTCCTATTTTTCATTACCTTTATGTCTTGTAGAATATTTTCCTTTACAACATGTTCTAAAGCCTTGTATATGTTTGAGGTTTACAAGTCCATCATCATCATTTTGTTTCTGTATTGTCAGTGCAGTAGTGTTTGCTGTACACAAGGGAAAAAAATAGCCCCCATTTTCTTTTGGTGTCTTCAGCAGATAATCATTAATTTCTGACTTGTTAGGATTGCACAGTTATCCCTTCTTCCTCTCCTTTTTTTTTTGTCTTTTGGGCCATTTGTAATTTATTACTTTTTTTTTCAGATCTCCAAGGCAGACAAATTTTAGTTGATTCATTTCCTTTTCCATTTTTCCTAAGCTTTAGTTCACTTCTAACATATTTTTTCAGGCACCTGCTCATCCGATTACAGTCAGGCCCCTTGTCTAAAAGTGTTTTTCTTTTCTTGGGATTCAAGTTACAGAAGGCTTTTGCATCTCCTACTTACAAATTCTCCCAGATTTTCTCAGCATTCAGGACTTTGAGCTACTTGACCAAATGGTCTCTTTGTTTATAAAATTCCTTCTTTTCCCAACATTGCTTTTTGATTGTTTAAAATAATTTCATTTATATTGGTCTGACCTAACTCATGATCATCAGCCCCAAGATTATTTTATGCTACTGCTGTTCTTTAGCCAGTTGCAGCAAAGACCAATAGTCTTTACTCAATAGCATTTTACAGTAAATTCTCGAGCTTTTTCCTGCCCTGAGGTAAATGAAAAATACCACAACAGAAAAATCTTGTCTTTCTATGAGAACAGCACATCTTTCAGTTCACATGATGGCAACTCTTTATCAAATCTCTGATTTATAGTGAAGAAGAGGCTGATTCATTCAATACATAGTCTTTTATTGTCAATGAAAATATTTTTTGTCTCATTTTGTTCAAGACACGTTGTACCTATTCCATCAATGCCCACTTTATTCTTTACTTACTCTTTGATGAGCCTTACTTCATCAATAATCCTGATAATTTCCAATTGGGCAAATTTAGGCCACAGTATTCTGAGGAGACAGAATCTGATGTTAAAAGAGAGACAGTGAAGGCTACTGAAGAAGGTGAATTTTTATAGTTATGAAGGGGTGTCCTAGTAATTGTGGGAAGAAATTCAGGTTTTAGGAAAAAAAAAAAAAAGGCTATCAGGAAAAAATATACCAAAACCAAACTACACTACAGTCCAGAGACATCTTCCAAAGGGAATCTTGGAAGCAGAAAAACCTTGTACTTTTAAAAGCAGATTTGACAAAGCAATAGAATAGATCCTGCATTTTTAAGCTGGCCAGCAGAGACTTTTTCCGACTCTAGCTTCCTAGTGTCTGTGTTCTCTACCTCATCTTCCCCTGACAGATGTTCTACTCCTCATTAAATAGGGATGTAAGAGCACCCTTCACTGGCTGCTCCTCTGTTTTCACCCATAATTTGACCCCAGATTTCAAGTACTGCTGCACTGCCTTGGACCTATTCCACTGAAATTTCTTCCAGCTAATTTCTGTCCTTTAGGTACTGTTCCTGTCTATGACTCAGTAAAGGACAAGGAGGAAAAAATGCTACCTACCTTTTTGCCTTCTAAAGCACAGCTTGCAACCTGTGGTAGGACTCAAAACAAAATGTTCTTCTATTAATTCTGTTTAATATCACATGCTGAAATTTAAGGAACCAGTGGTAGATGATTGATTTTTGTAGAACTAGTTCCCAGATCTCTAATTTCTCTACAGTTTTTCTGTGTACGTTGTTGGAGTTACATGCATTCCCCCCTCAAATGTTAGGCTGGAGTCATTCTTGATCTTCCAGGGTTAACTAATCCATCATCAGATGGACCCATGCTGACCCATATGAAATGTTTGCTTTTAAAGCCAAGCTTTCTTACATCAGCTTTTGACATTTTATTCACTTGGACAAGCTGATTAATGGTGTCAGCATTGTACATTTGCTTTGCAATGAATACTAAGCAGATGTTATACTGGCTTGTTGCCCCATACTAAGCATGAAGGGGTAAACCCTTTGAGACCTTGCTGTTGTTAGTAGGTCAGTTACCAAAAGGTCTAATAGTGTCCCTTAGTCTGTTTTATACATAAATATGATATTGATTAATCTTAGATATTTTGATTCAGATCTTCTGGGAGAGGCTTTATATTAGAAGCACGGGGCCAAAACCCGATATAGGAGACTAGGCAAAATGTACGCTGAATGTAAGGGCAATTTTTTCTGTGAGGGCTTCCAGGTTGAACTGGTTGTGGGTTGCTCACATTACACCACACATTTTCTCTCTCAGCATGCAGGCAGGCAAGCTCTGTAAGGAGAGGTAATGCCTTTCCGTCAAGCCAATGGGATGTAACAAAGGAAAGTTTCAGACATGCAAGTCCCTCTTCAGATCCAAAATGGAAACTATGAACTTCAAGCTGAATACAGAGTGAGAAGGGAACAGTTCTTCCAAAAAAGCATAGGTAAGCACTGTATGTTAAGGCATACATAAGTGTTTTCCTTCAACACGGGCTAAACTTCAGAAATGAATACACTTAAGTAGAACTACAGCTGTTTGACACTGGCAGAACCAAGTGTATTGATACAGATTTCAGAAATGGGCCTGTGCCAGAAAGTTTGAGTCAAATCTGAAGTTTCCCAAAGTTCAGAAAGTCTCCAGAATCAGGGATCTTGTGCCCTACTCACCTAATTTATAAAATGGAGGCTGTAAGCCCATGTTATCTGTTGTCTTGGGACAAAGATTTTGAATATGCTAGTCTCCCACATAGAAATAGAATTATTATCTCCCTACCATCTTTTGAAAATCCAATTGAATTATTAATTTTCTTTAATTTACTAATGTATTAATTTATGTGTGTACATATATATATATGTATATGGAATTATTAATATATTAACTTGTGAATTCCCATGTGGGCTGGGGTTTTCTCCAAAAATTCTTTCTCCATTCTAGCCAAAAAGAAGAAAGAAAATAGGAAACCTACAATTAATCCCATAAAGGTAAAACTTAATCTATTTCAGTGGGTGCAAGATAGAAATATTCACAATACTTCTCAGGTCTTACAGCCATCTTTAAAGCTCAGGGGCTACTGAATCTCTAGTAATGCCTACTATTAACCCTTCAAATGAGATTTTATGAAATAATTTTGAGTATTTATGATAGTTAAATACAAGAAGTATGATATTTTCAGTTTTATGGCATAAGATGTTTGAATGTAAGCTACTTCAGCTAGAATGGCACAATAATTGACAATTCTGCTGGTCAGGAAAACCTCTTCCTTTATAACTGTTCTTGTCTCACAAATTGGTTATTTAGCCTAAGCTGAAGATAACGTATTCAGCTCTGGTGGTCCATGGTTCATTCTCTGCTTTCAAAGGGTATGATTAATACTTCATTCAATATTTCATTCACCTCTCTAAAAGGATGTACATAAAATGACAAAGCCATGTAACTATAACTAGACCATCTTCTCTATTAAGTATATTTTCCTGATAATTACATATCAGTTGTTTATATTTCCTTCCCTAAGCATAGGTATCCTAGTTACTTGCATTTCATTAAAATAAGTCCTTCTTTGGCTTAACAACCAACGCATTTCAAGACTGTTCTTTTAAACTACTGAGAGTTTATATGCACTAAAAGCCTAAAGGTAACGAGACTTTATTTATTGAACACCTTTTATATCCCCAGTATATCTTTCCCTGCATAAGTTAAGTCTCAGTTGTGACATAAAGTGGTTGGTAACCAAATTCATTGCCTTCCAGTTGATTGTACCGTTTCCCCTTGAATAGGAATTTGCAAGCAAGAAAGCTATTGAAAGGTCAAGGGACAGAGAGAAGACGCCCCCTGAACAGAATGGCACTTGTTCCTTCTGCCATTTCAAGTTACTCACTTCCTCGCTGTCTCCATGCATTCATTTCCATAATAGAGGTGATCACCTGGCCTTGATTGTGGCAGAGTGATTGCAAATCAGTTACTGAAACATAAAATACTTCCTAGGGAACTCTGCACACTGGCATACAAATGAAGATCCTAGTGCTGCCTAGGGATACTGAAGGTGACAACAGAAAAATATTAGTATTACTGATTGACTCATTGTTACAACTCGTACAAGAGGCTACAGGAGGATTTCACAGTCTTGATGGAAGAAATGTTTCTTTTAGTTCATCTCCCTTCTCCTATTGCTGTAAAGTTGTTCAGGAGACAGGACTTCATATTTCAGTATATAACGTGCCACCAAAACCATCCCCATTTTTGACACCCTCTTGGACTGGGTAGGACTCCAAGCTGGGAGATTTCTGATTACATCGAGATATAATCATGCATTGCCTTACTGCAAACCTAATGAAAAGACAATTCTGATCTGCAACATTTTGCTGAGCCATTCTGCTTAGATTACATTTCAAGTTGCTTTGGTAAGAACACTATTATCCTTCTCAGCGCAAAACCAGCTGCAGGCTTTTATTCCTAACATTTAGAAATAAACAGAAAAGTATCAATCACACTCCCAGTCAACCTTTTTGACCAGGATTTCCCTAGCTTTCATTTTTGCTGGAAGAGGCTAGAATGCCATGTCTCCTCTATCATTTAACAGAATTGCTGCACATGCACACTCAAGACAGGACTCCCAGGAAAAAAGCACACGTCTATGTAGCTGTGCCTCCTTTCAGGAAACTGCTTTAACAATCAGTTACTGCTCTAACACCTTCTGATGTTCAACACAGTAATCCATTTCCCTTCTAGTTTGCCCATAAAATCTGTTTTAGTAAACCTTTTTCTTCCCATCTGCTACAGCTAGATGTCCAGGTTCTTCGTGACTCTCTCCAAATCAATTTTAACTGACATTTGTATAAGTTACATCTCATTCACAGAGGAGAGAGTGATACTACTAGGCTGCAATCTCGTCCAGCAACTAATATCTTTCTCACAAAGTCTTGCATGAAGCATGTTGGGGCATGTGTCAGCAGAGAAACTGTGACATTGCACTTTAAGAGGAGTGTGTGTCATATTGGCCTCACATATGGAAAAGTGGAAAGGGGCTAGGGAACTGAGTGTTGCCAGTTATAAATTTCAAAAAACACTGGGGCTGAAAACAATGCTATTTTAAAGATGTGAGACCAGGGAATGCAAGACTTTCTTCTGTCTTTTGGTTTTTCAAACTTTCTGGTTGGTCTGGGCCAGCTTGTAAAATTATTTCAAGAATCACAAAGGCCAGAAACTTACTCTTTTGTACCATCTTTTATCTCTCTCTCTCTTTCTCTCTCTGTTTTGTTTTTGGTTTTTTTTTTTTTTTAATTTGGATTTTGGTTGTTGAAACTCTTGCACAGTCATTGCTCACCAGAATCCAAGTGCTGGCAACAACACAAACCAACACAAATTTCGTGGGTTTTATAGTAACAAGCAATGCTGTTCTCCAGGGAGAAGCATTAACCCTGTGCATAGCCTGGATTTCATATAAAACAGCCCTATTTCTTCTTTAAATTTGATTATATGCTCATGTATGTCTTTATTTGTAAAGTATGATATTTCTTTTAAAGCTTTTAATATTTTCAGGCTACTTCCCATGTAAAATTATAATTCACTGCTATGTCAGTCTTGTCAGGGTTTAACCCCAGCAAGCAACTAAGCAGTGGCATGGGGGAGAGAATTAGAAGAGTAAAAGTGAGAAAACTTGTTGTTTGAGATAAAGACAATTTAATAGGTAAAGCCAAAGTCACACATGTAAGCAAAGCAAAACAAGGAACTCATTCACTGCTCCCCATGGGAGGGAGGTGTTCAGCTGTCTGCAGGAAAGAGGGCACCATCACACGAAATGGTGACTTGGGAAGACACCATAACTCTGAACATCCCCCCTTCCTTCTTCTTCCCCCAGATTTATGTGCTCAGTATGATGTCGTACAGTATGGAATATCTCTGGTCACTTGGGGTAAGCTGTCCCAGCTGTGTCCCCTCCCAATCCCTTGTGCAGCTCCAGCCTGCTTGCTGGCAGGGTAGTGTGAGAAGCAGAAAAGACCTTGACTCTGTGTAAGCACTGCTCAGCAATAACAAAAACCATTAATGTGTTATCAACGTTATTCTCATCCTAAATCCAAAAC
Source organism: Jacana jacana (assembly GCA_013400555.1). Taxonomy (NCBI): domain Eukaryota; kingdom Metazoa; phylum Chordata; class Aves; order Charadriiformes; family Jacanidae; genus Jacana; species Jacana jacana. Next base: position 131,079 of record VZTM01024264.1, on the reverse strand, counting down.
ATAGCACTATACCAGCTGCTAGTCCCAGTCAAAACCAGGACGATGCTCTATCAGTTTTCTTGAAACTGAGTGATTTTTGCCTGCGGTTTCATCAGCACCAGTTAGGACTTTCCATGAGCAGCATGTTACTTAAATCTGTACAAAAGATTTAATAAGATCTTTATTATTCATCTACTATTTATAGAACATATTTTCACATTTTGATTCTCCTCTTTTCAGTATAAATCATTTTATTCATCACATTACTGTTGTGGTTGCAGCTCAGCTCAGTTTGCTTTGATGGGACCACAATCTATCAGGTAAAAAAAAAAATCAGACTGTTCTAATTCTTTATCTGGAAGAGACAACTGATACAAGTATGTTCATTCTCTGATTCACAATCTTAAGAGAAGGCAAAATATAAACGGGGGGGGGGGGGGGGGGGGA
>VZTM01024264.1:90715-106213 GCA_013400555.1 Jacana jacana | reverse complement strand
GCGGCATAGCAGGTCACTGATCACTTCCTTGTTGATTGTGATGTCCTCATTCTGGTTCCCCTCCCTGTGTCCCTGCTCCTGCGGCCGAGTCTCCAGGGAACAGCCGATTCCACTGTTAAAGACTGAGGCAAAGTATGCATTGAGCACCTCAGCCTTTTCCTCATCATTTGTAATTTTGTTCCCTTCTGTATCCAATAAGTGAGGAAGATTTTCCCTCACCCTCCTTTTGTTGTTAATGTACTTGTAAAACAATTTTTTATTGTCTTATTGAAAGCCTTCCAAGAGCTGTGAAGCTTGTCCTGACCGTGACTACTGCTTATTCTCATAGAGTTTTGTGTGACCGTCTGCGTGTTATTTTTCATTTCCTTCATCAGCTGTGTTTCTGCCATGTAGCACTTAGAGCACTGAAGCATAGCAGTGTTTATTTTTATGAAAGTGTTGGTGCAGATGGCAAAGTAAATGATATGTCTTGGGATGGGGGCAAGCTGCGTGTGCCAGCCGAAAGAGGATGTACAACACTAGTTGTCAGTATGGTTCAACACCATACAGCAAACCAGGAGGGCTTCTGCCTTCTGTATCATTGAACGCAGAGCCCTCTTACACAGCCCTCCTGTAAATCACTTTTTGTAGGCTGCCTTTGCCTGCATACTATTTAGGCAAGTCAGAGCTGTCCCCGGGGACTTTTTCACATCATTCCCCTGACTTCAGTAAGCAACAGTCTCACATAGCTGATCTTTCTTTTCTGTTCTGTTGAAGTAGCCTGGTTAGTACATGATAGCAGAAGAAGCACATGCCTCAACTGCTCTGATGATTTAATAACTTGTGATAATTTGTTTTAAAATGTTGCCATATTTTGGATGTTAAATTTAGCAAGGCCAAGTGTTAGCCTCTTGTGTAAAATTCAGTGGCTGATATCGAAGACTACATTCCCGAGGTTGAAAAGCCGTGTGTACAGACAAAAATAATAAAGCGCTAATTATCACTAGCCCAGCATGTGGCTAGCGTTGTAAATGAAAACAGTAAAATTGTCTTGTAATGACATCTTAAATTTTCTACTTTTGCTATAAGAGCAAGAATTGGCCTCTGTCTGCCCCCGCCAAGCTGCCAACATCTTGAAAGGCAAAGTGCTGATTGTGCTCTGCCTTTTGTCCTGTTCCTATCTTTGTTAAACCTCAAGCCATGATTTCGTTACCCTGCTAAGGGTGCCCCACAGCAAGTAAATCAATGCAAGCCGAGAGAGCCGCAATCCCACCTGCCCTCCTTTCCTTGCCCTGCTGCTGCCACTTGCACAATGAGTCCCCTCAGAGGGGCAGTTGGCCGAAATCTTAACACTGTGCTGTGGGGAATGGGTAGGGGCACTGGTTCATCTTCAGCCAGCTCAGTTCCTGAAGCCAGTGCACCCCTGGTGTGTGACCGGTCTTCCCAGCGGAGGGGTGGTTTCTGCGTTTTCATTTGGGTTTCAGAGCTGTTTAAAATGAAACACAGGCTGGGAGTGCTGGTGAAGGAGTTGCTGGCGTTTCCCTGCTCTGCTGCTGTCCTGTTCCTGTGTCAGGGAAGGCAGTGCTGCACGTGCACACTAAAATAAATTAGGGGATTGCTTTAGGGTAAAACTAACAGCTATTTTTATCTCAAGTCCCTGGTATAGTTTATCACGTGGCTGTAGAAGTGTTTACCTCAGGACCAGGAAGGGTGCAAGAACAAGTGGCCAAAAGCAAGAGGCAGACAAGGCTTGCTTTTGTCTGTGGCTGCACTAGCTGAAAGGGCCTTCAAGTGTTTATTGCACTATGGCCTCACTTGTGGAAGCATGGGGTATTTTATGTTGTCAGGCATCTGTAATGGGATGAAATGCTCAAGCCAGTGTGTTACTGAGGCAAATAAATGGCCTAAAGATGAAGGCGGGCTGTGTGCTTGCAGGCTTGTTAAGAAAATTAATTCTGGCAGAGGAGCGGATTCCGTCCTGAAGAGCACAGTTCTGTGGGTTTTGGTTGAAACATCAATGAGTTTAGAGGTCACACATAAGAGCATTTGAAAATACTTGAAAAAGCTATTTAGAATTTGATGTCTCTGTGGTCTTAATTCCTCAGTGTTTTTTGTTCATGGAGCTGTTTGGTTGTGTAAACTTTCTGGCCCACACCAAGAAAAGCAAGAAATAGACGCAGTGTCTTTTAGTGGCACGCTGATAAGGAGCAGGGAAATGCAGAGCAAAGGAGCCAAGGAGAAGAGGAGAAACGATAGTACCACATTGAATCAGAAAGTTGTGTATTTGTGTAGTTAAAATGAATGCTTTAATATATCTTTTTGCTTGCATAACTCTAATAGATTTGGTTCTACCTTTGCTTAGTTAAGAAAGATTTAATTACATCCTCCTGTATGCAGCCACAGATTTACAGAAAATCATAGTTCATATTTGTAAAATCTTCTCAGGAAACCTACTGGTTAAATTGAGTCTGTTCAAAAGACAGTGCTGTGTGTAAAAATTGAGATCTGTGTTTTGATATGCATCAGTTATGCCTTATAGACTGTAATCTTAAACTGTCTGATCTCTTTATCATTCTCTCTGCTCCAAGTAAGGAATGGGAAGGCATTCTCCAGCCTTAATTTTTAACATGTTTTGGTAGTGAGAACAAGACTAGCAGTCACTAACAGCAGCCAATCTCAGGGGAAAAGGGTTTTGATTAATCGACTTCAACAACTATAAAGAATAATTCATCTTTCCTTTTTTTTGTGGGTATTAATAGAGTACTTCTCAACCACTCCTGCATGTGCAGTGTCCTCATTTTATTCAATTTCACATTTTCTTCTTATCCAGTGCATTTTGGTATGTTTGCATTGGTTCCAGTTCTGTATTATGTTGATGTAAAGAACTTGTGCATGAGAAATCGTTTTAAATCATCTGCATGATTGCATCAGCCATCAATGTGCCATAGCCCGGGGGTCATATGTAATCTGTCAGGATAATTCATCCAGACTGCATTCAAAGGCGCCTGCGGAAGAGATGAATGGTTCTCCTGACCACAGCAGTCTGCTGTCCTCTAATCAGCTTCTTAGGAGTCCACACGTTCTTCTAACACACGTCTTGGTGAAGAGCCAGGCTTATTCATGTTTGCTGTGGAAATGCAGTGCACATCTGCAGGTCTTCCAGCTCACCTCAGGTGTAACTTGTACGTGCACAAGTGACCTGGTGCTGCTGTGAAGAGCTTGACCTACCCTGCAGGTGCAGTGTGTCTGTTGTGTGACAGAGAGGGCCGAAAGAAAGCAAGGGACTCCTTCAGCTGACAATAAGCTGTCACCCCATTCAGGAATTGACTTCTGTCTCTTCTTTGTGTTCTCAGATATTCCACTTACGCGCACGGATTAACAGAAGCAAAAGGATTTGTGACACTTAATGACTTCCAAATGAATGAAGTAGCTAAAGCTTGTGTACATGTGGCTGTAGTACAAGGAACTGTACTTTGTCTTGGAGAAAATGCTGAGGATTGGGATTGCTCTCCTGATACAGGATATATATCTGTGTCTCTGGGATTGATCAGTTATACAGCTTTGGTAGAAATTATGAAGCCCCACTTAGATAGAGAGCTACCCTTTTATATTACCAATAAAATAAAATGAGGTTCCATTGTTCTGCAAGTTTCACTGAAAGTGTGATTTTTTAGAAATTTCCAAACAGCTCCTAAATGCTGCTGCTGCCCTTGGCAGACTATATATTGCCTGCTGGACATGCAGTGGTAATCTTTAAATTCTTCAGGCTTGAAAGGTGTGGTATTTCTGTTATCACTAAGCTAAATGAAATACGCAATATAATGAGATAAAAAATGTCCAGTCAGAACGAGCCTACTTTTGAAAATTGACTTTGTGGTAAGATGATGGTGTAGATGCAGCACAGCCCAACTTTTTTTCCTTGCTGCTCCTTTCTAGTATGATTTGACAGCAGGCTCTTTAATATGGAGAGATTAGAGGAGTATTTTGCTTTGGGTGTTTTCAGGAAAGCCTGCAACAAAAGGGAGATCTGAGATTTGCATTTCCATTAAATTGTGTGAGACGGATTAGATAGTTTTTCTGTCTAGCCACTGGAAACAAGACTGCGTGTTCCAAGCTACAGGGGGAAATTTGACATTTTTAGTGACGTGTCTTTAATAGAAAAGTCTCACTGTCTTTTATTTTATTTGCATTTTATCACCTAAATGTGTAAGAATGGTTTTAGAGTTCTTCTGCTTTTCTCATCAGAAAGGTGTGCCCCGATCATCAAACAGGTGCAGTGCCAGTATTGTTTCATGTTTGAGACAGCTGACCAGCAAAGGAGTGAAGAGGACAGTTTAAATGAATGTTAGGCATGATCTTTTCTACTTTTAACCTGAGAAGTTAACCGTTTAAATACAGTTTTAGTGAGAGAGAGACCCAGGCTCTCCTTTGATTTCCAGCAGCATTGGCTTAAGATGCAAAAGCGTGGGGAGGGATCAAAGATAGGTGACCCTGTGCGTTACTGATATTCCTGGTTGTAAGAAATTGCATTTCTGTGGTTAGTGCGTTGCAATAACAGGCCCATTGAGATGAGAATTAATTAACTACCAAGTATTCTAGATCATGCAAGCATTTTTATTTTCCTTAAAATGTTCCCAGAACAATGTATCTGCCCATACAGGTGAAAGCTGCTGTGATTTTATGTTCAAAAGGCCACTGTATTAGTGTATCTGCATAATATTTTCAGTCTGTAAATGAGTAAGCAGTTGTTCACCCCTGCCACAAGATTGGACAAGCAGAGAACTGGTTAACTGACTCATTCTTTTTATTCAGCATTTAACCTTATACTGATTGCAATTCATGTTGAAAATTAATTTTACAGGTCTGTAATATCAAGAGTTTTGAAAAACAAGCCTCAAGTATCACCATGAATAAGACCTGGTATATATTTGTTGGGTTTATTGTTGTTAATATAATACGTTCAATGTATTTTGTAATGTGTGAGAATACTTGATTGTGAAAAGCCAGTTTACTCGCAGAGGAATTAGTATTTTTCTTGAAGTGTATTGTGACTAATCAGGAATCTGGCATTTCAATGTTTATTAACTAACAAAGCAAGGCTATACAGGGTTTGAGTGATAAACCTTTCACTTGCTTTTAGTTTTATAATGTGCCTTTGCAAAGAAACCAGGATTAAAATGATAACACAAAACACGCGGTTCCATTTACTTCTTTGTGATACTGGGCAATTGTCTCAGTTAGTAGAACAATCGTAATTTAGGAAAGTGATTTGTTGGCTGTCACCTAAATGGAAATAATATTTGTCATGGAATGGAATGGAACAAGGCATTTTAAGGCAAATTGCTAAAATTCGGTGAAGAAAAACATGGCTAAACAACAGCTTCACTGATGGAAGTTTTGTTTGTACTGAGGCAGATACTCCCAAAGAAGAGGTATCACTTTGATTTAAGCCTGTTAGCAAGAAAAAAGCTGCAGTTTGCATCTGTTTGTGATTCTGTATAACCAGCAGTACATTAGCTTTTGGAACATGTAGCTGTCTTTCAGTGTGATCGGGTTATAGGGAGAATAGGTTTTGTTGCTAGAAATCAGGTGCTTTTGCAAACAGATTAATCTGACCTAGTTAAGTAGCACTGTTTATTTTCCCGACGTCACTTCAGTGCATTGGACTTGCTTTTCCATTCAGTCTTGCATGTAACACGCTTAAGAATTTTGAAATTCAGTTAAAGTTCTTAAATAAGTTTACAATTTTTTCCCTAGAGCTTAGTTTATCATTTCACATTTAGCAGAGGAACTACACATATTAGTGTGTAATATGAAACACTTCAAGACCATCCCTTTTAGCTGTCAAAACAAACCTTAGTCAATATAAATGATGTTGATAATTGTCAATTTCCAGAGTGTGAAATCTTGACATAATGTTAAATCTGATGTAATGATTTCGTAGAATCCGTATACACAGGTGTGAATTCTGAAGGGTAAGATGAACCTACAGATAATAAATGTGTTTGTAGTGGTGTCGAAGACAATTTTTAGCCATATATCTAATCTGATTGTAATCTTTGCTATTTGTGCTTGCATTACTTTGTTGAAAATCCTTGAAGGTCCTGATTGCTTTTAGGATAACATGTGCACATCTCTCTCAGAAGACCTATGGACCTTCTAGTGATAATGCTATTTATTCCTGGCCTACTCGTTTCATGAGACTAAAGTCAATAAGTAGGGTTTTTAATCTCCAGTGCTAACAAAAATATATCATATATATATATATGTATATATATGTATATCACAAGGCTTATTTGATGGGGGTTATGTTATTTCAGGTGTTAATTTTGCTGGATATATCCTTGTGCTCAGGAATACTTTGTTTCATCTTGATAAAGTAATCTGTAAGAGTCCTTGAGGATGGCTCTTACATGGCATCCACGTTACAGGATGTTATTTAAAGAACATTCTTATTTCCAAAACAACACTCAGACTCTTTCACGTCTTGTACTACATACCGAGTGAAATATGTATCTAGCTGTTGAGTAAATGGATCTTTCAGTTTGTCCATTTTCAATATTAAATTATAAACAGCAATGTGTGCTGGTTTTTCCCACTTGTTAGTAATTCTTCTTCAGTATTGCTACTGCTGTTTAAGGTTAATACTCAAAATGTTAGGTAGAGGGCCCCAGGGTGGAGTTACAATTTAATTTGTTGTAGAAAAATTGAGCATGTTCTCTAAAGAGATGGAATTACAACACTAACATTTTGATACAGTAGAAAACAATGCACTAGCAGTTTGATGATGGTCAGACCTGGCAGATGTTTTCAGTAGAGTATTTGCTGCCCCTGGTCTTTTTGCTTCTCTGCTTTCTCTTTGTCGTGAATACAGTAACAACAGCAAAACTGATGTGCTCTTGCTTTGGCGGTGGGTTTCTCTCTCCTTTTCAGAATGTGCTTTCTTCCATGCATCGGTGTTGAGGGAATGGGAAAGTACTGTCTGTGCAATTTAAGTCATTATGAATGAATTCATTTATGAGGAAGTTGTAGCAACTCTCTGGTCACCTATGATGGGAAGTTAAACATTAGGCAAGGCTAGTCAGATGGTATTTTCTCACAAGTACCATTTCATCTGCAGGTGACTTTCCGTGGAATTTTCTTGCAACCCGACCAGTAAAGTGAAAAGCCAACAGAATTCATACCGCTGCTAAAAACTACAAAGACTAAAACACTGTTGAAGCTTTGAAGATGCATGTGCATATCTGATTTATTTTTGTTCTTTTACAGGTGATGGATGTGGACACACAGTTCTGGGCCCTGAAAGTGGAACTCTCGCTTCAATAAACTACCCACAGACCTCTCCCAATAGCACAGTGTGTGAATGGGAAATTCGTGTAAAGCCTGGGCAGCGAGTTCAGCTCAAATTTGGTGACTTTGATATTGATGACTCAGATTCCTGTCATTCTAGTTACTTAAGAGTTCACAATGGCATTGGCCCCACCAGGACAGAGATAGGTAGGAGCTTTTATTATTGATATTTGAAAGCTGTTGTCTTGTATAGAGTTTGGAAGACACTGTTGGTACTTTTTCTTTACTTTTAAAATTTCTCTTTGTTTGCCTGCTCTGAGCATAGAGTGACTACTAGGTGTATAGCATTACTGAAGTTCTTTTTTATAGCCCTGGAAAACTATTCTAATTCAGTTGGATATTGGGCAGGGTAAGACCTTGCCCAAATGCATCATACTCTGTTTTGTACAGTGTGGACTTTGAGTCTTATGAGACATGATGAAAAGAAGGAAGTGTTTATTGCTTACAGGAATCTCAAATAAGGAAATAAAGGAATTTTAGTAATGCTGTAATCAGGGTTGAGTTTTTCCTGAGTTTTGTGTCAAGGAAACCCTGCAAAACTTTGAGGATTGCTGCATGTTCCTCACCACAGTAGAAGAACAGCCATCAGGGACTGGTTTTAGTAAATATACTACTGACAGTACTGCTAGAAAGCATGGCTAGGTAAAGAGTCTCCTGTATGCCATACCAGTTCTCAGTACAGGGAGGTAATATTGGTGCAACTGTAACTATAGTTAGAGTTATAGAAGCGCTTTTACACAAATGCACGCTGCATGGGGAACAAGCAAGAGGAGTTAGAGATGTGCACACGCCTACAGGGCGATCATCTTATTGGCCTTACCGAGTTGTGGTGGGATGGCTCTTATGACTGGAGATTTGTAATGGGGGGTTACAGACTCTTCAGGAAGGACAGGCTGGGCAGACAGGGGGGTGTGTTGCCCTCTATGTCAAGGACCCTCTGGAGTGTGTGGAACTCCACCTGGGGATGGATGAAGACCCAACAGAGAGCTTATGGGTCAGGATTAAAGTGAGCACGGGGGCAGGTGATACTACAGTAGGGGTATGCTACAGACCACCAGATCAGAGTTACAGGGAGGATGAGGATGAGGCCCTCTATAGACAGGTAGGAGCAGCATCGCACTCACACACCCTGGTCCTCATGGGTGACTTCAAGCACTCCAGTATCTGTTGGGAGGGACAACACAGCAGGGCTCAAGAAATCCAGGATAGATCTCAACATAGAAAGGACATGGCCCTGTTGGAACCGATCCAGCGGAGGGCCATGAAGTTGATCAGAGGGATGGAGCACCTCTCTTATGAAGACTGGCTGAGGGAGCTGGGCTTGTTCAGCCTGGAGAAAAGGCTCCAGGGAGACCTTCTAGCAGCCTTCCAGTATCTGAAGGGAGCCTACAGAAGAGCTGGAGAGGCTCTCTTTGTCAGGAAGTGTAGTGACAGGACAAGGGGTAATGGCTTTAAACTGGAAGAGGGGAGATTCAGATTAGATACTAGAAAGAAATTCTTTGCTGTGAGGGTGGTGAGGCACTGGAACAGGTTGCCCAGGGAAGTTGTGCCCCATCCCTGGAAGTGCTTTAAGGCCAGGCTGGATAGGGCATTGAGCAACCCGCTCTAGTGGGGGGTGTCCTTGACCAGGGCAGAGGGTTGGAATCCCTGATATTCTGTGATTCTGTGATCTTTAAGGTCCCTTCCAACTCTAACCATTCTGTAATTCTATAGAAAAGTGGTAAAGAAAACAGTAGTGTGGCTATCTCTCTCGCAGACTCATTTCAAGTACACTTAGTGTACACTTAGCTCAGCAGACAAACTTTCTGTTTGGAATGCCAGAGTATTCTTAGTGGAGTTATTCTTAAGTAATTCTGTTTTGTGTTCTGTTATTAATGCACATGTAAATGCCTGTCTTCTTGCCACAATTCTTACATCCTAAAAACGTATGGAAAAATGATAAGTAATAATGACAGCAGGACATCCTGCATTTTGGCTGTGTATACAACTAGTTGTATAGTATATGTACAATATATATAGAGAGAGTATATATATAAATAGTACATCTTAGTGGTACTAAAAGTTGTCAGGCTTCAAAAGTTGTGTAGTTCAAATATCCCCCATCATCTGATAATGCCCATAGTTTGATTTTTGTTCATTTTAAGAGGTGAATTTCATGTCTATAATGCAGCATTGGTTTGTTTTGTGGGCTTTTTTTCAAATAGCAGTGTAACATTATCTACTTCAAGGTATATGTAGGTATTTAAGACTCTTGTAATTATTTTGCATAAAACTCAAAATGCATTGTCATTCTTCTGTCACTAAAATCAGTTGTTACTGTGCAGATTAGGTTTTTTTTTTTCTCTCCTAAAGCTATAATTTGGAGAGGGAGAGAAAGGGAGGTTTACTTCACCAAGATTGGTTTTGTGCAACTCAAATGCTAATCCCAGTAAATATGAGTCTTTTTATAAAGAGGCTAGTGGAATGTTAGCTTTGTTAACCCTCTTATCCAACCTAGGTAAGTGTATGTGAAAATAAGTATGTGCTTGGAGTCGTTGAGCCAGACTTGGTCTAAAATAGGAAACACTGAAGTCCTTAAATGGCAAGGAACGTCCAGTTCTGATAAGTCTATTATTCACTTTTACAAGTGACTTAATGGGTTTGAGTAAATTTTCTACTTCATTTGTTTCTCTTGACTTTCAGCTGCTCCCAGCTGGTGTAGTAGCACAGTGTGTTGATAAAAAATGTGTGTGTTGTTCTGCTTTTAATAAATTAAATCACAGAACAGACAGTGACATTAACAGTGGCAGATACAAATGGAGATTCCTAAATGTTCATGTTTCAAGCAACAAACACCAGAGAGATTAAAGTTAATTTGTTTGGAAGAAAAGTGGGTTTATCCTAGGTTTTTCCATTCAAGACTGCTGACATGGTCTAGCATTAAAATACTTGTATTAAATAAAATTTGAAATTTAATGATACTTTAAGCCAAAATTACGTAAAAATTGGCTGATTAGATTAAAAAATGAATTGTTACTGAATTAATTAATTGATAAACACAGAAAGTTTCTAATGAAGCTTTTAAGGGTTAGTTCTCATTCCAAGACTTGAATCTTCTTTTAATTTTTTGCTCAATATTTAATTCCTTGGTGTTAAGTTTGTTTCTAGTTTAATATCTAGAAGTGTTCTGTATTAGATCATCACAGTCCAATCACTGTGTGTCTACAGTCAGATGTAGTTATTTAATACCTACAATGTAAGCCCAGACCTAAAGGAGCAGAGAATGTAAGCTAGTGTGGGAGTTCCCTCTCCTGCTGTAATATTGCTGGGCAAAAGCACTTGGAGTTCTTCAATGCATGAGTACAGGCAAAATAGTAATATTGCATCTTCTGCATGTACCCTTGGCAGAGGCATCACAGCACTCGTGTTTTCTCCATTTCTGGTGACCGCTCTTTAAGAAGATCACTAAAAATCTGACAAGAGGCCAGGGAAGAGTTAGGAAAAGGATTTATAGTCTCAAAATATGTGTTGCTGTGAATCATAAGGTGCATCAGTCCACAGTTTGTCAAAGGCTGTATCTCCATGGTGTGAGCAGCCCTGGATAGTTTATTCAAGCTTGTCTATTCGCCCAAAGAAGAGGATAAATGATGTCTCGAGGACAGTCTGACCCATCCTGAAGCGGAGTCTCATGCTGGTCAGGCACAAAACAACATCCAGTTGCTGAAACCAGAACTTTTAAAAAAAAGGAAAATTGGTAGCTGGAAAAATTATGCACTTCATCATGATGCATGCAGTTAATATTGAAACATGACATAGAGCAAAACATAGGGTCAGTGTGGAGCCTTGGTTAAGGAGAACTTACTCTTTGTATCTCTCGCCAATAATCAGTTTAAATAGTGAATTGAGGTAAGGTTTTATTTGTGTAATGTTATAAATTTCATTAAAGTGTTGTAAAATATATTTTCTTGTTTATTTTTAGAAAATACCCTTGCTTTATTCAAAAATATCTGAATAAGCAACGTGTAGAAAATTCTGAATAATGATAGGGATTTGTATTTCTGATTTTTTTATTATTTTACTAATACATGAGAGTGCAGTTCACTTTTTAAAGGAGTTTGACATACATTTTGTGTTATTTATATTTGTTAAGAACTGCAGGGCGGTGTTACTTCACTCCCTCTGCCTTTAGGAAGAGGGAGTGAAGTAACACTCTGAATCTGCCTCTCCCTCTGCCAGGGAGGCTGGCTTCTTTTTTTTCTCTGTTTTATAGTATAATAACATACATACTATCAAGAATCCAATTAAATGAATGGTAAAGTGAAACATATGCAATGTCATTTGCTGATGGTGGTTATCCAGTTTGATTATCTGCTGCAGAATCTTAAATAGGGTTATAGCTGGTTTACAACACTGAATGATCAAGGGAGCCCAAGAAGAGAAGATTTTTTTTTTATTTTTTTCCTTAACAGGTTAAACTGATCAGTATTTTATTAAAGTGTTTATTTAGTAGGACTGGAGAGTTCCATATAAAGTTGGGTCTGTTTACCAGCCATTCCTCCAGGTAATGCCATTGGGTAGTAAGTTCAGGACTTCACAGAGCAAATACTGTCAATGTCAGTGGTCTCCAGCACCTGAGTTGAAAATGTATTATTTTTGGTCATTTTGTATGGCAAGAGAACTATCTAGATCCAGAACCTCTGGTCAGTTTCATAGCTGCAGCGAAACAGAAAGTGAACCAGCTCGCAGTTTATGTTAAGGGGACTCACAAACGTTTGTATGTTAATGCCTCCTGTTGTCCAAAATGAAGGAAAACAGTTGACAGAAACCATGAACTAGTCAACAAGGAAGAAGTGCCTCAACAGCTGAGGGAGGAGAAGGGCTTTTTTCATATTTACTTCTGGGGGTGATTCTCGCTGTCCTTACTTGATGCTTCTCCTTGGCAGATATCTCATCGTCTTTGAAGGACTGACTCTGAGGGTTACACATGGCTGGGGGTGAATGGTATAAGGTCACTTGTGTTTGCAAGTGTTAAGGGTACGAGATACTCTTACCTGGTGACAGGGGCAAAATAAATGTGGTACCTGTACTCTGCCGTGGGCTTTGAGTGGGCGCTGACTATGTTATTTAGTGTCCTGCATGCGTGTTGTATTTGAATATACACCAGAAGTGATGTGAGGGTGCCCTGCAAATGAAAAAGTATGCTCGTTATGTATGTTGGGTTTGGTCCATGTCTGTTCTCCCTCTTTTCTCCTTAGGAAAATACTGTGGGTTTGGCTTTCAAATGGATGGTTTAATTACTTCAAAAAGTAATGAAGTCACAGTACAGTTCATGAGTGGAATACACACTTCTGGACGTGGATTTCTTGCAGCTTATTCAACCACTGACAAATCAGGTATTTATATTTTTTTTTTGTAATTTTTCTATGCTGGTAAAATGAAAGCTGCCTAGTAAAAACACAGAACTAATTTATTTATTCTTGTGTTCTCATAAATGAACTTCAAAAAATGAAGACTATTAATGCAGTCTTCCTGATACTCCTGCATAGGAAATTGAACTGTTCCGTTACTACATAGGTTACTGTAGTTTTAAAGAAATTATATGAAAGCTTAGGCTTGATAGCAGGGCAATAATCAACTGTAGTTACCTCTTATTCTCAGTTATCAGTTATGAATGAAAGAGCTGCTTTGGATAAAGGACAAAATGCATTTTTTCAGGTAATAATCAAGGTGGCAGACAGCAAAAAAAAATAATTCTTGTTGAACTGTACATCTTTTATACAGAACAACCTTGGGGAAAATGGGTCCACAAGGAAATGAAGGATTGCCAGCAACTACTTCACAAGGCAAAAAAGCCTTGAGAAAACCCTTTCTAGAAGCAATTCTAAAAAAAAAAAGATATAATTTGCTTTTTATGGGTTTTGTGATGGATTTCTTTCTATACTTCGGATTGTATGTGCTGGTACACAGCAGACGGAACATAACATTTGAGATAGCAGTCATGGATGCAGTAACACGCTGCTCTAGTGTTTGCTCGCTGTGCTGCCCTGTTTCAGTACTGTCGGACTCTTAAGGGCTGAAAACACATGGTTGTTTAGCTAGCTTGTACATATAATTTTGTGTCTCTGAATTATATCAGGTTCTCTGAAGTACAGCTGTAAATCAAAATGAAGCTGCACAAAAAATGAACGTTTGTAGTGTGTCCCTTCTTGTCTGTGGCACATCCTCTGTGGATTTACCAGTTACTCAGGCAAATTATCAAGGTTCTACTGTAATACAAAATTTATGTATTCTTGCAATGCTGCAAGAAAATTTAGTAGGAATGTGTTTTTTGTTTATTTGGAGGCTTTTGGTTAAGCCACAGAGGCTCAAATGTATGTTTTTGTGTACTTGAAAAAGCTTTCTCAAACTTATTGTCTTTATCATCCATTTGACCTAATATTTTTTCTTTCCAGACCTAATTACCTGGTTAGCCAATGCAAGTCACTTTTCCGAACCAGAATTCAAGTAAGACTGATTTTATGTGTTTCCCCCCCAATCTCTTTATTAAAGTCATTTTAGTATTTCTGCTTCACTTTGTTACTTATACCAGATGCACCTTGAAAATTGGCTGTCCAGAGAAGTTAGGAAACAAACTAACTAGGAATTAGAGATGAATAATTTTGGCATTTGCACTCCTCCTTCCTCTCTTTCTCTCTCTCCCATTTTTGTTATTCTGGTGCAGTATACAGTAGAACCTCGTTAATTTGCACTAGCACATAGGAGCTAATAGCTCATGCCCATAGAAAGAATATTACTTTTATAGTCCTTTTATAGCTGGTATATGCCTTAAATACAGAAATTCAGATTACAGCTATCTAAGGGTCGCTGTTACTGTGAAATGTGTTAAAAATGACAAACCCATTTCACAGTTTGATGTGAATTAATGATGTTCTGTGGAGACATAAAAGTCTGTACCTTCTGATGGTGGAAGTATATGTAATTTCCCTGTTTTCTCCTTCTCCATTTCCATCTGAAGCAAGGACAGAGGTTAAAGTTGCAGGCTATTGTGAAGTACATAAACTTGTCTTTTAGAGAGCTGGCATCATAAAGCTTTTCAAAGTGCAACCTTTACATTTTCATGGTGCCTACAAAGTTGCTTCAGTGTTGTTGAACTGCAGTGAAAATGTTAATATTTTACTCCAGTTCACTGTAAAATCTTGGAGATTTAATAGTTTTTGTATGCACTATGTGTATGCACTACTTTTGTGTGCACTATGAAATGGCACTAGAAGATGACCATGGGCATGCATCAGAGGTGAAGATGTCTTGCCTCTTGCTTTTCATGAGCCTGTGGCATTAACCAAATTCGGCTGGTTTTTATGATGAAAGCATTGCAGGGAGGTATTATAAAATAACATTACTTTTCAGATGTATTATTATGCAAACAGATAGACAAAGCTCAAGTTCATTAAAAAAATTCATTGGCATTGGTACTTATGGGAATTTCAATTTACAGAAGCCACGCAGTATTTCCATTAAAAAATGCTGGCTTTATTAATTTCTTATATGGAGACTGGAACTATAGTTTCAGCTGAGACATTTTTAAAAACTTTTTCAGATGTCTGCTCTCCTGATACATATTTCTCTTCCTGAGTATTTTTTTGTCTGATCTGATATGTCTTCAATTAGGATGTATCTTTGAATAGTGATATATGAATAATAACAATGTCTTGTAAATCCAAAAGCTAGTATTTTATAACATTGTAAGAGTTGTAGTTTCATGTATCTCTTGACTTGATATTTTATTCTCTTCCAGTAAGTATTGTCCAGCTGGATGTGTGATTCCTTTTGCTGATATTTCAGGCACTATTCCCCATGGATACAGAGATGTAAGTAAAAATACCATGGCTGTGCTTGAATTTTGGTCAATTGCAGTTGTACACAGTAGTTCTGCTGCCTGGCTTCTGGAATTTGTACCTCTTAAAGAGAATCCCGTGGTACTTGTTTTTTTACACAGCTTCTAAATGACTGTGCTTCAGATGTAGCCATCTCCAAGAAGTAAAGAAATGTAGTAGAGACTCAAACATCTTTGTAAGGCCTGCTGAGAAGGGTAGATCAATCATAATACTGCTTTATACTTCCTGCTTTGTTTATGTTGGCCTTCTCAAGTAGGGAAACTAGGATTTATAAAGAGAAAAGCAGTTATTTACA
>VZTM01024264.1:38532-86135 GCA_013400555.1 Jacana jacana | reverse complement strand
CCCCCAACAAAAGCACGATGTCTGTTTTCTGTAAGGATAAAGTTAAAAACAAAGAAAGAAAGAGGGAGTGTGTGTGGGGAATCATACACATACTCCTTGCATAAGTAAAAGTGATGCTAAAAGGGAATATAAAGGCAGGAATTTGTGGGCAGAAGTGTTTGGAAATGGAAATGTGTACAAATAAGCAAAAATTAGACAATGTAATTCACGTAATATAAAAACCATTTCTCTCCCAGACCTCTGCAAGAGCTGAAAGAAGGAATTGCATGTCTTGTGACTTTGCACATGGAAAACATTAAACATGGTGATTGAGGCAGGGTTTGTTTGGGGGTTTTTGTCTTCCAAAATGTGATCAGCTAGTGTGTATGAAAGTAATTACATGTCCTGGAAGCAGGAAGAGATAGGACAGAATGCTGATCTCAACTATGGATTTCAGTGACACAGGAGAGAAATTATTGAATAAGCTCGAGACAAGATGCAGGTCTAAGTGAAAATGTATGTAGTGGGGTGGCCTAGGAGTTAACTGAAGGAAAAAACTTAGTAAGAAGGGTGACAAAAATTACAACTAATGTCAAGACTGTGTTTGAGCTCAAGACCAGGATTATGAAATGGCTTCCTATGTTCTTTGGTGTATTGTTTGAATCAACAGTGTGATAGTGAGGTGGGCTCAAAAACCCAAAAGTCATGTAGACACAAAAAAGGAATGCATGATGAAGTAGTCTGTTTCCTATCCCTGCATCAACCGTACATACTATGAAACCATGGCAGCTCCCCCGAAGCTTCTCTTCTAGTGCTCTGTGTGGGTGGTGACTGAGAGAATTATCCGTATTACCCTTGAACAGGCATAAATCAGGTAGTACTCAAATCCACAGGTTTGGTTCCAGCATCACTCTTAAGAAGCAGCATACTGTGTTCTGTTGGTAGTGTTGTAAAATTAGATGGCAGTTTAATATTTGTGTGTAAAGTCTTAAATTCCAAGCAGGTAAAAGAATTGTGAATCTTGGAATTTTCACTGTGGGTCCTCACCCTTTCTGTTGCTCAGGTTGCTATGGGACACTGGGGATGGAATCTGGGGTAATCCCTGATTCCCAGATCACGGCATCATCCATTCTTGAGTGGTCTTACCAAACAGGACAGGTGAACATTTGGAAACCTGAAAATGCCAGACTAAAAAGAGTTGGTCCTCCTTGGGCTGCATTTATCAGTGATGAACATCAGTGGTTGCAGATTGACTTGAATAAAGAAAAGAGAATAACAGGTAAGTGAATCTGATGTGGTTTGTAAGCAGCATTCAGGAAGTATGGTTACTGAATTCCTTTTTATCCAGTGCTTGGTCTTAGATAAAGTCTAGGTAACATTTAATTACCATTACAGCAAAGCTGGTTCCATGTCCCAGCAAACACACTGAGGAGTTAAGAGTTGAACAGGTGGAGTTTTGTGGTAGGAAACACTTCTACCATCAGAATTTGTTGAAGTTTCTTGTGGGTTTACTGGATTCTTGATGCTTCCCTTGCTCCTGTTTTTGTGTCCTTGGAGGTGCAAATCCATGTCCAGTCAGCTCACCCTACTGGTACCTCGGATCCAGGTGTACTGACTTCCGTTTCTGGGTTTTCCCTACTGCCTGTCATGGTCACAGTGAATCCAACAGTGCAGACAGGAACAGTTGAAGTGCAGTGTGAGATAAGCAATGCACAGTTAACCAGCTGGCAGCCTCCCCTTGCCTCCAGTGGAACTTGGGCTGAGGGTCAGGGGTGGTGGGCCCCCCAGCAGTCTGTTGCACTTTCCCTCAGCAAATGGCCCAAACTGCAGACTGATGCAGCCAGAGGCTGGGTTAGGCTCTCCTCCTTCACAGAGACTGTGAAGGACCAGCCATCGTGATTTTAGTAGCTGTGTTTATTTGGCGAGGCAGCTGGAGGTGCCATTTCCCAGTCCACCGTGGATGGTTCACTTCACATCCAGGGAGCGAGCTCATGGTTACCTGTTCCTGTTGATCTCAGCATGCTGAGCAGTGAAGCACTGAGGCATTTGCATTTTGGGGTTAACTTTGGGGGTAGCCTGAGTAGTGGCAGTGCAGCTGTATATTCTGTGCTGATGTTTGGGTTTTCTATTTAGATTTAATTGTTCAGAGATGATTTGCTTTTGTTAATTGGCGTGTTTGCAATCTGACTTAAAAATAAAGTGGCTTTAGGTAGAGTGCTTCAGAGAGTCCCAGGCTTTAAGGCTGTCTGGAAAGCTTTTCCTTTGAGTTTGGGCTTGTTTCTTAGATGCACAAGTTGGTCTCTGTAAACTCGGCTGCACACTCTGCTGTCGGCAGCCTGGCTTCCTGTCATTAAGTAACTCGGGTTTACCAGCAGCCTTTGTTATTACCTCCCTGGGGACTCTTTGGATTTTACATTACTCCTCTAATTCCTGTGCTAATAAGCTTCTACAAAACAGCTTTCCTGTGTGAGTGGTTCTGCAGCACCGAAGTGTCAGCTTTAGGACGCTAGGGGTCTTCCCAGGCTGCTTCTCAGTTGGCAGTACAAAAGCAGGGAAGCTGCTGCTGTCCTGGCAGCTGGAGACAGGAGTGGGCCATGGTCAAGTGAAGAGGCCATTTCTTTCAAGAAATGAGGGGAAAGTGCTTAGGAAGCTTGTATGTAATGAGAATTAAAATACAGAAGTGAAATGACTATTAAGCTTCAGTGACTGAAGAAGCGTCTGACCCCAGCACTGTAGATAAACGTTTTGAAATGCGACTGGACCAGTGGAGATTCCAGCTACACAACTCTGGATTCAAAAGCTGATCTGTTAAATCTAACAAACTGGTACCAGTTTTGTTCATCTAACTGGGCCATCCTCATTTTCACAGGGATCATAACTACTGGATCGACCTTAGCAGAGTACTACTATTACGTCTCAGCCTACAGAATTTTATACAGTGATGATGCACAGAAATGGAGAGTGTACAGAGAACCTGGCACGGATAAAGATAAGGTAGGAACACCACACGCTTTCTAGGGATGTTCTGTGCAGATCTCACAATTGTAAATATAACCAATTTTGGTACGGTGGGGAAGCATTAACTACTTTTCCTTTTCAGGATAATTTTCAGTCATAAAGAGCATTTATGCAGAAAAAAAAAAAAAAGGAAATACATAAGGGTTTGAGGAGCTCTGAAATTCTGATGTCCCCTTATTGCTATTTGGGGATGGGAGTATTCACTACAAGCAACTTCCATTGCCCGTGGGTAGGCTGTCTGCTACTGTGCCCCTTTAAGAATAGTCAGATTTCTTTCAAAGTAGGTTGGATGTTTCAAAGTTAAGGTTTACTTTCTTATTCTTTTGTGGTTATGTAGTGAATGTTAAGGATTGTATAATTTTCCATCTTTTATAATGGTTTTTGTTAAACATACTTTTTGACAAAATACAGGTAAATTTCTTCCTTGTATAACAGAAGAGCCCTTGCAGAGGGGCTTAAAGAATGAATTCATTTCATCCTGAAAAGATGAAATGGTATGTTCAGGTTGCAAATGCTTTGCCATGCAGAAAAGCTCCCTAATGTTAGCGGCAAGATAATCTTATTTTCCCCTGTGCTTGCAGTTTGCAGCGTTTAATGGTCTTCCTAGTGGTTCAGATCAGATTTTCTTAAACAAAAGAGAGGATTCTTGGATAGCCTGACTGGAACTAGAATTTCCTTCTCTTTCTTAAAATTCTTGCATGTAATTTACCTTACTTCCATAGGCCTGTGGTGTTCCATACATGTAATAGTAACTAATAACCTAACAATGGTTTAGAAACGAGTCTTAAGAATGGTAACTGTTAGCTGTACTTGGTTTTCTTCTGTTTACTATGGGTTAAGAGTGTTTCAAGGTTGGATACAGCATCCTACCTTGATGAAGTATCCCGTTTGTTAGATTAACAGGCTTTTGAATACCGAACATAATCACAGTAGGATGCTTTCCTGAAAGGAGGAGACTTTACTGTCGGGGCTGGTCCATCCCCTTGAACCTGTACGCAAACTAACAGACCGTTAGTATGAAGTTTTCAAGGAAAAAAAAATACATTCAGCATCTTTAGCTAGTTTTGGAGTGCCCTCTCCTGGCCATAAAATAAAATCTCACATAGCGTGCTGCTTAGATTCAGGCTTCATGTTTACTTTGGCTATTTTCTTAGAAAACTTTTGCAGCTGCTGCCTTTTAATTTGAGCATATTGCTTTTCTTGCAAGCTCATGAAATGAAACAAATTGTGGAGCTTGAAATTACGGGCAACAGACCTGTTTTTGCACTCTTTGTATCACTAGGCACAACACACTTAAGAACCCCGCATACCCAGGAAGCGCCAGCTGTAGTTAACTGACAGAAATAAGGGTTCACTGTGATCGATCTCTCGCACTTCAAAATAGCAGATTTTTCCTCTGTCTGCCATCATCTCAGCTTTGCTTTTGGATGCAGATGCGTGTGGGCTTCTCCCTTTGAGCCTTAACATAATTTCTTACCAGACAAATAAGGAGGTGCAATTCCCTGTTCTTTTGAAAAGTGTTTGACATTCCTAACCTTGTTCAGGAGAGTAGGAGCTTTTCCACAGCTTTCCTGTAGTCCTCTTTGCAAAGAGCTTCTAGACATCTGTCAGATCTGTCAAGAACAGCTTTCCATAAAACTTTGATCTATATAAAAAAAGAAAAAAAGGAATAAAATGCTTGAATTGGGGAAAAAGTGCAAAATTGCAGCCTTGGAAAAGTTTTCTTTGACAGCCGAGAAGCAAGTGGAGACAGTTCAATAACAAATGGAGTACCAAAGTTCTCATCAAAAAACTTGCACTGGATTAATCTCAAGCTTTTGGGTTTTTGTTTGTTTGTTTTAAAGAACAACAACAACAAAAAAGAACAAAAATAACGAGCTACAGATAAAGTTATTATTATAACACTTGACATCAGAACCTTCACAAATAAAAGCCTGGGGGAAAGAATTACTGTGAATCTTTTCCGAAGATAAATTAACGATTCTTACTGCCTTTGCAACACGTGCTCAGCCTCAGAAACCCGAAGTGAGACTAGCTGTCAGTGTTGGGCTCCTGTTTTCCTCATCTGGAACTTGGGCACTTGTTGCTCGGCGTCGCCAGGTGCAGCTTGCACTTCTTTGACTTGTGGGCACTGCGTGACACAGCGCAGAAGAGGATACAGCACAGCACTGTGGGCTGGGCGCGCCCCCCCAGAAAGTCACCTCTGCGTGTTTCAGGAAAAATTAGCTGTAAATTGGAACCTGGTCTTCTGTGTCCTTGCCACGTCTCACTAGGTTGTAAATAC
Organism: Jacana jacana; assembly: GCA_013400555.1. NCBI lineage: Eukaryota > Metazoa > Chordata > Aves > Charadriiformes > Jacanidae > Jacana > Jacana jacana. The sequence goes on along the minus strand of VZTM01024264.1, from coordinate 80,854 downwards.
TTGGACACACAAGATGTGACTGCTTTCTCTTATTATTTCCCAAATGATATCATGGACCTGCCCTCACCTTTAATCCATCTTCGTTTATTGCCAGTAAGTATATTGAAAAGCAATCAGCTGAAATTCAGAGCAGGTCAGACATTACTGAGAGCCACACGCTTGTAAATCTGCTCTGCAGTAATTGGGAAAGAGCAGAGACCTTACATTTTCGAGGCAAATACCTTGTGTTTGCCTCCATAGACTTTTAGTACCACGAATGGGTCAGCAGTTAGTTTGATAGCCTTACGTGCATACATAAAAATTAGAATGCTGGTTGCTGATTTAATTTTAGAAAAAACAATCAATTCAGACATCAAGCACCGCATCTAACCTACCAAGGGATTTATTTTCCATGTCTAACAAAATCAGGTGTCTATTTAGTCAGTCACTGCTTTCAAACATGAAGACAATTAATGCCTTATATAAGGACAAACCCAAATTCTTATGCATAAGTAATAGTAATGGGGTTTGTGTGTCTTTTGAGAGTGGGGACACATTATGTACATCACAGAGCCTGCATGTGGGTCCTTTAAAGGTGTTCCGGGGTTGTTTGGGGGTCTGGGGGACTTTGAATGGATAGTTTCCTGGAATGATCCCCTGTAGGGCTATTCTAGTCATTTTGTTGCAAAAACTGAAAGACAGGAGTGCAGCACAAAAATCTCTGTCTTGTGTATCAAGGTTGAAACACCAACGATGTGCATTGTTCAGAAGTGTGCTAAAAACTCTTGACTGCTCCACTGTCTCCAGACGCGTGAGCTGTTACTCCGTACGGTACTTGTCTGTAGAAGTGGCAAGGTGTGAGCAGAGGTGTTATGAGTAAGCAGGAAACTCACTGTAATGCTTCTTTTCCAGGCAGGTTCCACAATTCTGTCCTGTATTCGCTCCAGCAGGGTTTGCAATACCTGTGTCAGTGCTGTAAAAGCAAACGTGTTACTCATTTGCTGTCACAGCAGTGCCCGGGAGCTGCATTTGCAGAACCAAAGCCCAGCTGCTGTGTCCCAATGCAGAGAGACCAGTGGCTTCCTGCCTGAAGACATGATACCAAACCAGCCCTCCCAGAGGACAGGATGGCTTGCTGGGTTGGAGTACTAGGCCTAGTTTCTGTATTGTTTTAAGCAGCTCAGTGCAAAACCTGTAGTTGGCTGTGACTCAGTCAGTGTGCTCTCACTGTACTGCACAGCGACTGTCTGCTTACTGATTCAGATGTCAACCAGACAAACCTGTGCTGTGTTGTGAAATCTGGATGAGTTCTTTGTGTGCAAGGCCTGGCAGTGAAGGACCAGCTTTAGCTCATCCTTTATGCAAAGTCTGTGCCCTTCTCTTCCAGAACTGCACAGCTCCGGGTGAGACACGGAAGAGAACACTCAGGGTCTGAATGGTTTGCTTGTGGTTCAGTCCCTGCAGATGCAACCACTAGAGGACAGCATGATTACACACTTAGAATCACAGAACCATAGAATCATTTTGGTTGGAAGAGACCCTTAGGATTGCGTCCAACCATCAGCCCTACTCTACAAAGTTCTCCCCTACACCATATCCCTCAACACTACATCCAATCTACTCTTAAACACGGTCATTGATGGTGCCCCCCCCCCCTGCCTGAGCAGCCGATTCCAGTGCCTGACTACTCTTTCTGGGAAGAATTTTTTCCTCATATCCATCCTAAACCTTCTTTGCTGCAGCTTGCAGCCATTCCCTCTTGTTCTATCGCTAATTACCTGTGAGATGAGACCAGCACCAACCACTCTACAATATCCTTTCAAGCAGTTGTAGAGAGTGATGAGGTCTCCCCTCAGCCTCCTCTTCCTCAAACTAAACAGTCCTAGCTCCCTCAATCGTTCCTCCTAAGATTTATTCTCCAGGCCCTTCACCAGCTTCGTTGCCCTCCTCTGCACTCGCTCCAGCACCTTGAGATCTCTCTTGTGCTGAGGTGCCCAGAACTGGACACAGTACTCAAGGTGTGGCCTCACCAGTGCTGAGTACAGGGGGACAATCACCTCCCTACTTCTGCTGGTCACATTAGTTCTTACACAAGCCAGGATGCCATTGGCCATTGGGCACACTACACTGTGTCTAATGCTTTCTAATAATGCCGTAACCCAGTCACAGGACAGACTATGCCTAAGCTATTAGGCTGTGCAAAGGCACCACCTAATTTTTGCTTTCATGTTGTCACAACTGGTTGCTATTTGAGGAGTAAGTGGAAAACAACAAAAAAGACTGTTAGAATTATGCCCCACCATGAACATGCGCGATATCTTCACTAGCAGGCGGTGCCAGGGGAGCAGCAGTAGAGAACTGCACGGCACCTTTATTCTAAGGTAAGTACCTGTGTGCACACGTGTACACACCCGCCCCCCCAAACGCCACCACGACCACCCCCTTTCTTTCATTTAGTTCCATGGTTAATAGGCTTGAGTGAGTGGAGACGTGCAGGCAGCAGCAGCGTTCTGGGGTGAATTTTCAGGATTCTGCCCCGCTTATTTTTCCTAAATAAAACATCAACTTGGTTGTAGGTTATTTAGTTGCTCTTCCCTTTGTGTAACATGTTTGCATCTTCTTTTTTGTTTTCTAGATATTTCAAGGGAACACTGAATTGTACCAGGAAGTTCGCAATAATTTCATTCCACCCATTATTGCACGCTTTTTTAGGATCAACCCCTTAAAATGGCACCAGAAAATTGCAATGAAAGTGGAATTGCTGGGATGTCAGTTTAGTATAGGTAAGGCAACCAAAAACCTGCAAGCCAAGCAACAAAATAATTTGGCAAAGATTACACTGGGGGTATATTTTCAATGAGAAAAAAAAAGGCTTTTTTAGCTGAATAATCCTTCTGTAACTGATTCATCTGAATACATCTGAATGTATTCCAAAGTGATTGGAATACTTAATTTGGAAAATAGCTAGTTTAGATGTAAACAAGTAATTTAGAAAGTGTTTCAAAAGACACCAGTGATTTGCTTTCCATGTTACTGTGATTCATGGGAGGGGGTGTGGGGTGTGTCTGTCATTATATAACATGAACAGCCGCTTGTGAGCAAACTGTTCTAGCTGTCTTCTAAGAAGGAAACACGGAAAAGTAGCATTTCAAAAAGCTGGTTTTTATAAATTCTTTTCTTCTAAAGGCCGTGCCCCTAAAATCACCTTGCCACTTTCAATGAGTCAGAACAAGAATGACGACAAGAATGATGACTTCAGTGATGACTTCATGCATTCAGTGAAGACTTCATTGCAGACAGATAAAACAACTTTCACCCCTGAAATCAAAAACACCACAGTGACTCCAAGTGTAACCAAAGGTACCCACCACTAAGCAGTAGCAGGGGTTGGGAACTCCTTAGAGTACTTTGGCATACATTAAATGTGTGTTTGGAATTTTAAATTTTCTCAGCACTTAATATAGTATTGCCAATGACCAATGGGTTTCTTTTTAATATTTACCGGTTATGAAATATACTTATGATAAAAAATGTACAGTTGCATACTGCATGCAGACACAAACCCAGTCTTCCAAGTGAGTTCTGTCTTTCAAAACCTGTTCATACCAAGTTGAAGAAGTTGCAACTTGGACTTCTCTTCAGAATTAATCAGATGTAACTGCTTTGTTACTTAATTTGGTAACTTCTGAGGACAGAATACTTTCAACATAGCTAATCTTTTATGGAGCAGTCCCGTTGCTGTGACATTCCAAAACCATCATCTGGCATCATCATTTTTGTTTATCAAAGAAAATAGTCAGAAAAGGGGGCAAGATCACTGCTGATGCAGCACTGGTGAGGTGTCCTGTGGATGGAAGGAGACAGCATGGTCTCATGTCACAGGCAGACCCAGCAATCACAGAATATCAGGGATTGGAAAGGACCTTGAAAGATCATCTAGTCCAATCCCGCTGCCGGAGCAGGAACACCTAGATCAGGTCACACAGGAGTGCGTCCAGGCGAGTTTTGAGTATCTCCAGAGAAGGAGACTCCACAACCTCCCTGGGCAGCCCCTTCCAGTGTTCAGTCACTCTCACTGTGAAGAAGTTTTTTTCCTCATATTTAAGTGGAAAAGTGTCAGCGATAGGCTGACAGTGATTAACTGTTACAGTACCATGGTGTTTACTTATAGGAGGTTCAAACTGAAGTGCCTGCATGTAACCGGGCTCTTTTTTTTCCTCGTTGTTCATAAAATACATTGTTCTACAGAAAAATCCTAGAGTGAAACCAGGATGTTGATTTTGATAAAAAACCTTGCGAACATAGCAGCTGTGCATACAAGTAGCAGAGCTAGATGTTAATTGGCATTTCCACTGTGGAAGCGTCCAGCAGGGGCAGCTTAGCTGGGGGGCTGGTGTGATAGGTGCTATATGTAAAAACTGTATATATTATTATAAATATATATAAACTATATATATTACTCAAGTCATTTTCATATGAAAAACTGAAACATGACAAGCTCTTCTGTCTGACACCACTTAATTTAATGGTTTTCAGATGTGGCATTGGCAGCAGTTCTGGTTCCAGTGCTGGTGATGGTCTTCACTACTCTGATTCTTATCTTAGTTTGTGCGTGGCATTGGAGAAACCGGTAAATGAATAGATGAAAGAAAGTACTGTAAGTGAACGTTAGCCTGGTGCCTGGGAATGAAATGCTGCATGTACCACTATGGGAAGTACACCCTCCGCGCTTGCAGAAGGCTGCTCTGCTCTCAGTTGTACTCTCTGTGAGAAAATGTTCACTTCAACAGAGAAAACTGCTTTTTCTAACTGTTTTCATTAGAAGCACTTTTACTGAGAACTGCTTTCTCCAGTAGCAGCAGACTGGTAATGGCAAGCCAGGTTCCTGGTGCTTATACTTTAAACTGGAGGACCAGTTACAGCCAAGGTGATAGTTGCTGACCTTCAATTAATGCATCATCTGATTCACATCTGATAAGAGCCTAAAATGCTCCCTTTTTCTTTCTTCCCCAGGAAGAAAAAAAGTGAGGGCACTTACGATCTGCCTTACTGGGACCGTGCAGGTAACAAAATGTTTTATGAAATCCTTTACTTGGCATTTTTGGTTTGATGCATATGCTTCAGATTGCAGTAACACACAGTTTCCATCAGCAGAAGCTTCTCTAATGCTAACTGTTGCAGGCGTAGTGGATGCTGAATTTCTTTGCCGGACAGACTTAACGGCTCTGGCCTCTGAAGTTGTTTTTTTTCCAGAAATAGAAAATGTCTTGTCTACTGTAACACCTTACAGATTATTTTTTTTAGTAAACAAAGTTTAGAACATCTTAACATATACCCCATGAGAGGAAAAATAATTTATAAGGAATGTCTTTATACTTTTCATAATCATGCATTTACCGCTCTTTTTTCTTGTTGTTCTTGTCCCAGGAAAAAAAGTCTTTCCTCTTTGCCTGTTTTTGTTGCCCTAGTAAGCATGTGGGATTGTGGGCAGAGCCTCTCAGGCATAGATTCCATCATACTGTCTCGTGCCCCATTAACTTGGGAACAGACCATTCTACCAAGCAGCACTTAGCAAGTATCCTGAAAATGCTTGGGCTACAGTGTAACGTGGTGCAGCAGCAGCTGGGTTTGTGCTGTCTCTGTGACCCTGCTTCACCTCTCTGGCCTCATGTTGAAAATCTCCACGTATGTGTTCGCTCACAGGCATGTCTTACCCTTTAGACAAGAAACCTTTCAATGACCCTATTTTTATTTATTATGTGTCCGTTTCTCATAAGTCATAGCACTGTGCTCTTAGAATGTTAAACTCAAAATACCATGTATGTAAATGTCAGTGATGGACATGCCAGATGATTTCTCCATTTGCATAAATTAAAATGTCCAGTATGCAGGTCTGGTTTAAAAGGAAACCGGCAAAATGCAGTACTAAATGCTGCTGCACTGTTCTGTGCTTACACACTGATGGCCGNATGTCAGTGATGGACATGCCAGATGATTTCTCCATTTGCATAAATTAAAATGTCCAGTATGCAGGTCTGGTTTAAAAGGAAACCGGCAAAATGCAGTACTAAAATAATGCTGCTGCGCTTCTCTGTCTGTCTCCTCCCACAGGCTACCTCAAATTCTGTTTGTTAAACAGCTCCTGTTTCCTGGGCTTCGCCTACAGGATGGTCTCGTACAGCTAGAATGAAATGCTTTTAATAGAATTAATTAGTAGAACTGCTCTGGCGACAAGGGGAAGGGATGGGAACCCAACAAAACCAACCCTCCCTACCTTCTCTCAGAAAATGTTCATGACCACAGTCACTCCTCCTCATTGCCGCTGAAGTTAAAATCCTCCTTATTCAGATTTTTGCAAATACTCATCCATTTACCTTTTTCAGCAACGCAAGTTAGAAACATGTTACTAACAGCCAGAAACCCTGCTAATTAAGTGTAGTCTTTATACAGTGAGTTATGTCTGAGATTGTCTACAATTTTGTGTAAATATTTGATTTACAAATCGGAATCACAATTGCCTGTTTTCTGAGTTTATTAATGTGATGAGTGCTGCTAACGAACATTCAGGGTTAGATTCAGTAGACTGCACCAATTCTGCAGGTGTTCGAAGGGGGAGCGTTCAGGCAAGTTGATTCAGTTACGGTGTTGCCTTCGAATCTTTAGGCTGCCAGAATATGTGAAAGTATCTTGTAATCTCAGGGTCATGCAGACACTGATAACTGAGTGGTTTACCTGCCGCTACAGAATACAAGATGTGGTGTAAAAATATTTTAGTAGCTTAAAACACAGTATATATGCAGTCTTGGGTGTGTTTTTTTATTTAAATCCACGTGAAGGATGGTGGAAAGGAATGAAGCAGTTTCTCCCGACCAAATCAGCAGAACACGAAGAAACTCCTGTCCGCTACAGCAGCAGTGAGATTAGTCACCTGAGACCAAGGGAAGTCCCAACAATGCTGCAAACAGAGTCTGCAGGTACAGCTTACTGCTTTTTTTTGTCAGCCATGTAATATAATGCACACATGCACACACATATATAGGTGTGTGTATGTATAGATATATGATATATCAAAAAAGGTCAGGAATTTGGCTGCATTTAATCATTTCCTGTTTGTTTTGGGGAACAGAGGAGAAATGACTACTTCTGTTGGTAAGGGCATTTCTTAAAATGTGGCTTTTATGCTTCTGTTCTCAGAGTATCATAGAAGTATGTATTGAGTGACCTGATGTGCTGTGCACAGACCCTTCCCCAAGTGACTGCAGTGTCTGCAAGCGTCTTTACTTGTACTCATTCTTAAACCACATAAAGGGTTGAAGGATTTTTTTCATGCCTGGGAAATAATTTCAGCCTGTTATCTTTCTGCACAAATCTGAAACGCAGCACTTGGTTCCCTGCAGTGACAGTATGGATTAAATCATCCTTTTGATCTAGAAAAGGAGAAGTCACTGCTAACAGCATGTGCCCCTTCCTTGCTGAACCAGTCATTAGAGGAAGATGACTGACTATGTGTTTTGTTCTGTGCTTACATGCTGATGGCCAAAATACGCAGCTGTACAGGAATTAGCAGAGCATGCAGCAGGCAGACTTACTTTCCTCTTGTGGCTGCTTGTCCCTTTTACCCAGCTAGCCAAGTTTGTCACCTCCAGTTTTTGTAACTCAGATTGTCTATTGAATTAAAACATTTCAGCTGACCACATGCAGGCTTCTCCCCTCAGAAGACAAACCCTCTGCCCCAAGGACTGCTTTTCACCCAAAGCCAGGCAGGATCATTTCATTTAGCTTTAATTTTGCAAGGAAGAATGTTTCAAAAGCTTTGTTTCGAGGCAGATTTACAGCATGGGAGACTGCAGCTCACAAGGGAAGAAGTATAAACCTGAGAAACTGGGATGTTGTGGCTATCCCAGTGGCTTTAGCTATCGGGTAAGAAATGACTTTGTTCCAAAACAATTGGCACTGGCAGAGACGGACAGATCACTGGTTTGATCTAGGGTAATCATTTCTGTGACACTCATTATTGGTTGTATATAATGTGATGCCACTATAAAAAAACCCCATCAATTAAGTGTGGTTTTATGTTGTTTTGTTGGGCTTTCAACACAGAGTACGCTCAGCCACTGGTAGGGGGAATTGTTGGCACGCTTCATCAGAGATCAACCTTTAAACCAGAGGAAGGGAAAGAAGCAAGTTACGCCGATTTGGACCCTTACAATTCACCCATACAAGAAGTTTACCATGCTTATGCTGAACCACTACCTATAACTGGACCAGAATATGCTACTCCCATAATCATGGACATGTCCAGCCATCCCAGCACACCTCTTGGCGTTCCCTCCATTTCCACCTTCAAAGCTGCAGGGAATCAAGTTCCTCCACTGATTGGAACTTACAATAAACTCTTATCTAGGACAGACAGCGCGTCATCAGCACAGGCTCTGTACGATACACCAAAGGGGCAGCTGGGGCCAGGTGCCACCGACGAATTGGTGTACCAGGTACCACAGAGCGTGGCCCATTCCACTGGGAATACGGAGGAACTAAGTTAGCTCATGAGGAAGGTAGAATCATGGCTTGTTTTTAAAAGCCAGGTCCATAAAGCTGACAGTTCCGGTTTTTAATTGCATCGTTTTGATATTGTTAGTTTTAAATAATACAATGTTGAACCAAAAGATGTGTTACTGGAGATCTGGGAAACCAGTAATTCTGCCTTTCTTTAAGCTGTATGCATAATTACAGCATGTCTCCTGCAAAACCGTGGACCTTTTTTTGTCACTACTGTACAATTGTCTGTCAGACATGAGAGAAGAACTCTTCAAGAATAGCTTCAGTAATTCATAGAGGCGAATGATAAATTGGGAGAAAAAGTTTAAAGTATGAAAGCCAATAATTTCTTGTTAATGGTACTATTTCTGGGGGGAAAAGCCCTCAAACCTTGAAGGTCCTAACTTTCTAAGATCTGTATATAAGCACTATAGCTTCTAAAATTAATTTTGCCTGGACAACTTTGAACTTTAAAACCTACTGTGAGGACTGATGGCAAAAATCCCATCGACATCATGGCACAAACCAGTTGTGATTCTAAATTAGATTATTTCAGCTTTTGCTCACAGGATTAGGAGTCATCAGCTGTGTGTTCCTCAGAAGGTTCCCACCATTTTTTGTCAGTCTTCCAAAACCAGAATCTGCTGCCTGTACAATCTTGTTTTTTGCCTCATCTCCTTAAGCCACTCAGTCTTGTTCCTCCCTAGGGATCCAGGAGGTACAGATTAAGTCATAGAAGCAAACTGCGTGACAACTGTTTTTGTCCTACTAAATGAAGGCTGCTCTGAATAACCTTTGCCTCAATTTCAGACTTCCCTGATGGTCAATGTACAAGAAGCATCCAGGTGTTTGAGGTGACTGAATTCAGAAAGGTTCTCCCTGTCCTGTCTCTGGCCCTGTCCCCTGGCGTATCTGTTGTTGTGTGTTAAGATGTGAGCATATACAAAGAAAGATATGTATATACTTGTGTGAGTGCTTAAGGAAAGCACACAAATACTCTTATGGTGCACAGTTTGTGTTATACATGCATTAGCACATATGGTACGTTTTAGCACAACTGAAAAACTTTAGCCTTAAGGCTTTTCTTTTGATTGTTCTTATTAGATGTATAAATGATTCTAAAATCTTTGCAAGAGAACCAGTACTGTTCCAAAGAATCTCCATTTCAGAAGCATTTAACAGAATCTGTATCCTTTGAATGTTCCAGTGTTCTCTACTATGAAAACACTGCAGTCAGTCATCTGTTTGGGATAGACTAGTTTTAGCTAGGTAATCATGAAATGAAAACAATCTCAATCTGGATGTTGTATTTGCTGGGGTTTTTATCTTCTTAGAAACAAAGCACAGCTTTTTAACCTATGTAGTAGGAAAAAAAAAACAAACCAACATTAAAAATGCTTTATTTTTATTGCAACAGCACTGTTGGGAGGATGCTGCATTAATTTATACATGTGAACCCCCACCACCTACGCATTAGCCCAGTTTTATGGACTTCAGTGGTTACTCTTTTTTTCTGTGATGTAATTCATCAGCCTTGTTTAGTGCCCAGGGTCCTTAAACTAGGTGGAGAGCATCCACATCGAAACCGAAAGACTGTTCAAAAGGGCTGTCACCATGGTGCTACGGTACAGTATCCTGACTTACCACTTGACAACTTATTTGCACAGGGGCTATATGTAAACTCAGTCATCCAAAATTACTTGTGGCCTGTTCAACATCTAGAATGTATTCTTACATACTTTGTGATACCCTAAAGACCAGTACTGCTTACTACTTGTGATTATTTATTCTCATTCATTGAGAATTTTTTTTTAATTGTTTTTTTTAGCTGGGTGTCTAACCCTAATTGTGAATGTAAGTAAGGCCCATGTAAGACCCATTCATGAAAAAGCCATTCCTGCCTCTACTTGTACTTCAGACGTTACTGCAACTTTTACTGCTTGATATAGCTTGCCTGCAGTCTTTGTAGTTTTGCTTCAACAGGTAAGTTTAAAAGTGTGAACCCATCAGCAGCAACTATGAGGTTGAAATTATCCAATCTGATTTTAATTGAAGATTATTTGTTTATACCAAGATGCAACATCCTTATTCCAGCTACATTAAGGAACTTCTGCATCCTCAAACTGTACAAGTACAGGCTTAGAAAAATTAATCTACCATAAAAATGAAAAATAAATGAAAGTCATCAAGTCAGTAAAATTATCAGTCTTCAATTTAATTTTTACTGTAGGCCAGGTTTGGTGAAACTGTGGATATACTGTAGGCTAAGATGGTGTAAGAATTTAAAGCTTATTTTTTAAGCTGTTGACTGCAATGGGTGTGTTTTAAGAATTTAAGTCCCTTTTCTGAATGAAATTTGTCCCAAGCTGTGCTCTCTGCTTCCAACTTTGAAAATGTTATCTGCTAGGGCTAAGAGGAAAAGTTTGAATATTTAACAGTTGGGTTTAAAATGTACACTTCAAACTGCTAAGCACTGATTCCCAAATGTGAGTTGCATGACACAGTTAAGATTAGAATTCTTCTGTGTACAATACCAGCAGAAGTAGATNTAGTCCTGGTGACTGGAGCCTGCTGCAGACTCTACAGGAGGGAGTTCCCTGCTGCTGGCAGAATGCCAGCTCTGAAGTGTTGTGAGAGGCTGGTGCACAGGCACCTGTCCTGTTACTGTAATGACTAGATGCAGAGACAATGCACTCAACCCCCCTCAGTTAGCACACCACCTCTTCAGCTAAACTGTGGCTATTTTCCAATTACTGGGGGAGTAGGGGTGGGTAGGGGGGTGGGGGGGAAGCAGCTTTTGCTTTCTGCTGCCTTGCAAAAGGAAAAGACATGCTGGGGCTTTTGCACATGTAAAGACAGCATCATGCAGCAAATAGGAAGAAAGACACCTCCATTCATGTTTAAATAACAGAAGACTAGAACAGCTTTTACGTGTACTGTCCCCATGCTGAACTCACCCAGAGAGAGACTATGCAAACAACTCTATGGTCAAATTACAGTAGAATCATAGTCTACCTAAAACCAAACTCNTATGGACTTCAGTGGTTACTCTTTTTTTCTGTGATGTAATTCATCAGCCTTGTTTAGTGCCCAGGGTCCTTAAACTAGGTGGAGAGCATCCACATCGAAACCGAAAGACTGTTCAAAAGGGCTGTCACCATGGTGCTACGGTACAGTATCCTGACTTACCACTTGACAACTTATTTGCACAGGGGCTATATGTAAACTCAGTCATCCAAAATTACTTGTGGCCTGTTCAACATCTAGAATGTATTCTTACATACTTTGTGATACCCTAAAGACCAGTACTGCTTACTACTTGTGATTATTTATTCTCATTCATTGAGAATTTTTTTTTAATTGTTTTTTTTAGCTGGGTGTCTAACCCTAATTGTGAATGTAAGTCCCATGTAAGACCCATTCATGAAAAAGAAATTCCTGGCTCTACTTGTACTTCAGACGTTACTGCAACTTTTACTGCTTGATATAGCTTGCCTGCAGTCTTTGTAGTTTTGCTTCAACAGGTAAGTTTAAAAGTGTGAACCCATCAGCAGCAACTATGAGGTTGAAATTATCCAATCTGATTTTAATTGAAGATTATTTGTTTATACCAAGATGCAACATCCTTATTCCAGCTACATTAAGGAACTTCTGCATCCTCAAACTGTACAAGTACAGGCTTAGAAAAATTAATCTACCATAAAAATGAAAAATAAATGAAAGTCATCAAGTCAGTAAAATTATCAGTCTTCAATTTAATTTTTACTGTAGGCCAGGTTTGGTGAAACTGTGGATATACTGTAGGCTAAGATGGTGTAAGAATTTAAAGCTTATTTTTTAAGCTGTTGACTGCAATGGGTGTGTTTTAAGAATTTAAGTCCCTTTTCTGAATGAAATTTGTCCCAAGCTGTGCTCTCTGCTTCCAACTTTGAAAATGTTATCTGCTAGGGCTAAGAGGAAAAGTTTGAATATTTAACTGTTGGGTTTAAAATGTACACTTCAAACTGCTAAGCACTGATTCCCAAATGTGAGTTGCATGACACAGTTAAGATTAGAATTCTTCTGTGTACAATACCAGCAGAAGTAGATTTAATGGCACTCTCTTGCCTGTGAAGACATACGGATATAAATTGTATTTCAATCTTGTTTGGCTTGAGTATTCTCCCAGAATGTATGTTCTTACCTCAGCATGTATTGTAGTTGCTCAGTATTTGTATATGTTGCTAGAACTTAGACTGTATAAATAGTGAGGGGGTTTTATATGTATGTTAAAAAGTATTTTAAATAAATTGTACATACGTGTTACTCAGTATGTTTGCATTTAATGCCTAACTTATATCTAATTCATTTGGAGTTTGGAAATGCAAGGGCTATTTAAAAGTGACCACGCTACAACAGAGATTATGCCCTGCCTCCAAGAGCACCACTGTACCCAGTAGATGTATGTAGCAGCCACCTGCAGAGTACACGTTGGTCCCAGCTCCATCTTACCAAGTCTTAGAACTGACACCAGAATAGTCCTGGTGACTGGAGCCTGCTGCAGACTCTACAGGAGGGAGTTCCCTGCTGCTGGCAGAATGCCAGCTCTGAAGTGTTGTGAGAGGCTGGTGCACAGGCACCTGTCCTGTTACTGTAATGACTAGATGCAGAGACAATGCACTCAACCCCCCTCAGTTAGCACACCACCTCTTCAGCTAAACTGTGGCTATTTTCCAATTACTGGGGGAGTAGGGGTGGGTAGGGGGGTGGGGGGGGAGCAGCTTTTGCTTTCTGCTGCCTTGCAAAAGGAAAAGACATGCTGGGGCTTTTGCACATGTAAAGACAGCATCATGCAGCAAATAGGAAGAAAGACACCTCCATTCATGTTTAAATAACAGAAGACTAGAACAGCTTTTACGTGTACTGTCCCCATGCTGAACTCACCCAGAGAGAGACTATGCAAACAACTCTATGGTCAAATTACAGTAGAATCATAGTCTACCTAAAACCAAACTCAATCATAGAATCATAGAGTTGTCTAGGTTGGAAAGGTCCTTTAAGATCATCTAGTCCAACAATCAACCTAACTGATTAAAAAAGCCAAACCAACCAACATACAAAAAACCCCCAACAAACAATCAAACAAAATCCCTAAACGATGTGTTGCGAGTCTTTTAGCTTTTTTACCTTTGTATGTGGCTTTAAGCAAGACAGAGTCAAAAACAAAGAATGCAACCAAAGGGGAAAGTGAAAGTGCACAGGTGGGTTTTTACACTAATACAATGCTACAATACATAAAAATTATTTATAGCCTGTTACATTGCACAGTTTACAGTGACTAGGCTGGGAATGTGGGCTGGGAAGGGACTGGATCATCCAGTAATGGCACCTGCAGTTCAGGTGAGCAACTGCCTGTCCGCTGAAATGATATCCAAGATTACAATCTGATTTCTCATGAGGAGGCATGCAGATGTATCGAATGGTTTCTCAGGTCTTGCTCATATTTTGCAGTGGAAAAAAATTTTTTTAAAGACTTGTCTGGTGTTCAAGCTACTTTAGTGTAATGTATGATTAAGCTTACCTAAAGTAGCTATGCTGAGAACTTTTCATGTTTTGAAGAAATTCTAAGTTCTTCCTTGTGTGTCTATAATCTTTTACTCTTTATAGCCTTTCTATACTCACTTCTCTGAAGCCTGGTCACAAAGAAATGCATGCTTTTGTTTTGTCTAAAGGGAGGAGGTAACGCCAACTTTCTTACTACCAAGATGCCTAGCGCTTGCACAAGAGGAAAAAATAATTTGCTAAAATACACCCCCGTCTGAGAAGAGCTCAGCTCCCTGCACTGTATCACTATAATCTAAGGGAAGTGAAATACAGCCTTCTGTCTTTTGTCTCTTTGTGTATGCTCTCCTCTAAAATATCTGACCAGCTGGAGCATAACAGAAGGGTCGTAGGTTAGTTCTACCTGCTGCTCTGAGGAGTACTCAGTTGGGTTTCTTTCAGCTAGCGATCCACTTAAAACACAACACAATCAAAAAACAAAATAAACCACCAACAACAACACAAAGAAAACAAACCTGAAGTCTGTGCTTTTTTTCAAGTTTGGCTGAAATTGGTCAAGACTCTCCATCAGCACACGCAAAGCATAGCAGTGTGATGGCTCCTTTCAGATTTGCTCAGGAAAGGAAAGCAGGTGGAGACAGAGGAAGAAAATGCAGTGCAGCAACTGTCGCAACACATAAGTCTTTATCAATAGTTTTGAAAAGCTGGTCACGCTCCCTGACCTGTCAATGACTGCAAAATTTTGCAGTCCTGTTTTTAGTGGAATAGTTTAAAAGGTAAATGTTTTTTCAACAGTCAAATGACATTCCTTAGCTGCCAAAGTCATGAAAAGTTATGTTTTGCATCTCATGAACTAGAGAGATAAGAAAAAAATAGTTTTTCATAGCAATTATTAGGCATAAATGAGAAATGGCTACAAAGGAAACAGAGCAGAGGGAATTTTAAACGATGAGAACCTCTACCATAGCAGTTTTTTGTAGTTTTAAGGTCAAAAGGCAGACAAGTTTCACACATACCTCTATAAGGCAATAAAGAAAATAATCAAGAGCCTAATGCAAATAATACCAAAAAGGACAGTGATGTTTTATATTCCTTCATACTTCAAAGGGAGAGAAAACAGAATCTTACTTCTAACAGTCATGTCTGCTCTACCATAGTAAACTGAATTTAAAGGAAAGATGAAAATTGGACAAACCACTGGAAAACTCCTCAGTACAAGACTTTAAAACAGTCACGGACTGTCACACAAAATACACTATAAAGAAACCGACCAGGAAAAAAATAACAGCAAAGGTCTTTTACAATTATCTACATTACCAATTCTACCATTCAAGCTTGGAAAGAGTGTTGTAAAGATGACACGCAGACTCTCTGCAGAGGAGCCAGACAGGCACCACCACTGCATGTGGGAGACAGCTGCATCCTACGGGCTAGAGAGTAACGAAACCCAAGCAGCCCTGAAACCAAGCCTGAAACCAAACAGAAGCCTGAACTGTGTTGACACAACACTGACACCAACACCACAGGAACACACGCAGTTTATGATGGCTTTACTTCATTTGCCTTAACTTTGATTCTCTGCTTTTTAAGTTGCTCCATTAATGGTGGTTTGTTTTGGGTTTTGGTTTTTTGGTTGTTTTTTTCCAGTTGAAAAGTCTCTATTTTCTTTCAGGAGCTTAGCAGTAAGCAGAGGTCCAGGGAAATCTATCTCAAAGCTCCACCCTGCAGAGGATCCCATCACAAACCTACATAAATTGCATGGGAAATAAAAACAGGAATGTATAATTTAAATTCACTGCAGCCTAGCAGATAACAGTACCTTAAACAGAAGCACAGACAGACATGAAAATAGTACCTGTCTTGAACTCATATTGATGTATTGTTCAATCTAATAACATGGCAGCAAAAATTTCCAATTCACAGGAAGCTTGCTGAGATTCAAGCAGTGTTCTTAGCTCCTGATGTGAACAAAGAGCACTGTTCCTTATCAGATACAACAGCATTGTAAAACACAGAAAGGTGCACTCATTTGTGTATGTCAAACAGCTATGATAGAATATAATCAGGATTCATTAAGGACTGCATTTGCAGAAAAAGACTATTTTCCAGGCACTGAGACAAAAATACTGCAAAAAAGTCTTCTTCAGGTTTTCCAATGACAATTTTAGGACAAAAACCAAAATTGAACTCATAAGTTAGAAAGTCCCAAAGAAAGTCCCTAAGCCATCTACATTAAAAGGTAGCTTACACCACTGTCTCCTCCTGCCCAAGACGACTGACTAATTGGAAGCAAAAACTTAACATTTTTCAGGAAAGCTCAAATAAATGTTTCATAACTTTAACAGCTTTCCCAGATGCAGCTTTATGCAACTGGTCTAAAGCAAAAAAAAAAAAAAAACCAACCAAAAAAACCCATTCATGTAAAAAGGTAGCCAGAACAGGGCTTGTAGTTCTCAGCCCACATAAGAGCATTTTAGCTATAATCCTGGAAATTCATCTTCCTTCAGACAAGTAGGCAAAAACAACCTTCTAAAATAATTACTCAGCATCCTGTCTTATGTCACATCTGGCACAGGAGGCACCATATCAATAAGCACACACCAACCACATACTTACAATATACGGCATTCGATCCTACTAGATAAAATCTCACCAACTTCAGTTATTGAAGACACAAAATTATTGCAGAGATTGAAACACTAATAATAGTTCATTTATCAGTAGTGAAGAGCAGCTTTCCAAATACTGACAAACTTTTCAGGTATAACACATGCAAAAAGTAGGCTCCCTTCTCCCCTGCTCATGCTTCTGTAAGTTTCAAATAAGTGACACTTCTAATGAGGACATTGACTTTCCCAGTAGTGGCTAAATCCCTAACATAATGTTAGGTCTCAATTTTGCAACTGGGTTAATGTAGAATGGCTTCAACATTGATTTCAGTTGGGCAAGGTCCAGCACATGACTGGAATAACTGGGTCTCAGAATCTTCCCTGGCAATGCATGGCAAGGGCTGAACATACAATGGGTTCCAAGGAAGTTAACACCACACAAACTACTACGAAAAATTCTGGAAGACCACAGTGCTGGAGGAGCAGCTGAAGCGATCACAGCAAGATACAACAAGGTGGTTACTTTCACAGTTATCTTCAGTTCCCAAAATTAAATGGGATCACAATTCAGTACTTTGATGTAAAGGAAAACAGAAACCCCAACATCTTAACAAAATTCCAGTTCCTAACAGTAGACTATAGCCAATGATGTTTCAATTATGTTTTCAGAGCAATATAAAAATAATTTATGCTTCTATGCATATTTTATAGCATTTTTTTCAACACAGTAGAGGAAGATGAAACCATATACACAAAGAACTGGTTTGCTACATAGAGCAAACTGATTATTAAACCAAGCATATCTCATAAAACTAGACCTCCACTGGCAGTATTCCCACTCCAAACAGTGGCAGACACTGAATTTATCAGTATCAAGAGACTGCAACCATTACTCATTATTCAGTTTTAACATTTTTTGCATCTGTACCAGACTTTTAAACTCATAAAATAATGAAACAAATGGCCATATGATAGATAGTACTAATAAAAGCTGCCTAGAAAAAATGAGTTCCCACTGAATTGACCTCAAAGCCAACTTGAAATACAAGAATATTACTATTTTCAAAACCTGTGCATCTTTCCAAATTTGACTCCTTATAAGGCATGTGTCTGACTGAGTTAGCATAACGTAATTCCACAAACCTTTTTTTCTGTAAGGTCATAATATTAGCTATTTTATTAAATAATTTTTAAAAAGATAATCTTCCTTACTATCAGCTGTAGATGATGCAATCACCTTTTAGTTTTCTGTAATACCAACACTGGATTTGGACACCAAGAGCTTCCTATATTGGTATAGGGAACCTTTTGTTAGTACAGCAAATCTTTCCCCTTAACATTTATCTGTGCTTTTGGGATACTTGTTTTCCGTCAGTCTTCACCACCAATGACTTCTCTCATTTATCAGTCCACAGCACAGGTGCCCAGCACTTTGAATGACTAGATCAAATTATATAGCAGTTGAATCCTCCTTCATTAATGATAGCTTAAAATATCTCCCTAGTACTGAATTACTTCTTTTGATACAATCAGAGGGTACAAGGAAGCCATTTTTTTAGGAAAAAACCAAAACAAAACCATTATGTCATACTTTTGCAGGTTCTCGGAGGCAGGACTTCTCAGAGCCAACAGACCAACTTGAGTTCTGACAAGTTGTATCCACAATTTTACACTATTTCAATGAAGGTTTTTCCTTTTCATTTTGCATTCTAAGCTGTATTTGACAAATTCACTATTTTTAAGTTCTGCCCTTCAAACACAAATATTTTCAGGTCTCCATTCATGTAGTTAAAAAAATGGGTTACCTGGCATTCCTTTATACACGTCTTCAGACTTTGCTTGAGTATAACCTCAGACAGTTTTTATGTCTGAGGTAACCATGAAGTTTCATATAAAACCAAACAGAAAGTTAACACTTAACAATTGAGTTTTCTAACCAATCGTTTATCTATAAACACATGCATGAAGAATGTACTTACAATACTCATTTATATAATTATATGCTATATGTAGTTCTTTTTCAAGATAGCATTCCAAAGTTTTGCAAAATAAGCCTTATTCTCACATAACTTGGGGAAAAACACAATGTGAAACCACATTTTCTCAGCACAAATCAACTATAAAAATGCCACCTTCTTAAACAGGTTTTCTCCTCACACTTGCAAGCCAGTTTTGACATGGACTGCAGTTAAGCACTAAGAACCCCATGGAAACAAAACAGGGATTATATTATGAGCTACTTTGAAGCTAATTAGCAAAGTTAAAACCTTGTTTGTAAACTCTGAATATGCATGTAAAATACTTATTAAAAAAAACTTACCGAGTCAAACTTAAAATTGCCTGACTTCTGAATTATTTTAGCTTTAAACAAGAAAAATTTTTTGCTTTTATATCAAGTTAAAAAAGATACTATTCATCTCAGAACATCATTATTTATACAAAAAACCTCAAAACATTTTATACTTATATTATTACATTACTTTACATCTTTTTATTAACAGAACTATTTTCAGGTTCAAATTGCATTCACAACGCCTCAAAAATAATTGAACCACAGACTTCCCATGTTTTCTACTAGAGAAGGAAAGTGCTAATCCCCGACAAATCCTCTCAGGCACTCTATTATCAGTGAGGATCACACATGGTACATGTGAACTGAGCTGGAGAGAAGCATACAGTTCTTTAGGCTTACAAAACAAAACAATTTCCTTGATTCTTTTCTAGAAACGAGTAAGTTGTGTCCAAATGTGCCTCTTTCATGTAAAGGCATCTGGAACAGCTGAAATGGATACAGAGATTTTAATTTAGCCATGTAAATCTCAACGTAGATGACATAAGGTTACACATGGCGCACTGGCTGGGATGCACATCCTATCATCTGGTATTTGCTGCCTTCTCATTCTTCCTAGCTCACAGCTGGCACTGGTGGCCAGTACCATGTTAGATGGAACTCACTCAAGGTTGTTCGTATGTTACTAATTTTACCTGGTTCTACTTGCGATTTTGGAGTCTCCGGGCTTGCTCTCACAGTGCCTGTTCGTACACAGAAGCTTCAAAAACACTATTGTCCCATTGGCTGCAATGTGCCAACCCTGCTCGCCCATTGTCTCAGGCGTCCGCCGATCAGCTCGAGAAGGCGACCCTTGGCGACTGCGCGGTGGTCAGCCCTCACGTCTGGGAGGGGCAAGATGGCGAATTAACTGGTATGGCTGGTAGCCAAACCGGCAGGAAGCGGGAGGATGGCAAAGGATCTTCTAGCCAGAGGCATGCACAGGTTGTGCTGGTTTTCACAGCTAAACCAGACTACAGATCATGCGCAACTTGCCTCTGACAGGCAGCAACCTCAGGACACCCAGCTCCTTCAGTCCTTACCTCAGGGGAGCGAACACCACGTTCCGACCACTCCTGGGCTTTTTAAGTCTTTCATCTGGAAAATGTAGCTTGCCAGGAGGGACTTAGAAGATCCTAGTTTCTTCCCTGCTGTTATGTCCGTCCCATTAAAAAGGTGCAAGTTTTGGGCAAGGCCAAGCATCAACCAGCCATGTTTTCCTATCCCAAGAGCAACGGTCTTTACTCTTAGCACAGTAAAGTCTAAAGATAAGTAAAATAAATAAAAAAATACACTACAGGTTTCACTACAAAAGACTTGCTTTTTTCATCAATTTCTAAGGAAATGTCTGCCTGTATCCCGCCCCCCCCCCAATTTTTGAGTAACGTTTGTCTGAGGAAAACCTGCCAGCACGTCCATGCTGTCTCAGTTGTTAGGAGTTCTGTGAAAGCAGAGATGAACAAGAGTACCGACAACACTACAAACACACAGCCCAGGCTACCTCTAAATAAGCCTCCTTGCTTAAGAGCTCTGTTCCACCTCTTACAAAAGAAAGAAAGCCCAGAATCCAAAACGGGGAGAACTCACTTCAATTTGGTATGCTCCTGAAACTTTAAAATTATACCCCACCAGCAGGAAGGGAACATTCCCCCCCACCCCCCAAACTCAGCATTATTGAATTGAAGTCATTATGGGGAATAATCTTTCAACAGCTGAGAACACTTAAAATTACACCTGACACAGTCGTACTTCATTTCTTTCTATGATATGATCACTATCACCTGTTAGGCAAATATGAGAATTCCTGACAAAACAAGTAAGTTTCAGGGCAAAACCTAAATTAAAAAATTTAGCCTATTTATTTATGCCGTGTGAGACATTCCATTTCAATCAAAACCCCCCAAATTATAAAGATGCCCAACAGGCTTGTGCTCTGTCTTCTAATTTTCTTATCTCACTTTGAAAAACAACTCTTGACCTTTTTAGTTAAGACTTTGGCTTTCCACTGGTTGCCTGAGGTGAAGTTACAAACTTAGAAATAGGAATGATAAATTCCTCAAGCTACAGCCTAAAACCCATTGGCTCAATTACAGTTTATACATCTCTTAAGCAATTCTTGGATTTAATTCATTTTATCAGTAACAAAAATATGCAGAGATAAAATCTTATCCATAGCTTTCTTAGCTCATCAACTTCATTCAGAATCAATGCCATTTTGTATTTTCAACCCTAAAGCAGAAATGACAGTGCATGAAGAAAGCTTGTTCAAAGACTCCGTGATCATTGCTGGATCTCGCATGAGACCTTAAAACAGCTTAAAACATGGAAGTTTGACTATAAACACTGGATTTTTTTTTTCTTTACCAAGCTCAGCAAATACAAACCTGTGTTTTATTTTGCTCAGTCAAAACAAGGATGGCTGACACCATAATTACATGTAAACACCACTGATGCTCATCAGTCATGGATTCTGATAGCTGATCTCCTACCATGGCTTATCGTTCATCAGAAGATAATACTATGATTGACTCTAGATGCAGAAACCTATCTGCTTTGTAGGCCTTCTAATTCTTGTAAGCTGTAGCTGAGGTCTCACTGGTTATTCTTTCACTGTTTTTACTTTTAGGGACTTTAAAGCAACAGTGCTGCAGTCAAACCAACACACTGAGTGAGCACAGAACCGAAGTAAAAAACAAAGCAAGTCCCTTCTTTCACAAAACTGATAGTACTTCAAAAGTCACTTACTGCCTACATTCTATTTGTAAATAAAATTTCTAAGATCTGAACTAATACAGATGAGCCACAGCACTTATGCCACCACTTGATTTGTCCATGGGCTGCTTTTCTTACAACTGTATCTCATTTTGTCAGCCTCTAAACTAGACAAACTATACACAGCACTACCTTGGTGCTCTCCCTGCTCATGTACCTTCTCTACGCTTCCATACTTTTAGCTCTGCAGGCAACTCAGACCACTACAGGGGTCAGAAGTGTAGGAGGCACAGAGACATCCCAGTGAACACCTGGGAGGTGTCTCAGACTCCATTATGGATGTCTCACATTTGGATGGCACAATGCAGGCCGGCAAAAGCCGGCCCATGCAGGGACTGTAGCCTAATTACACAACTTCGAAATACTCTGCCCCCCACCACGATGAAGCACCGCCGGCGCGTTTCTTTGGCATCCGGCGTTAAATCACTGCTGCCGCCCAGCACTGGGGGATGTGGCCCTCTTGCCCTCTGCCACCATGACGGATTTCTCAGCACACCCACTGGAGGGAGGAGTGTTATTAACTGCAGATGTTATTATTGTCCTGAATTGTTGAGAATCCTCTCTCTCAGCACTGTCAAATAACTGCCATATTTTACCTCAGAGGCAGTGACAGCGGCTGAGTACACATCCCCCAGACATTAACTCATTATGACAAATAGGCTATGGGAAGATACTACTTTGTTCCCTCTTTGCTTTAACCACTGTTTTTTTCAACACATTTATTTTTCCAGTGTTTTCAGCTTCATGGCTATTAATACAGTCCGTAAAAAAGCCCAAGGATTTGTATAATTTATCTAGAAACCTCAAGAACTTTAAGCCTAATCTTAAACCCTGAATCTCCCAGTATGGTAACAGGGTTAACAGAGCTGTTAATGGAACAGCTTCTCATGACATGCAGGAATCAGCATGGGGAAAAAGGCAAATAACTTTGGGTGGCTGGCTCTGACACAGTAGAAAACCTTGTATTTTCACAAGTTTTTTCAATTGTTTCAGTCTGAAAGAGATCATTTTAGGTGCTTATGAAAGAGACAATGGCTGCATTGAGTGGGAGTATAACTAAATTGCCTTTTTCATCTTGTTTCTTGCTGTGTATTTGTCAACAGAGGACATAGTATATACTTAGCAGATGTACAGATATTCTGATATAGCTGTCCAAAATATAAGCTTTCCAGGGTATAAGCTATTTTGATTTCTTTACCTATGGCAATTAACATTTGATAGCATTTAAATACTGCCTCTACTTTCATTGGATGGGAATCAGCCCTGTTGCCCCTTTCCTCTCCTAGTTGGCTATATAGGGAAAGGGAGAAAACTTTTTTCATGCACTCATGAACGTAGGCAAAAGCCAAACAAGCCCCACTCTTCCTTTGCTTGGCTTGCCATAGCCTGGGGAGAAAGCAGGGCACAGAGGAAACAAAAACCGCTCAACAATCCCTCTCCTGCAAACAAGAGACCACCAAAGCAAAGGCAGCTGCCCAAGGCACTCCCAGCTCATAACAAAATTATTCCTGGAATTGTAGGGAATAATGCAATTAAAGAGAACTGAGTCTAACCACCTTAGGTCAAAAGCTGTGCACTGTAGGTCAGAGAATGTGTACTTTCGATTGAAAAACTGAGAAACTTTTTTATTTAACTTGGCTGCTCCCCAAAACCATATGGGCTTTCCAGATTACATGTCAGGACACAGTACCATTTTAAGCAGCTCGGCCAAATTTCTTTGCCTCCATATCCAAGAGAAGAAAAAGTACTTTGCTCCTTCCACCATTCTCCCTCCTTGCACAATTACAGTTTTTTCTCAAATCAGCTCTGTCTCTCATACCATACTGCTGCCAACAGAGGAAGAGCGCACCTTCTTGTGTGACAAGTGACTGCTTGCTCTTATTTTAGATCTAAACTTAAATCCAAATTGGTATGCAATCTCTCTTTACACTATCAAAACTTTACAAGCCCTCTGTTCCCCGAGCTGCTATCTTTTACTTTTCTCTGGTATTAGTTTGATTTCTCAGAGGAAGGAGAGAAAGCTTCTAGGCTGCAGTGTGTCATCAAAATACACAGCACCCCATCCAAACACTATTATTATTAATAATCTCCATGCAACACAGCCGTTTATATAAAATAGATGCAGCATGTAACTAATTTTTCCAGACTCTACACGTCTGTGATCATGCAAATCTGTTCCACATGAAGGACTCGTCCCTTTATTTTTAGGCGGGATGAGTTAAGCAAATGTCTATGTTTAGAATACAGAAAATCCAACCAAGGCAGATAGATACTGGACATATATGCATGAAACTGTAACGCCTGAAAAAGATGTGGAAAAATTCTGTAACTGAAGTACTACTAAAATACCCTGTAACTCCTGCTTCACTGTTATGTCTCTCTATATAGATATACATCCCATTAATGAAACTCAATCCTGAAGGGAGCTGGCAGCCAAAAATAGTACAACAGTTTTTGACATTAAAATACAGCTCTTATGCCTCCCTGTAATTTAGAAGTGAGATGTAAATTGCGTATGTTTTTCATAATAATGGGGTCTTTTCATTTTCAGGTATTTTTGCCATTGTTAAAAACGATCTATAGAACTCCAGAACATAAAATGCTGCTGTGTAACTGTCATCGTCAAAATTACAAATGAAAATTTATATTAAAAAAACCCAAACCCCAGAAATCTTTATCCCATTTATCTCCTCTGTTTACCGTATGCATTTAGATTACATCTACTAACAGGAATCCTTTGTCCAGTTTTCCATTTATTAAATGTCCACTCACCAAAAGAAAAAAAATCAATAAATAATGCCCTCCTTTATTTATGTTGGAAAAAAAAGATGGGGAAAAGGGAAAAAAAAGCAGCACTTCCTAGTACTTTAAGCACCTAAGATACAATACATTTCAGCCCACCAAAGTTAAACACTGTTTCTGACATGTGTCTTTCCTTTTTTGAGAGTGAAGGAAATAGGCACAGGTCCATTAGCTCAAAGGGACTGATGATACAGCAGTGATGCAAGACAAGGCTTTAAGTAGCAGGAATAAAGGAACCAGGATTTTCCTTTGAAAGCAAACGATTATTTTTTTCTTTTTTTTGGTATTATGCTATTTTCTGAAGTGCTGGCATCTGTAGGAAAGAGATTAGAATAATTTCATCATTACCATATGCCAAAATGTTACAAATAACAGCAAGAAATCTTTTATGCCTTAGCGATGTAGCACTTAGGGTGGTGCTGTTGATTTACACCTTACAGGTACAGCTCCTAGTTTTATTCACCAATCTTTAACCAGGACATCTTTGTACTGAATTGACCTCTCATATAAAAAGGCCCTCTTACTACTGGTGGAAATATGCTTGACAGATAAACTGATTAAAATTAAGTTTTGCAGAGTTTTCCATCTCCTCTTCCCCTCCCCTTTTCTCTTTTCTTTTCTTTTCTTTTCTCTTTTCTTTTCTTTTCTTTTCTTTTCTTTTCTTTTCTTTTCTTTTCTTTTCTTTTCTTTTCTTTTCTTTTCTTTTCTTTTTCTTTTTCTTTTCTTTCCTCACATAATCATAATGTATGGGATCAAAGGTGCAAGGCAAAAGCAGCGCTGTCCCAAAGGCACAGTATTGGCCAAAACACTCCAGGTATTTTAAAAGCAATTTGTACCTCAGCAAAAGCGCAACGTCTCTGGTTCCTCCCTACCTCTGCTCTCCAAATCTCAGTATGCTTTCCCTGATCAATCTTATTTAATGATAATCTAAATGGCCAGAATAAATTAATTCCAAAATCCCACTGGATTTTTGTCTGGAGTCATGCTTCCTGCTGGTATCAGCAGCTGACAAAAGGGGACGATCCCCTGAGACATGTCACAACGAGGAGTGACTAATGATGGCTTTAACTGTTCCGTTAGGCCAGTCCTTCAGCCCCTGCATAAGAGAGAATAAGGCGGCGGCAGCAGCACAAAACAGCTCCAATAAGCATTTCATACAGGTAGGATTCCCCAGCATGCGCGCTGAGGACCTCATCTGCAAAATTTCCTTGAAAAGGCACATGGGTGCAGGTTGTGGCACAAGAGGCAGACCAACAGCACAGCTGTAGCACTGCCACAAAAGGCGGCACAAGGAACTTGCTAAAACTTTATTTCCCGGCCTTTTGAGCAAGGCAGATTCCAGCTGCTGGGACTAGTTCATCACAACTGCCGTTCCCCTTGCCCTGGCTGGGCTGGCGCAATCCCCATGACAGGACAGGCCCTGCAGAGCTGCTGAGTTCACAACAGTATCTGCCACAGCTCAAGCAGCAGCTTCCAGGGACACTGCTCAGAGGGGACAAGAAAGATGCAAGACATGTTTAAAGCTGTGGCAAGACGAGAAAAGGCTTTTGGGTTATAAACAAAGACTTAGACAAACTTCCAGAATAATAAAAAGAGGAAGGGTTGCTTGAAGTCAGGTTTTCCCTAAAGAGGGGTTTGAAAACCCTTTACTTTTCAAGAGGAGAGACCATTGCAGAAACTTCTGGGAGATAATGGGCAAACTGTACGCACTGCTTGCTAGGCTGTGTTTTCTAAATAAGTTTTTTTCTGGAAGACGATGACTCACTGGAATACATACCTTATTATTCTGTCTCCTCTTACTAACATTTTTACCAGATACTTCACGAAGAAGTAAAATTGGTGACAATTACACTGACTTAAGCGCCTAGATGACATATCGTTTCTATGATGTCAGTTTCTTGGAGGATTGGAGGATTGAAAAAAAAAGAAAAAGAAGAAAAAGAAGAAAAAAAGAAAGAGGTTCCTGTGGTCTGTTTGGAGCCAGAAATCCTAAATTCAGCTTTGGCAGCAACTCCCATCAGGGCTTTCCAGAAGGCTGCATGGGATTACATTTTCAAAAGGACTTAAAAGGCTTAGGAGCATGTCTCATTGTTAAAAGTGATTTAGACTAATGAGCTTAAGCGTTGCTAAATGTACTGCTTCGTGCTCTGTCTTGTCCAGCCCAGTGAGGGGCAGGGTTCTCCCACATCTCCTGACAGATCTAGATGCAAGGGTTACAAATAGTGGAATCCCATTTCAACAGCTTTCTGCTGGAGGTGACTGGCCCTGACCAGGAGAAGCAGACAGGGACACACACCTTGGCCCAGCACGGCAGCATAAACCATCGATGGAGCGAGATTGTACTAACAGGCCAGGCTGTGAACTGGAGCAACAGCCCTTCTGCTGCACAGCACAGCACAGCACAGCACAGCACAGCGCAGCGCAGCTCAGCACAGCTCAGCACAGCACAGTGCAGTGCAGCGCAGCTCAGCACAGCACAGCACAACCGTGAAGCAGAGATTAAAAGAAACATACCTTCTGTGCTGCAAACAGAGGCCATCTCTCAAAGGTCACAAGCTCCTAAGTGCTTGAGGCACTTTTAAAAGCAGACATAAATGTTCTTGGCACACACCCTCCTTGTGCCTCATTCCCTTCCCTTGCTCTGTGTTTGTGATTTCTTTCTTGGTTTTAGTGTGGATAGTTTCTTAGGGGAGGGGGGAGCAAGGCACACAGGATACTTATCAAAGGAATCAAAGTGTTTTATTCCATTTACACTTTTGCAACAGAAAAATTGTTTTAAACAATTCAGATGTACCATGGCATACTTGACCTAAATTTTTCAGTGCTGTTCCTACATTTTGTGAGAGACTGGAACTAACTCCTAAATGTGTAAAATTTTGAACGTGAACCATGCAAATTGCTAAGCCTATTCACAAGTTGCAGTGTTTACTTTCTGAAAATGAAGTTGACAGATTTTATGATGCTTTGTTTTCTATTGGCAATAAGTCACCACACCACTGAAACAGAGGCCTGAAAGTGGGGAAGAGGCATATGAGTTTGTGACCTTTTGCGCAGAAGGTCGGGGTAGGTAGGAGTGCTGGTGGGTCCTAGTAGTTATATTAGGTAGGTATTTCTGCCAAAATGTTTAGCATTAAAGGAGTTTCTAATTTAAGCTTTCGAACAAATCGTCATTTAAAAAATGTGTTGAGTGTTTTGTTGCTTTTGGGCTTTGCAGGTTAGTCTCAGTACCCAGCTAAAACCAACGAAATGGGTTTAAACAAGCCACAATCCTAAAAACCACCCTGTGTTCAATCCTACAGCAAGTATCAAACCGTGATGCATATGCTGCGCTAAATTGGTTGCTTTTTCAGGGTAGCTGGAAACGCTCCATAAACCCAAGCCATTCAGCCCACGCAGATGGCCCACAAACAGACTTTAGCACCATGTTCTACTTGCTCAAGCGTTTTGTTGGATCAGGAACTCACTTTTTACCCATCCAAAGCTCCATTTAAGTCAAAAGAAATATTGTCTGAATTAATGGCTGAATACGAAATGAACACAGACCCTTACTTCTGGCCAGACGTCGCCTCTTTATAATTGATGTGCCATTGCAATGTTAAAGCACCATGCTATCTGCTGTTTGAAGCTCATCTCACTACAAGTTTCCTAGGAAACAAGTTTAGGAGCACATGTCCATTAAGAAGAATGCAGCCTCAGGGAAACCGGGTTTTGGATGATGGAATAGCACTGCCCCTCAATTTCCTTATGGTCACCAAAACTTGTTACTGAAACAGATTCTGAGCTGAGGGGAAAGATTGAAAGGTCTGTGCTGCACGTTCTTCGTTCACACCATACCTTTGCCTTTGTTCAGAAAGCCAGGGAACCTTATTACTTCTGAAAGTATGTTTTGGTTTTTCTGAGCTTTAAGTGGATGGCAGTTATGACAAAACCTGTCAAGATTGCTGCTGTGCCAGTAACCACATAGGCAATTCCCAGGAATGGGTTACTTCCTCCGCTCCACACCACAGTTGAAAGAATCACATGCTTCCTCCCCTTGAATTTGGTAACAGGGAAATCTGATAGAAGGCTGTTAAGGTTTCACTAACAAAGTTTAGGTTATTTCGAGGGGGAAAAAGTAGCTGTAAATGCTCAAAAACCTTTCCAAGACATAAAGAGTCTGGAGTTCTAGTGTGTTGCAAAAATTCCTTTAATTTATCTGTGATGTCTCTACTGTTCTGAATCGAAAAACACAGAAGCAACTGGTGGTAAGAAATCCAGTTATTTTAGATACCGTCTCTGTGAATGTGGAAATACTTTTTTTTTTTTTACATTCTAAATTTCAGATTCATAATTTATGTAACTGCAATTGTATGAATTTGCTAAGAAAACTCAGTTGAAAGTTAGCCTTTTGGGAAGCTTATCACAATCAGAGAATCACAGAATCACAGGGATTGGAAGGGACCTTGAAAGATCATCTAGTCCAATCCCCCTGCTGGTGCACCTAGATCAGATCACTCAGGAACGCGTNTCCAGGCGAGTTTTGAATGTCTCCAGACAAGGAGGCTCCACAACCTCCCTGGGCAGCCCCTTCCAGTGTTCAGTCACCCTCACTGTGAAGAAGTTTTTTCTCATATTTACGTGGAACCTCCTGTGTTCCAGCTTGCATGATACTCCGCATATTCTCTCTGAGGGGAAGTGCTCCCCTCTATCCAATATGTTGTACACCCAGAATGTTATATGATTTTACCTTTCATCTCTCCGTGTGGAAGCTTTCAGAACAGAACTGTGCTACAACATTTAAAACCATAGCTTTATCGACTGAGAGAGAAATTTATAGTCATCTTGACGTGAGTCCTGCTGACAAAACAAATGCTTTTTTTTTAGTCAGCAAAGTTCACGCTGTTCAGCATGAGAGGGCATTTTCACAGCACAAAAGTTCCTGTCAACACATGGCCCAAATCTGCCAGAAAGATCTGCTGACACAGGCATCCCGCACAGCTCTCAATGGCAGGGATACCTCTAGCACTTCCTGCACTCCAGTAACAGTGTCTACACATCTGATTAGGCCACTATTAAAGATTTCAGCTAAAACATCGTCTTCAACCATCAGGTTCCCACTCTCCAGTTTTACCCTTTCTGTAAAGCTCCCCCGTGCTTTCTCCAACCAAAAGCAGCCCCCTGAGAAGTCAAATCCAAAGTCATGTGCTGCCATTTGAGTAATATGTCATAACCGCATTTACACGGGCTAAAGAAAACCCACTTGTAGTGTCACATCACCCTCAAAACTAGCCCTTCTCGTGGTAATTTAGTTTGGGGTGTTTTGCTTGGTTTCTTTGCTGCTTAACTATACAAATCCCATCTCCTTACCTCTTGTCATAACTGTCTAATAGCCTTGGGTAATACGAAAGGATACTATAGGAAATATGAAAAGTGTAATTCCCAGCCGGGAGACCATCTGCAAACTCCCTTATCCGTCTGACACGGCGGTACAGGTTCCTGAAGGTGGCAAAGGCTGACACTCGCATCCAGATAATGAAGTCATCGTTTATGTAACCGTTGTTCCTTTCGTCTTCCTCGTCTAACAGATAGACCGGCTTCTGCCAGTAAGGAGGTCTGGCCGTCCCTGATGAAAAAAAAACCAAGAAACGAAGGAAAAACATGCTGTCAGTAAAACCAGTGGTTGGTGACTAACTTCTGGGCCTGCTCACAAGAAACACAGATTATGAGATATGAAAGGGACACAAGACTCTGTCCAGTGTTGAAAAATTATATATGCTAGATAACATTTTTCACCCAAGCACCTCCACTCACCTCAAACCTGAATGAACAGTTTAACAGTACCCAGGGGTTGCAACATGTTAGAAACTTCAAGCACAGGAAAAACAGTGATTTGCACAAATGAAAACACTGTTTATTCCAGATTCTTGCCTCTTTAGCAAGTAACATGCTCTGCATAATGAGGAGCTTGCCTTCATTTCTATACTTCAATTTGTTCCTGTACAAGCAGAAAGGTGCCTTTTTGCAGCCTAATGCCACAGCCTAAGATGTTTAGAATCTGTCATATGAAAAACTACTTAGATAATTAATTTTTAGTCCCACTTCAATACAGATCAACCATAACAAGGAAAACAGCCCTAGGAAACAGCCGTTTGAAACAGCTAGCGACGATGGCAGCCTCACTTGTCTCATAACTCCCTAAGAATCTTGCAAAGGCATGAAGAAGGAAAGATGTGACATGCAATTCTCCTTCATACATGTTTTCAACAGGGAAAAATAAAGTGACTGCATCCTTCTTTCTCTGGACAGACTAACCATTACAAGAAATGATACAGAAGGGTGTTGACCTGTGCTAACTTCAGTCTTCCAAAAATCACTTGCTCCTTATTTCTATGGTCAGTGATTAAAAAAAACCAAACCTGTGATATTTTGGCTAAGTCTGTCTTCTGCTCTCAGTTACCCTCTAAAGCTGCTTCTCCAACCTGCTTTGGGAGGTATACAGCCATACAGCAAGACCTGGATGGGCTGGAGAGTTGGGCAGAGAGAAACCGGATGAAGTTCAACACAGGCAAGTGTAGGGTGCTGCACCTGGGGAGGAATAAACCCTGCACCAGGACAGGTTGGGGGCTGACCTGCTGGAGAGCAGCTCTGAGGAAAAAGATGAGGGAGTCCTGGTGCACAACAGANCTTTTTTTAGTGGTGCCCAGTGAGAGTTCAAGAGGAAATGGGCGCACACTTGTACATACGAAGTTCCATCTAAACATGAGGAGGAACTTCTTCACTTTGAGGGTGTCAGAGCATTTGAACACGCTGCAGAGAGAGGTGTTGGAGTCTCCACCTCCGGAGACATTCAAAACCCTCCTGGACACATGTCTGTGCAACCTGCTCTAGGTGGACTTTCTTTGGCAGGGGGTTGGACTAGATGATTCCCGGAGGTCCCTTCCAACCCTGTATCATTCTGTGATTCTGTATTTCTCCCAAAGGTGATTTGTCTCAGAATAGGAGACCCTCACACATGGGGGTGGTAGGGAAGCCATTGAAAAATAAGGAATAGCAGTGAAACCATTCTTACCTGCAAATGCAGAAGAGAGATTGTATGATTTTGGATTGCGAAATTTCACATTTTTATCTGTCCACCAGCTGTTTCCAGTCTTCAGCAGTGGTACTTGAATAACAGATGAGTTAAGATTGTAAAAAAGATCTATGGTATCTGAAGGGAATATAAGAAGCAATATGAGTGAATAAAAGACGGTCACTGTAGTTGCCAGCACGACTAACAAAACCCGTCACGTTGAAGCATCTTTCAAGTGAATAGAAAACAAAAAAAATCCTGGGAAAGGTTTCATCATGACTGTTCATAGAGCACTGTACACTCCACAAGGAGAATTAAGGTTCCAAAGCCTTAGAACTTCTGAAGTTTTAAAGACTGAACGTACTCCTACTAATAATCCTACTGAATCCCTGTGTAGAAATGTGTGCAAGTATCTCATGTCCATCAACTCCTGTATGACTGACTTCTTTGCAAATCACTTTTGCAAAACACTTAGTTAAAATTGTACTTAAGCGTGCCATCTTGTTTCATCAGGCAAAAAGCATTTGTTTTTATCCATGATATTTTCCTATTTAGATTAGTTTAACATAAGGCAAAACCATTATAAGTCTCATTAACATCTATGTAAGCACCTAGGCAGCCAATGAGATGACAGGCAGGGACAGTTAGATAATATAGAGGGTGAGGGGCTGGTTCTTAGGAAACATGAAAAACACAATTCAGCTGCATGAGCATCAATGAAAACACACATTTTTAAAATCCTGCTAAGAAACCTGTGTTCACACAGCTCCTCAAGGCTCAGACACATTCTTCTGAGTAAGTGATCACTCTATGCACCCCACTATGTCCCCAGCTGTTTGCCACAAATTTATTAACAGGAGTTGCTATTCTTTGAGTTCTGCCTACTTAACTGCTTGTTTGACTGCTCCCTTACCTGCCAGCTTGGGCTAAAAGCCTTTCCCATGGCAGGATCTTGACCGTCTTCCTCATTTTACAAAAGAAGATTAGAGAGCAATTAGGCAGCCAGGTAAACTGCCAAAAGTGAATGGGAAGCACCCTCTTTCACAGCACAGGGACAGAAATGAGCTACCAGAGCAGGGTTTCAGACACCACCCCCTCCCCCCACATCACCAGCAGTTGGAACATTTCATCATACTGTGCACTAAGGACTGATGCAAAGGCAGACACTGGGAGGTTTACCCTCAGCATTTTAAAATTTTACAAGCCTTATTCCTCTGCAACCACACAGATCCAAAGGTTCAAACCAATGTGAAAAACATGTCACTTCCTCCTACGCACACCACTGTGGGAAGGCAGAATCTAGGCTCTCCCATCACTGCACAAGAATGTCTGTTTTAGCAAGGAAGCACACTACAACTGTTGTATCAGCATTCCTTATTTCACCAAGGACTCAACTACTCAGTCCTGTTGTATATTCACACTGAAGAAGGCCTTAGGAAATGAAAAATCCTCCTCAGTTTCAAAACAGGGGGCAAGTTACTAACTAGGAGAAAGCAGAGACCCATACTCACCACAGCAGCACCACCAAAAGAAAAGCTTTTGTGGGAGATCTTGCAATATCAGGACTCAGCTGGACTGGGGTAATGGAATAGTTTCAAGTGGAAATTAGTAAGCAGATGTGGAAGGTACTTATTTACCATTGAACATGCTGTTGGCAATAGCACCACACGGAGCCATGGGTGTCCCATTTCGGTAGGTGGTGAAGGGCGCACAGTAGCTCTTCTGAATCTGCATTCAAGGTCACAGAACAATCAGGCACAGAACATGGAGGGTTTGGTTTGGTTTGTTGGTGTTAATGTTCTCCTCCTACTCCTTCCTCTGAAAAGCCACTGAATAATTAAGTCTCCAGTACCTTTTGGTCACATTAGAGATACATCTAATGTGGGGGAGCAAGTGCTCTATGGAAAAAATACTAACCAAACACCTTGAATTAAGGATGTCAAAGTCTACTGCAGAAAAACCTGTTTACAGCTTTCACGAAACTTATCTTGATCTCCTGCCCTATGTTTTTTTTTTTCCATCAAAATGACAGATAAGTCTCTGAAAACTACATAACACTGATTGTCTAGAGGGTCTTCTTTTGGTTTAGGGCTTCAGCAGACAAGTTGTGCCCAATCCTGCCTTGTCAGCTGTGGAGATGATCCCTTTGGCACTTTTCATATCACAGTAAGTAAACTTAAGGTCTTCACGAAATTCTGCTGTGGACTTGCAAAATCTAGACTACAAAAATTCACTTGGGGATCTCCTACTGTAAAATAGCTACAATTTAAAACATTCCTGGAAGCCTTGGATTACCCGAAAACACCTTATTTTTCCTTCTTTTTAATTTTGACCTGGACTGCTTCATTGTTCAAGAACATCAGATGCAGTTAGCCATATTACTGCAGTTCTGTGTGGGGAAGTCTTGAAGTATAAAGACACAGCACGAAAAACAAAGGCCCGCCTCAAGTTTATCACATTTCTTCTATCCCAGTTCATGAGAAGCCATAAATCTTCAGGTTTAAACACAGAAACATTTTCAGATAACTCTAAAAAGCTCTGTATCTGATTGGCACAAAAGCCAAAAGTGGTTGCACCTGGGTGCAAACAAACAAGCTGACTGGACACCTGGAGAAGCAGATGTATGGGGAATAAGTCTTGAGAGTTACAAGAAGGATTTTATTAAAAACAACACGCTATTACAGCCCTATCATCTTATGTACTGAGAAGATAGCGTGTGGCCCGTGCCTATATTAAGAAATGCTACTTAGAAGACAAAGAAAACATGTTTTAGATTTGTCAGTAATAAAACTGAAAGCAATGACTACATTCTCCGATTTCCCTATGTTTTTTTTTTTGTATAGACAACATCACCTGCATGTTAGTCCTCTTCAGACCTCTAAGCTGCACACTTCAGAATGCTACATGATCACCAATTTCACCGTGAACCTTTTTCTGCTCCTTGCCTGCTTCCAAAACCAGATGGCAAAATGAAAGACTTAAAATAACTTAATTCACTAACCCTATAATAAACACACTGCTTAAAACTTTTCTGGCTAAGATGACTTAAAACACTAGAAGAAAAACCCTTCAGTAAATTTACTTGAAAAAGAGGATGTATTTTTAATCAGCATCCCTACTAGGTGCAAATTAGAGAACTGCAGCACTGGATTGACATCTTTTATTTATCCCCTCAATCTTCCTCTCATATTAATTTATTAGATATAACAGTCCTAGCAATCATAAAAGCAGAGACCAAACACTGAAAAGATGTACCTTCTTATTATTCCCTAGAGCCATCTTAGCACACATACAGTTATGCCTAGTTAGGTCTCCATACGGTGAAAGACGCACCTGGTGGAAATACAGATGATCTCATAATATAAAGAAGAAAACTCACATTAACATTTCGACCCAGCAGTTGTGCATCACTTCTTGATATCACATATCGACGGTGGTTTTGATAGAAGTTTTGCAGACCATAGTACATAAAAACATCCCCCTAGAATGCAAGGATAAATCCCTTCAGTAAGACGAGTTCATGTAGACAAAGAGAAATCCTATTACTTGCTAAAAAGAGAGGGGAAGACAGTATTCAATCCATGTTTAAGTGTCGGTAACTCACTCTAAGCAATTGCTTCAGCGGACACTGTCTAGAATCTAGTCTTTACCCCAACGGAAAGTTTTAGCATTTTGGCACAACATTAAACATACCTTAAATAACCAAATGAAACATAAAATAAAAATGCTTGATTATTATTTTACTCGAGATGGCATGAACCTGCAATGGCCATGAATAATTTTGTGGAGACAAGACACTAATTTTTGATAAAAGAATGTGCACAGCAGACTTCAAAAAGTACCCATTAACTCTTTATTCCCTCAGCTTTTCTGAAAAATAAGGCTGCTTCTCATCAATGATTTGAATGCTTTGGAAAGTTTAGTCCTGTAATTAACAGGAGAATGCTAGGCAGGCAAATACAAGCAAAAAAGATGATTATTAAGTTATAAAATATTATTTAGTTAGGTAAACTTCTCATCACAAATAACACTGTAATCTGAAGAATTACAGAGTATTTTAACAGCCTCTTCAATATTGAATAACCCTAAAGTGACTTTATAACTTAAATTGCACTGTAATTTGAAGGGATCATTTATGCAGCACTAAGCATAAGATCTCTTTGGCAGAACATTAAGCTTTTTAATATTCTCAGCAACACGGCCCAGTAGTTTAGGACAGGAAATGAAGGACACTTTTCCCAAATGAAACTGCAGCATGACATTGCTAGACTTGGATTATATCAAGGACCTTGAGGATTAACAGTGTAACCCTTGTAAAAAAGACTACAGGGCTTTACTTACGACAAGGGGTCAGAGCTTCCTATTTCCTTCTGATCTGAGAGCTCAGCAGCGCAGGAACAACTAAGCCAAGGGCAAGGGCAAGGCTTTGCTACAGAGATACAGAGAGAAGCCACCTCCACAACCTAACACCATTTCCTCCATCCGTGGTCATCTCCTTGGTCATCTCCCAGCCAAGGACACAGGTAGCTTGATCTTGATAATCTTTTAACGCTTACCAACATGAATAGCAAAGGCAAAAGCATAACATTTTAAATATTTCGTTAAAATGTAGTCAGGAGCAGAATTTGTGTATTTTGTCACATAGGGATATAAGTAGCAGGAGGTACTAAGCAACTTGAGGCAGTTTCTTACATCCACTTACCAATATATCTTCCTCTAGTGTGAAATTAACAGAGCAGTGGCATTCCTTATTCCAATTAGAGGAATTTTCACGGAGTTTTGAGCAATCTGAGCATTTATCTGAATAGTCAATCTGTTGGAGAACAGGCAAAGATACTGTACTAAAGGACATGCACACAGGAAAAAAAAGCTACTGGTTTAGCTCCAGTACTTCTCAGAGCAGTTCTCTCCTAAGTGATCTGGACTGCCAGAAACATTGTTAAAAAGGCAGGGCTTGGCCTCAACGAACAATCACAAATTTTATCCCCGGTTTAAAGCTGGTTTGGAGCCTTTTGATGACTGCTGCAGAGCCTCTACATCTGCTCCTCAGCAAAGGAATGCCGAGTGAAGAATACTTCTGCAGCTTGGTCTGGCTGACCGAGTAATGCTTGACAAATCCCCACATGCATCATGGCTCACCCCTCATGAACAGCCAGGATGTAGTGCTGAGCCTTGGCTCCAACCAGGAGTCCAATAACTTCACCACAGGTCTAATCTCCAGGAGGCATTTAACCATAAGGGCATTTTAACATGTAGAATCTTCTAGGACCAAACACTATCAAAGGGATTATTTTATTTCCCTTCAAAAACCCAGGAAATAACAACAACATTTCAAACATTACCAGCCAGTGGCAGTTATGTCCATCCATCCATATTTCAGCTATTACCACCCAGTTAACCACCCAGTGCTCATATTTTATCAGTGACCAACTACCTCTGAGGATTTTCACAGGAATACATGCTGCTGGACACACGTCAAAGGCCTGAAGTCATTGTTATCATCTTTATCCAGAAGCAAAAAATTCAAAGTCTTTTCCCTCCTTCCCTTCCCAGTTTCTTCTTTGTAGAATACCTAAGAACAACACTACCTCCCAACAAACCTGGATTTCTCTGACGCTGTTTGCAGACAGTATGAGGCAGACTCCCACCAAAAGGCAGAACATGCCTATGAGAAAGAAGCTGGAGAGCACAGTTGCGATGTTAAGCTGGGGCTTCCAAGCTGGTAGCTTCTGTTGTTTGAATGCACTGTTATCCGGACACCTGGAAGGACACGCCTCTCCTTGCTGAGGAAAACTCATCTTGTTTTTCATTTCCAAGTAGTTTCTTCTTGGTTAGAGAAAGGAATACTATACTTGTGCTGGAGAGCATTTAAGCTGAAACACTGCCCTTACTGTTGTGAGACTGTATTGTTCAAACGTGCATTATGGCCAGGAATTACTTATTAACTAGATCTCTCTCTTCCCTGTTTTCTACATTTGTGTCTGGATCGCGTACTGATCAAACAATTATGTACTTTGGTCAGGGTGTCCAGTACATGCCTCCTGGAAAAGCTTAAGTATATCCTTTTTTCCTGCTGCACAGCTCAGTAGGACTTTTTAGGTCTTATTCATTTGCAGGGATGCTGTCAACTATACTGGAACTTCTGTGTCATCTCAGATGTGTTATTTCTTCTCCCTTCACTTCCATAGCTGCCCTGCTAGCAGGCACGGCATACAATGAAAGGAACTCTACTCCAGTTGCACTGGATGCCACTGGGAGGACTGCAGGTGCCGAGACAGCACTGGACAGAAAACACTGCATTGGAAGACCAAAATTATTTTTTTTTAACCTACTACATTCATTGCTTTTGATTCAGATTCAACTTAAAGTTGTAAAAGGGTTACCTGTTCTTTATTACAAAAGCGCAACTAATTCTCAGATCACCTGGTTTTGATCAATGGCTTTCCAAGATGCTGATGATTTGCTCTCCTCTATTCATCTCTATTTCTGTGAAATTTTTCACAGAAAGAGTGGTCAGTCAGTGGAATGGGCTGCCCAGGGAGGGGGTGGAGTCACCATCCCTGACTGTGTTTAAGAGTAGACTGGATGTGGTGTTGAGGGATATGGTGTAGGGGAGAACTTGTAGAGCAGGGCTGATGGTTGGACTTGATGATGCCAAGGGTCTCTTCCGACCTAAATGATTCTATGATTCTATGATCTTGTCTTCTGAAAAAAAATCCATCCATTCCCTACTATCCACAATGACACAAGAATCACCCACAGATCATCTCCTTTTAATTTAAATGGACAAACAGAAGAATATCTTTTGCACATGTCAACAGTTTAACCAAAATAAAGTCTCGGTATACAGTTAATTTAACACGTGAGAGCAAAAAATAGCATTTGGCCAGCTCCAGAGCAAGTAGGTGGAAAATACCATTTTGACAAATTACTGAAATTCATACAACATTTTCAAAGACCCTTGAAGGCAAGAACTAGATTGCCGCTCTCACGGGAGAAGTAAATGTCTCCTTTTGGGAAGGCAGAGGTGGATAACAGAGAATTGAGTTGTACAGAGTTTCAAACCCAAGTTTGCTCATCTTCAAAGTCTTAAAAGTGACATACAAGAGTAAATCTAGCAGGTGAACGCAACGTAACTCTAATTTCATTATCACAGTGTTCCTGTAATAAAAATGATACTAAAAATACAGACAAAACTTCTGCTTTATTATTAAAGGAAAAGGAAACTCAGAACAAGTTGCAATGTGCATTCTTTCTGTACTGATAGACCTCCAAAAAGTCTAAATTCTTGATTCCATCATCTGTTAGTCACTTGCCAATTGTAGACAGGATAAGAGTAAAATGCAGCTGAAAATTACTTCCTTGTTGGTAAAACCATTAAAAGAGTCCCACCTTCACAGTCCCCTCCCTGCAGAGCTTTATAATACTCATCTCCAGCAGGTCAATGGTTTCCTTCTTTATCTGAGAAAAACAAAAATCAAAGAAAGCATCAAAAGTTACTGATGAGGCTTTGGCCAAATAGCATTGGTTTTTTAGTCAGGCACCTTACTGTAGGACTAGAAACTAAATAACAGGTTCCCATACAAGGTCCTGAGCTCTAAAATGTATCGATTTCATAAAATAGCTACATTTGCTCTGCAATCTCAAAGTAAAACTACGGCTTGTGAAGTCCCATCTTGCACGGCTACAGAAAAGCTGTCCCTGGTACAGAGCTGATAAAGCACGCCACAGGAAAAGGTCAATCTTAGGCTGCAAAATCCCTTTGTGACTTTCCAGAGTATCGACCCATGTCAAGTAGTGCAAGGGCAATACTGCACTGCAACAGCCAACAGTCATGTCTGTGTCTGAGATGTCTGAAAGGAAATGAGCATGACGGTCAGGTCCCCATGTGCTGCATGCAAAGTACTTTGGTTTATAACACAGATAAGGCTGCAGTTTATTACTCACCTAAAGATAAAAGACAGCTTACTTGAGAGTAAATGTTGACTGCATACTTCAGCAGGCACACAAGATTGTCTATCACCATGGTTAGTCCAGAGCCTACTTATAGCTTCCTCTTCCTACTTACGAATAACATAACTGCAAGTTTTCTCTCAGGATTATACCCTTCTGTGCCTCCAATTTGCACAGGAATAAATGATGTGAGAAAGTCTGATGAGTCTCTATGCGACACTGGATGTGTTATGTGGGGGTGGAAACAGTGGTCTTTCTCTCACAAGTCCATTTCTTACATATCTTTTTACTTCCATGAAGCCTGAAACCTAAACTTTCTGTATTTTTGAACTTACTCAAGGCCCGGTGTTTGTATTGTTTGCAGAAAATACAATACTGTTTTTTGTTGAAAGAACTCCACTTGAATCTTACAAACAAGCAATTTGAGAAGCAGATTCAGCTTTCTTGCCATCAGTCTCTACAGACAAACTTTCAAAGTGGGAAGCTTGTCCTTTGGACAGATCAGGAAATATACCATTGATTTTTAAACTTTTATGCTTTGGTATAACTCGAGCATGCCCATACAGAGCCTGATAAACTCATTCACCCCACCTCTGGGTTCTCTGGAAGTGTTCTTTTTATTTTCTTCTCTCCATTGCTTGGGATGAATGAAGAGGGAGACACAGAAACAGAGAAAAACAATTGAACAGCATGAACTAATGTGATGTTGAGGTAACTGAATGAGCAGTGGATGAGGGCACTGTCCCTTCTGTGGATATGATGGGAGGGATACAGGACTGTCATATGGAAAGATGTNAGGTAACTGAATGAGCAGTGGATGAGGGCACTGTCCCTTCTGTGGATATGATGGGATACAGGACTGTCATATGGGAAGATTCATGTGTTTTTAGATTTGATTCATATATGTATGTTCCCCCTGTACTCAGAACTGGTGAGGCCGCACCTNATGATCCCAAGGGTCTCTTCCAACCAAAATGATTCTATGAATCTATGATATATCAGAATATACCACTGTATACATAGTTTTCCACTAAATATGTGGTAAGAACAAAACCAGCAAGTAGAAGCATATGTGCTTCCAGCTGTTCTTGCTTCCTGGTGTAATGGCAATGAAATCTAGCAATGCGGTACCTTAAATACATGAAGAAATTATTGACAACTGAGGTTTGTACTGAGATTAGGTCAGTATGCCTTGTTTCCAATTTTAAGGGCACGATTTTACCTCCACACCTAAGATGGGATCAAACAAATCTGTACATCAAAGTGCCAATTCTCTAAATTACGGGTTTGGTAATATAATTCCTTTCTTCTTTGAGAAACTTATGGCTATGTATTTGACAATTTTTAATCAAGTAGGGGAATAAGATCCTCTGCTTATAAAGATTGTATTCCATATTTCAAGTCTGCAAGTTGCCAAACCATCCCTTTCGTTTCTCCTGCGTTAGGATGACTTATCCCCAAAAATATTATTTTGGATATCTTTTATATTATTTTTTAATACATTTTTTATTTTTATTGACATTCCTTACAAAAAATTTTCAGGAATCTGCCTGCTGTCTGCAGCAGCACAAATAGCTGCAAGATGCTTTACCTACATAGCTCAAGATGTCAAAAAACTTTTTGTATGTTGTATTACCTGAATCAATGTAGTTTTGAAGACTTTTCTGTAATCAAATATTCACTATTCTGTAATCACACAGTTATTCCTTGTGCTAATGCTATATATAAAGGTGTAATATTTGTTCTTACATGGCTTCAACTTGAACTAATCCTTAACATTTTGATGTTAAGATAGCCTTAAGATTTTCCCTTGATAAAAACCAGCTGGATTCACAAATTTTTGGCCTGTGTTCCTAAACAGACAGACATGCAGAAATGCTGTGATGCTACCTACTGTGAACTGAAAGGGGTAGTTTGGGCTTGCAATAACCCAAAATCAAATATTAGCAACATTATCTTCAGTCATTTGAGGTGGATCACCTATAGTCTTCTGTATGTATAATGACTTCCACTGACTTAAAAAAATCCATCCCACTGCAACCAGCACCTTTTGTACGACTGTCTTGAGCTAATATGTCTGTGAATTCACGTTCTGTGTTCCTTAAAAAACTTACAGGTAAGTGCAGGCACCATACAAAAAAGCCTAACGTATTTACCACAAGAGGGAGCCTCCTCGCCTCAAAATGCAAAGTGGGCTTTTGGCTACTTCAGTTTTGCAGTGTAGGTTTTTTTGCAGGGTGCTTTATCCATGATTATTAGGAACATGTATCTTTCTGTATGTGGGCCTGTAAAATACAGCATATTCAAATACACAGACAGATGCAGAGAAGGATTAATGACTGATAATTTGTTTCATTTGTGAAACAGCTTAATGTTTATATGCATAAGAAGTCCTTTTTCCCCAGAGATTCTGCACATCAGCCTGCTCTAAATGTGCAAAAAAATAGAAACATTGTTTTGGAAACTGGGAGCTTTTTAACAACAACTGGTGGAGGAATCTGCCTCTTTTACTCTCTGCTGGCTAAATACCAGCTGATGCCCCATAGCATTTGGTAAATATGCCCTGTCACAGCAATAAATGTGGAAAGTGGATGATAGAATTGAAAAGAATGGGGAATTATCTTAAAATGAGACTAAAATGATGGATAGCTCTACACAGTTTGCATCCTACTTCTTGCCAAAAAAACCTCAACCAAACCAACCAACTCCCCCCCTCCCCCCCGTCTGTTAGATATACTCAAAAGAAGTTCT
>VZTM01024264.1:505-38476 GCA_013400555.1 Jacana jacana | reverse complement strand
GTCCATCATTCTCCTTAGTTTCTGATCTCTCCAATTCCAATCCAGAATCATATATTTTGTGGAGTTCAAGCACAGGCCATCTAAAAAGACAACATAAATTTTACTACCAAGACAACATAACATGTGCTTATCAAAATAATTTTTGGCTTTTACATCTTTTGCTGCCTGTTCCCAAGGATATTAATCTTTGAACACTTAAGTACTCCATTTTCTGGTTGGAAAACTAATGCAGTGACACTGCAAACTCCCTTAACCACATAATCTCATGCCTTTTTGGAAGATAAACACAAAAGCAGAACAACTACTGTTGCCAGGCTTGTCAAGAGCTAACATCCTGCCAGAAAATAATTCCTCAAGCTTCCTCTTGATGAAACCACAGGAGCTGAATTTCCACTGCTGATGAGGAGCTGGTAAGTTACACGGACCCTAGCCTGAAAACTCCTGTTAATGGGAACTGACAGTGTTTAGCCATTTACAGCACTGGGTGCTATGTGAATGTGAGTCAGGTCAGTGGTGCTGCTGAAGAATTCCTTTATCCTGCAAATGAATGGTGGTGAAAGAAGAAAAGATCCTTTCTCAACTGGCCCTCCAGCTCTCCCTCTACTTTCTGCCCTCATCTTCTACACAATGCCCACAATTTTTCATACCAGTTTTGACTCTTGTCCATCCTCTAGTGACCTGGCACTGCAACATTAAGGTGTAAGAAAAGGACTAGACCTTAGGATAAATTGAAAGACCTTATGTCCCTGCTATAAGCTGCCTCCATCTAACATGGCAATGTGCTGATACGCTGAGCAGTAGTAATTTAATGTTGATGTGGGCACAGGAAGAAACATAACTACGCTCCTTATGTACGCTCATTTGGACAGAACGGTAGAGACCCCATCCACAGCCAGTCCCTGACAAAGAAACCAGAGTCAGAGCAAAGCAGTGCTTAGAAACGGATGGAAAGAATCACCCTATCATCTTGTTATTTTGTTGTTTGCTTTTCTTTGTTATACTTAACATCTATTGAGTAAGTAAAACTACTCAAAATTTGGGAAAAGGGGATTTGTATAGAATAATTAATTTCATTACAGGCAAATCAGAAATAAAATCAAATCAGCAGCAGAACTTTTATCCACCACTCACAGAAGTTTACCCTCAGCTCAGAGTGACATACGATACAATGACTTCTGTCATTATTTCCTCTTGATTTACTTGCAGTGTTTGGTTTCCTGGAGCTTTAAATCTTACATCATGGTTTTGCAATCACTTTCAAGTCAGCATAAATCAGTACTCCTGCCAAAAGAGGAAGTCCCCCACCTCTGCCTGCTCATTACCTGATTTTGTGTGCACACTGGTTTTGGTTTAATTTGGATCAGATCTAATTGGGATCAGTTCACTGAGCTGCCAAATAGACTCTTGGGTTAGCCGAAGAAGCAGG
This sequence comes from Jacana jacana, assembly GCA_013400555.1. Taxonomy (NCBI): domain Eukaryota; kingdom Metazoa; phylum Chordata; class Aves; order Charadriiformes; family Jacanidae; genus Jacana; species Jacana jacana. The sequence goes on along the minus strand of VZTM01024264.1, from coordinate 37,050 downwards.
AAGGGGGAATAAGTGGGTACTGACTGGGGGGCACGGAGATGGGAGGAGTATTATTCTGCCTTTCTCCGGTAATGCTGATTTATGCCAGACTAAAGTGATCGTACTATCAACTACTAGAATCTTGACCTCATTTTTGACTGACACAGAAGTGGAAAACATTATAGATTAGTACCCAAATCCACAGATTGATGTTAACCATAGCACTTTAAAAATAATTGGAAGTCTCACTTCTCAGCAGACAAAGAATAAGATACCTATGAAGAAAACCCTCCTTGTTCTCCTACCTTGTTCCACTAGTGCTTTTACTCTCCCAGGAGTTCCAACACCAATGTGGAACACGCCTTTTTCCAACATATTCATCTGTTCTTTGATCTAATTGGAAGAGAGAAAGACAAACTACAATAATACCATGATTGTTTTAAAATTTCTTCTCAAAGAACTGGAAATAAGGTCAAGATTTCATAGTACCTCTTTCTAGAACACCATCAAGTAACAAATGCTATTAATCTTTCAAACTGTCAAACTGATATATTTGGGAGAAAGTTTAAGAAATATAACAGCCAGCTGGGCATCACACTTCTTGAGAAGTTCAATCATTTGCAGCTTTAAAAATCTGCTATCACCAACTAATTCTGCAGGTGAGAAGAGTATCCTTCCTTCAGCATTTAAACAAATTATCTGGAAATATCTGGAAAACTGACAAAGCTGAATTAGCTCTAAACTCCTTCAAGATGAAGACACTGGAAAAGGGTGAAATAAAGCAAGTGAGATTTGTGTGTTTAACTATTTCTATCAAAGGCAAAATGTCTGCTCATTACCTCCGACATCCCTACAACTTGTGCTCTCCAACAGATATGGATATTGAGTATTCAGGCATCCAACTGGCAGAATGCAAATGTGGGTGCTGGTACAGTTTGCCTCTAGAAACCTATGTGTGTGAGCCTTCTATTTAAACCGGCAAAAGCCATTTGAATGAGCAATTCAAAGGAATGTGGAACATGTATAAGCATCTACTTTCTGCACCAGAGCTACTGGCGACGATTCCTCAAATTGCAACAAAGGGTTACCAAAAGAAGCCTTATCTAGAGAAAGGAACACTATAATGAAAGGAGCTATTGCTAAGTGCTTTAAAAAGAAAATGGTACAATACTATTTAGTTGTTTAGTTGTATCAAAAATCCCTTGCAGCTTTCTTACCTTTATGTGCTTTGCAAACAACTTGAAAACTCTGCAGTCTCCTTTAAATGCTGTCATTGACCTGGCAATTAAAAAAATTGAAGAAGGAAATGTAATCATCAGGGCTGGGATGAAGACCACACAAGAGGAAAGCAACACTAGCTGGCATTTCTCCGTTTGGTTGAGACACACAGTTCCCCAATGACCCCTGCTTGTACTTTGAACACTGTGCACATTCTTGTTTGCTACTTGATCAACAGTGATCAACAACTGGACAAACACAATAGCAGATATCAGTAGGGGGCAATATTGTTTCGGTAGCTTTTCAGATAATATTGAAGAGTTATGGATTGTGCATTTACAACTTAGTCCAAAACTGACTGATCACTAAATTCTGATTAAAAAATACTTAATGAAATACAGGCATGAATGAACATGTGCAGGTGCACAACAAATGAAAGATCTGTGTATGATCCAGTCTGTATTTTACAGTATCTTCCTGCAAGGTGGCTGCTGAGAAAACCTAGGCTCCCACAGTTGTTACTGCAGAGATTGCCCAAAATCTAGTTAACAGAAACTAATTTGTCTGAAAACCTGACCTGTTTTTCTGACACTCCATTTTGGCACATGCTAACTATTCTGTGTTCTGTAGTAATCAAGCATTGCTTACTGAATGTCATTTAAGACAGCTTTTGTAGTGCACCAGATTGTCAATTTTCTCTTGTGCAAAAGCTAATGGTTTATATACAAGTATACATGTAAACAACCCGTCTCAGATGGTAATATCTGCGTGCAGGGGCTAAGCACTACTGGCACATCTGCTATATGTGTGCTTCTATCTGTGGCACAGAGTCAAACCTCCCAACTCTCCAACTCATGTTTTACTGAGAGATAGCCACAGGAAATGAGGTTCAAGGCATAAAAGACAGCCATGAAATCTGTGAGGTATACTTTAATTCGTCAAAGTCATCAAGACTTCTGGAATGAGAAGGAGGAAGACAGAGGACAAAAAAAAGAGGACAAGGAACACTGAAAATTGTTGTCTCTGCACAGCAGTTTTGCCAGCCTCAGCCAGCTGAAAAGATGGACCCAAACTTGGAGGTGCCCAGGTCAGACACACTTCTTAACACTTGAGGCCCTGGAACGCCATGTCCTCATTGTCTTTGGTGCAAAATCTTGATTTCTTGTGGTGGTTTATGGGTTTACTCTGTTCCCAAGTGTATGTTGCCTGTCTCCCCCAAATTGGTTATACTTTATTTCTGGTTTTAAATGAAAATAGCACTTCCATGCAATTGAAGTGTTCCTTCAGTCTAAAACCAAACACCACACTCCCACTGTTTAAAAAAGCAAGGGCTATTGCATCAGTTTGAGTCAGTGAATTTGTTGGCTAGCAGAGGAGAGTGTCCCAGTTTTGCCTTTATGTCTGTGGTTCCAAGACAAAACCTCTGACTGACCGCCAACCTCAACATAACATTTGCTATCGACGTACTTGATGAGTTCCAAGGAACGAAGGGCAGAACTGCAGATAACCAGCATCACCACCGACTTCTTCTCCTTGTGGTTTTTACGGAGTTTTGCCCACTTAGGACAGACTGCAATGAAAAAGCCCATGTACACACACACACAGAGAAAAGTACTACATGCCACAATTTTAAATTACAAGGGTACATGATGAATAGTAGCCAGCAGGAACACACATACTGACTTCTATGAGGTCTGGAGCTCTGGCAGCGTTTTTACATTTAGTCATGGCTGAGAAATTGGAAAATAAAATGCCCAAAATAAATAAAGTACAGAAATACCACATAACTGAACAAATCAGATAATTATTATGAATCAACAGTTTGTAAGATGACAAGCCCATCGTCTTCATTTGCCACATAAGGTGATTTGTACCAGAGAAAACCAACTGAAAAGATACATTTACCAGAGGAGAAATTCTGTATAACTATATACAAGAGATTAAAAATTCTTTTGGTTCATGTCAGTGGACAGCTGCAGGATTTTTACTGTAAGATAATACATACACCTCTTCATAAAGCCACAATAAATTACTGACAAATAATCCTTAGCAATTAAAAGAAACCCTAAAACATTTTGATTTTAAAAACGTGGTATAGTAAAAAACAGCCAGAAAAACAAAACCTGTCATGAAGAAAACAAAAAACCCTTGAAGTTACTAATATTTAGTAATTAAAAGTATCTGAAGGTACAGATAAAAACTGCAATACTATAGCATTAACAATGTTATCATACAGCTTTCATCTGATCCAACATTTTCACTCACTTTCTTTCAGATATGAAGAAAAGCTGTGGGTGAGATCATTGGGTGGCAAAAAACAGGAATCTGAAAATGTAAAAGGAAAAAATACCTTTGATGATGTATTTTTAACAGCAAAAGGAGCACATATGTTTGTAGCATAACCACTAGTGATATTGATGAAATTGCAGCTGTGCTAAAATCCATCACCAATAAATTACCATTTTACCTGGTCACTACGTTAACTACTAAGTGTTAAAAGCACACTGTGGCAGACATGCCATTTAACTTTAAACTTCATAGAGAGGCAATGAAGAGAGAGAAGGTGCTTCTTTGGAATGCCTTTCCTTTCTCCAGTATCTACACAGAAAGTCTAAGTTCTTAAAACAGGGATTAAAATTAGATGGTTTGAAAACTAAGGGTCCTTTGCCTGATGGAACAACACTGCTCCCACAGAGCATCAACAACTCTGTCTTCAGGGACCCATATATTTGATATTTGCTGTCATTCTGCATTAAGTACAGCACCTCAGGATGCCTGTCTATGGAATGAGATGTTTGCTGATACATATTAACTAAATTAAGGAGGTTTCCTTACATGTGATATTCATGTTCACAGGGATGGCGTGCTGTGCTAGTGCTGGCAGAATCAATCCATGACTTCCACTGGAACAGACAGTGTGACAAACTTGGTTTGTAGCTGATGACCAGCTGAAGCCTGTGTCGTTACTTGACCATAGCCACTCTCCATCTCTGTATCTTCCATTTAACGGGCATTGTTGTGCTAAAAACTTTTAATTTGCACTAATCCCTTTTATTAAATTTACAGATTGGCATTTACCAGGACTTGAGCTCCAAAGGGAATGAATGCGTACAACTGAAAGATCAGCAGCTGATTTACTTTAAAAATCATGTTCAAAAGATGCCCTTGATGCTTGTGGGGAAGGGCAGGGCCTATCCTTCCACACGCACTTGGTGGTAATAGGAGAGCTCTTCACATGCACCATGGGCCTTTCCTCCCAGTGGCAAACTATCTTTGCTGTTTTGCTCTCCTGAATACATTGCCTCATTGTTTCAGGAGGGGCAGGGGAAAACACATAGCTCCAGACTGCAGCAAGAGGCCATGCTGACTACAAACCTGACCTTCTGCACCGTGCCAGTTCAGTTAACAAGAACACACAACTCCAAGTAGTTGCTTGTTATTTGCTCAGTGCTTTGACGTGAATGACATGACAGCTGGAGAAGTTTGTAAACTCCTTGGCACTCTGAGCCTCCAACTCCCGGCACAAAAAGAAAGAAAAAATATCTCCATCCAACCCAAGAGCCAATCCATATGGAAATGGGTCATCTCAGCAGCCCAAAGGACTCTTTTTAATAAGAAAGAAACCAAAGCAATTTATTATTTGCTAAGAGCCCTGAAGATCTAAAAATATTTAACACAAGCTTTTCAAATCTATGCGGGATTTCTCCAGGTTTTCTTGATCCGACAAGAAAGCTGAACTTGACCCATAGAAATAAAGAAGGGCAGCCTAGAATGATGGATGTTAAGGAGAAGCATATTTATCTAGAAATATAGGCCTTAACATTAAAAGAAATAAAGCACTGCTGGTCTAGGAGGCTCCTATATTGGCCACAGGTCACTAGGAGATCATGGAGTATCAAAGGTTAGTTACCAGGCCATTTGCTCTTCTAGAGCACTGCCAGCAAACAACGAACAGTGCCTCTAAAATGACAGTGCCTCTAAAATGAAAGTGCCACTAAAATGACAGTGTCTGTTTATGTGCAGGGTAAGAGGCAGGAAATTTCAATATTGCCTTCATCTCTAATGAACCACCAGCCGATAGAAGCTAAACCTGCTCTGTCCTGCTTTGTCCTTTCTATCACTTGCTTCTAAATGAAGACAGAATATGGGAAACCAAGAGGGTTCTTGTTATGGTTAAGACTTTGTCACTTCACACTCAGACCAAAACTACCATCTCATTTCATGCCACTGCCTGAAAACAACTGTGTTCAGCACTTCACAAACACATCAGAATGATGTCTTATTATTTCTTTGTCTACTCCTGACTGCCCTCCTATTATGCATCTGGATCAACTCAGATAATCCCAGAAACAAAATACATTTTCACTCTCTCAGTTAGCAACTTGGAAGCTATTATTAGGATTCATAATTTCTATTAGAGAAGTGAGCTCCTGAAATTAATACTTTACAATAAAAGGACACATTTAAACAACATTTCATTTAATTTCCATAACTCCAAGAACCCTCACATTTACTCTGCAGAAATGTACATCTCTTCTTAAACAGCAAATTAATATACATTATAAGAAAATAGCGTCATAAAAAGTACAACTCAAGACCTGTCCCCAGAATCCTCTTTCTTCTGCAGAAAAAGGACTCAACGGTGTAATGGAAAAACCACATTATTTATCTATTAAACATAAGATAAGTTACCTGAGAGCTTTAATTCCTCTATTTCAATCACTGAACGGTTTTCACCAAAATGTTGACTAAGCAAATTTTGTAGATCTTCAGGGACACCAGGTTTTGGAGCAGATTTTTCCAGAATATCAGAAATTTTTTTCTAAAAAAACCCAAATAAAATCGGTAAGTATGGCATTTCTCTAATTTGTGCTCTTGGGCTGGTTAACAACACTGTAAATACATGTTCCTCCATAGCTTTATTGGCTTAATTACACTTTACAATGGGATTCCCTTTGTCTTTAGCGGGAATGCAGACTTCAGATACAAGTTCAGATACTTTGATGAGATGGTCTATGACCCTGAAGACAAAAGATCTTGTGCACTCACCTGAAATGTTGCTGTAACAAAAACATAACTCAAAACTGGTTTTGTGAGTTTTGTTATTGGTACTGTGTGACAATGTATCAGTTTGAAAATTCAGGGGTTTTTTTCATCATTTGTTCTAATTTATTATTCTTAAAGCATATAAACAGGTATCAAGTGCTTATATAAATCTTGGTTATATTTTGATTAAAACAGGGTAGCTGTCTATCTTTGGAAAGATGGTTAGCTATGTTCACAGCATACCATGCAAGTATGACAAAAATTACTTAAAAGCTCACAAACCCTAGAAGATGAGCAGAAAGAGTTCAGCTGCTGCTTTGTTCTTCCATAATGTATAATTTTTTAAACTAATAATTTTTAGACCCTGGACATGAGCTCATAATTATTGTGCTTTACACCTTAGGTCTGAAAATAGATGTATTATGCTTGTAATTATTGTGTTTTACACCTTAGGTCTGAAAATACATGTATTTCTCCATAATTAAATGGATCATGAGGGTAGAGTAGTCCAGGATTCCAGTTACCTGAATAATTTGCCAACATTTAAGAAAATGGCAGATTTTCAAAGATAGGGGAAGCCCGGAGAGACCAGCAAGAACGTGAAGTCTCTCTTGTTCTCACTGAAAACCGAATCATTGGTGAAAGGCCAGCTCAAGGTTTCTCAGCTGCATAAGCCAAAGTGAACTTGCCTTCATCGAGTTGCATGGCAGCATAAGCCTAGAAGCGAACAGGAGCAGCAGAGTGTGGTTAGGACAGAGCAGTATCTTATGCATCTGCATATGGCAAAGTGAGATTTCACAGAGAGATGAGGTGGGCCTGGAAACATTTTTGGCAGCTTTGGAGGGGTTGTGGGTACTTTCAGTGCCAGTTCAGCAGGCTAAAGTCTGAGACAGCAAAGATTAATGGAAATTTTGAAAATGGCTATAGCAGGAATTTTTAACATAGGGGACAAATCTTCCCTCACTCCGTCCCAGTACCCACTCCCTCCTTCTCTTCCACTCCCCACCACTCCATCTCTCCTTCTGGCCCAATACACTCCAAATACTCCCGTAATGGCAGCATAAGGGGTATAAGGCTGAAGAGGGAAGAGCCATATGGGGGCTGCTGAAGCCACTCCACCCCACAGCACAGGCAAAACAGGCAGCTGCCTCTCCCAGCTGTCAGCCACTTCGGCCGCTGCCTGTTCCACCTCTGCTAAAAGGCCAGCTGTCTGTATGCAAGACCCCAACTGAATCTCTGACTCTGGTATACGTGGAGATGGAAATGCTTATGCCGTCCTCTCTGCCTAATTTTGGCCCGGTGCAAAGCGCTCTGCAGTCCCCAGAAGACTTTCCAGTGGATGTCTGGCTGTTCAGCAGGTTTTTGCAGTGCCTGAATCTGCAGCATTCCTTCCCAATTTTCACCCTCACCTCATTTGGCACCATTCTGCCATACAACAACTCTCTTCCCAAGGAACGACCAGAGGCCATCTGCAGCACACGCTGCCTTTGGGTGAGGCCAACAACCAAACCTCTTTTGTTCTTCTTCCTGTTGACCACAAAAGCTCTTCCCCACAACCTGCCTCTTAAGTGGCCACATTTGGGAACCTTTGATTTAGCAGACAGCAAGACAAGACTATCAGGCTCATTTTACTTGGTAATTCAGTTGAAGGTGCCGTTCCACAGGACCATTACATCATTCTCTGGGCCACTTGGTTCCTTTAGGAAAATTATGGCACTCTGGAGGGGAGAAGCCTGATACTAAGAAGAAATTCCATAAGAGCAAAAGTAAGGACACCTGAGCAAACTCTCTTCCTTCAAGGAGAGCTGTGGGGATATGTTCCTCATGCAGGAAGTTTCAGTATTTTTCTTCCAATTCATTCCAGATGTTTAAAAGCAAAGGGTTTTATCCCCATCTTTTCCTTATTTTTGGAGAAAGTGCTTTGTTTGGAAACCATACATCAACCTGATAAATATTTCCTGATGGATTTTTTGACAGGCTGTGTGTGTCAACTTAGTGGCCTAGCTCCACTGAAACCAAAGGTGTAATTAAGCGCCTATTGTTTGCCTGAGAATGAGGTTGTTTTGATAGGTCTGCTTCACCAGTCGCTGTTGTGGGATGCTTCAATCCGGTAGTAGTGGAACAAGTACTGTGGTCATTTCTGCCAGACCTGCATTTAGAGCTAAATCCCACTCTTCCCATTCCCTAGATGATTAAGAGGCCTGACATAAGATAAAAAGGCCACCACTGAGCCTTATGAAGGAGCCAACTATTTACAGTCTGTCCTGAAAGACAACTAACTTGCCTGGTGCCATATAAATTCCATCTAGACTGCAGAGTGTGTTTGTTGCTGAGGGTGAGGATGGAGCATGGCCAGAGGGACAATACAGAGTCTTTATTTATATATTTATGCTATGAGGAAAAGAAGGACAGTTCTTGGCTTAAAAGATGTAACAGCAGCTGGAACCTGATCACACTACTGAAATGGGGCAGCTTCTGCAGCAACTGAAATTCCACCTTTCTTTGATGCAGTTACATTTTCCTGGTGTGCAACTCTTGCAAGCAGGGTGTAGACATATACAACCCTTGAGCAGAGTATAGACACAATGCCATGGTTCAGGTTGGAAATGAGAGTTTTGAATGAAGTCAAAAAACTAGGCATTTCTATTTTTCTCTAAAAGAGGCTGCAACATTAGGATGACGTTACTTCTCACTGTCACAGGGCTGTCCCACTTCTGAATCTTACAATAGCACATACACCCACTGCCCAATCCCCAAACACACTCTAGGACATCCATACCTTCTTTCTCCTCTTTGCCTTTACAGTGCTCTCTTGTTTTTCTTCAGGCTGAATTAGAATACACTCCGTAGGCTGCAAAGCACATATTAAAAAAAAAAAAAAAAAAACAGTAAGAAAAAAGTATTCAACATCAGATACCTGATCACCTGGGGGGGCGAAAAACAAGTCACCAAAGGGAGGTATGAGGGGAAGAGGAGATATATAAAGTACAATGTTGGGTTAGGGAAAAACAAACATCACCAAGCTTCCCTACCTTAGAAGGGATGAAATTGAACAAAACCATTCAAAAATTCTGTATTTTTAATCTATATTACTGAGTGGGTTTTTTTTTTCCTAAACTTTGCCAATAGTGCTCTAAAATAACTGGGTCTAAGGTGAATATCCAGATGGTAAAAGATACCACTTAACTGGGCAAGAATAATTGGAAACAATCATGCTCTGGACTTCCTTTTATATTTGTAATGCAAAATTTACAAAAACATGTTTCAAATTTGTTCTGCCCCATTCTTGCTTTGTCTCCTCGTAGCAGACAGGGTCAAATACCCACAAGAAAAATACGTGGAGCATTTCAGCATAATCTTCATGCAACATGTGTTGCTATTATTAACCCTCTTTTGTGCCTGAGTGAGCAGGCTGAATTGGTCCATTTGTACCAGAGCCCCTGTTCACATAAATCAGGGTTAGGATTTGTCCTTAGCCACCTAACGTTGTCCAAAACAGAAGAAGAGAGGCACAGGCTTTCCTTGTTTTAAGCACAGCAATTCTTTTTTCTTTTGCTCTCTTAAGGACTTCCACTTAATGGAAATGCAAATTAACCTACATAGATGGGCTTTAGAGCTTAATAAGTGTCTTGATGAAAAGCAATGGGAAAATAGGCTGATCTGCAGGAAAAGGCTCCTTGATAGTAGGATGCATTTGGCTGGAAAACATTGATCCTATGAGAAACTGTGGAGAAGTGTCATCACACAAGAGCATTAAAAGCTCAGGAACAGCAAATCCAGTGGCGGTCCCCGGAGAAAGCCTGGAGGGAAAGTATCACCAGGAAAGGGAGCCCAGTCGAAGGCTAGGGACATGCTCCTCTGTTCCCTTGTGAGGACCCCTTCAACATGGACAAGAGAGCCAAAGGAAAGCTAACAGAAGCCCAGAGTATCTGAGCCCTCCTTGCACTGCCCCCTTCCTCTTAATAGGAGGACACTTAATGACAACTGGTACTACAGGACCCTTCCCAGCACATTTGGGCCTTTCCAAGCCCACTCTCATATTCTTATCCAAAGCATTTTGTGGAGTTTAATTGCTCGTACTATGCCTGCATTTCCCTTCTTCTTCTCACTCCCCTGGGTAATTCAGCTATAAAAAGTAGGAAATCACCATGCTCAACACAAACAAATGACCTATTGCTTTCTCCTGCTTTTTGTGCCACGATGCAATCACAGCCATTGCACTTGCAGCGGCAGTAGAACTGTATAGAACTGGTCCTGAAACTGGTTTGTTTGAAATGATACTTAGGAATTACTGGAGAAGATTTGGCTGAGGACTGACTACAGTCAGCAAAGCATTCTAGAACTACAGCTGGAATATAACAGAGCGTGGATCAATACCCACCCACAAGAAGTTGTGACAGGGATCATATCTTGGCTCAACAACAGAGATCTATTCCTCTCATTTTCCTAGGTATAAACAAGTATTATTTTCACTAGAAATCAAGGGGAGGACTGCAAGTAGAAATTCACTTCAGCTAACAAAATTGTCAGAGGGTTAACACAAGCTTTTATTTTTGGTTTGTTTCTTTTTTAAAAAAAATCCCTGTCCTGACTCTGATTCAAGTGCTTTTAAAACTTCACCATACATTTCTTCATTCCTGTCCCTACCATTAGCATTCCCAGACATTGAGTGTGAAACGGACTTACTCTCTGCCTTCAGTTCCTGCTCTGCCTTCACACATCCCAGCTGTCCGTAGATACTCAAAGACTACTTGCCATGTGTTTTAATCATGAACTCCATGTTCAACATCATACTTTATGCAGAGGACAAGCCTTTGGATTGATTTAGGTAAGGGATACTACCAAGCAATAAAAAAGACAGAAAGGGGCAAACCTGAACCTCTTTCCTCCAGTAGAATATCAGATTTGCTATCCTAGGAAGTGTTACTGCTCTTTCAGCATATTGAAAAGTGCCACTCATTCATTTTGGGCCCATTTTGCCCTTCATATACATTGTGAACAAAAGCAAAACACTCCCAACTTGTATCTGCATGAGAAGAGAATAAAGCCATGTCACAGAGCTGAAAAATTCTCCTCTAAGAGAAACAAAATTTTCTCACTGATAACCCTTCATGCAGATGTTTAAAAGTATCACCAAATGCTATGGCTTTGTTTTTGAAGGCAGTACATAACCCGTTCTTTCAACAGCAAAAGAAGTACACAGCAGGCTTATAGTCAAAGCTTTTCTTTCTCAGAGAAGCATGTTAAGACTCAAAATTATCTCCTTTATAAAGGTATATGTCTATTTAGGCATAGTATACTATTAGCCCAGCAATAATAAATCCACTTTATTCAGACACTAAAAACAATACCATAGCAAACCCAGAAACTTTATGGTGGTGAATGGCCATAAACTTACACCTCTTTGATGATCTGCAGTCTAAAATATTTAGGCATCTGATCTAGACTGAACTTCTGACCCCTATCTGAATGTTAGTTGCCTACCTAGGCATGCAATAGCTCTCTGCATGCCACTGTTAAGAAAAGGTCATTTGCATGTTTTTCTTATGCAAGACACAAAGCAGACAACCTACTGGCTTTTGACATAGCTCCCTTGTGCACTGTGTTTTTATGCTATTTTTACATGGAAGTTCTTAATATGCAGAAAACAGGAAATTTATGTGGAGACCATTGATTTATGAACTAAAATATCATAAATTCCTTGTTTATTAATCATAGGCAGAACATAAAATATTTCCTGTATTATATTTCTAACATATTTTTTTTTCTTTATATGTTGCAACTTAGTGGAAATTCAAATGTAGAGTGAAAACATTCTTGCGAGTGTGTGTGAAAGTTTACATTTTAGGTCAGACATATACTCTGACTTCTAGAGTTTGTGACAAAGTAAACACATCACTGTGCCTTTCAGATTGGAAGCAAATTATTCATTTCATTGTAAGCCTGAGGACAGCCTGTAGACTAGAAACATAAGTATTCATAATTCTATTCGTTTGTCTCCCAACTGGCTTTAAAGTTCCAGGTCCAGTGTAAAATAGCTTCCAGCCTGTGAGTAAAGCAGGGATAAGCAAAATGGGTTATGTTATATGCACCAGAACAAAAAAACCCTACTAACTTTCTGTAAGCATATCTGATTTTGTAAGTATTTTCTTCTAAAAGACATGCAATAATACATCCGTGACACTGATCTCCCATAAAGCATTGCCTCCTGGAGTTTTGTGGCTAAACATCAAATTGCCTGATTCCAAAATGCAGACTGATATTCTTTGTACAACACGAAGAGCTGTGGCAGGTGTTATGCTACAGCTGAGCAGTCTCACTCCACCTTGGTAGAATAACCTGTGTTTGTTATTCTTTCTAATATTCTTATAGAAAAGCAAAGCAACCCCTCAAAAAAACCTGTTACAACTTAGTTCCAAAGGCTTAAGTGAAGATAACGGTGATAAAAAATGGCTCCACAGGCATGTACAAAGGTAATACAGCTTTCTCCCATATTGCTGTCCTCTTTCCTAATCAAAACGTGGAACGAGTTCAGATATCCAGCTTGCTTCACCTTTGGTCTCCTTGGACAGATACCCAAAAGCATAGTAATTGCCACCGTGTTGGTTATACTTCTCTGTTACAGAAAAAGAACATCCCTGCAAATGGTTTTCACTTGGGCAACTGCCTAGACATCACACCATGAATTTACTATTGACTTAGGGGTCAAAATTAATATCCATAACCTCAAGGAGAGATAGCTTCCAATGTTATTTCAGCTCTGTGACAACCATTTAGTCAACTCTCCTTTAGGGTATCAGGATGGTAGAAGAAATTTACTTTCAAACAAGAAACTTCAAATCAGCTGAAATCTAGATGACTTTTTTGCTTGAGTTTGGGTGATGATGTCTGTCAAAACCTTTGCTTCCTTTTCCTTGGCATACTCCATGTAATGCTGACAACACAGTTCCTACTGTTTTTAAATGAAGCTTTTATTAGTGCAAGGCTCTGAAAACATCACTCCATGGAAATCTACATTCTTCTTCACTTGGACATGCTTGGGTAGAGATGCTGTACAGCATTTCAATATGGCTTTCAAGACCTTGCATGTGCTTGGAAAGGGAAAAGATGAAAGGGGAGGGACATTCAGTAGCACCATCCAGGCTTTTCTCACTACACAGTCACTTTGTATAAGACAGGCCTGGCAATCACAGAATCATGGAATTGTCAGAGTTGGAAGGGACCTCTAGAGAACACCCAGTCCAACTCCCCTGCTAAAGCAGCATTGCCTAGAGCACGTTACTCAGGACTGCAGCCAGACGGGCCTTTAAAATCTCCAGAGAAGGGGACTCCACAACCTCCCTGGGCAGCCTGTTCCAGTGCTCTGGCACCCTCACCAGAAAGAACTTTTTCCTCATCTTTGAATGGAGCTTCCTATGTTCCAGCTTGTGCCCATTGCCCCTCATCCTGGGAACCACTGGAAAGAGTCTGGTTCCATCCTCCTTCAACCCACCCTTAAGGTACTTGTAAGCTTTAATAAGGTCTCCCCTCAGCCTTCTCCTCTCCAGGCTAAAGAGCCACAGTTCTCTCAGCCTTTCCTCATAAGGGAGATGCTCCAATCCCTCAATCATCTTTGTTGCCCAACACTGGACTCTCTCCAGTAGTTCCCTGTCTCTCTTGAACTAGGGGGCCCTGAACTGGATGCAGTATTCCAGTTGTGGTCTCACCAGTGCAGAGTAGAGGGGAATCTCCACCCAAAAATCTCTCATTCAAAATAGGAGTGAAGTTATTATTGAAATGTACTGGAATGTGATTACTTCCAAATAAAGCAAAATAATTTATTAGAACAATCTTATTACACAAACAGATCAGACAAAGATTGATGAAAAGTATCCCTTCACTAAATGAGAGGGGACTGTGCTTCCCTATACGTTATTATCTATGGTCTACACAATTGCTAAGTTAACAAACCTGCTTTCTTTTCTTGGTCACAGTGGGTTTGGAATCCAAATCTTGATGTGCTGCTGTCTTGTTATCACTCGCTTTCTCAACAGCTTCATCATCTGAAGGATCTAATGAGAAAAAAAATAAGGGGTTTTGTTTAATGTTTTTCAAATCCATCTTCTATCTTTGCATTCAAGAATTAGTATAAGATCTTCAGCTGAAAGCTCATCACAATACTACAATCTCCAGGTTGGCAGTAAGTACAACTGTAATAGAATTTTTTTATCATTTTAGAACACTGGTATTTGAAATTTGTCCTAAGAAAAACCCCGGGTTTCCTCCTCTCTTCACAGTATTACATCTGGCAGGCAATATATTTCTCTGTCTTTTTGGAATGCTACACAGTTGGTGCCAGCTGCAGCATCATAGGTAAAAATATCTAATCTTTCCAGAACCTCCTTTGTATTAAGCCAAGCAGTGAACAATGGAAGAAGATGTTTTTGATAAATTACATCTCAAGTTGCATGACATCTTTCTGCAGTATTTCAAAACAAGTAAAACAATCTTGGATCCATAGCACTGCATTCACCATATACAATTACAAACCTATCTCATTAGACCCCAAAACAAGCAATAGCACTGGTGCTGAAGATGCTGTGAAGATGGTTCATAGCATCATTGTAAAAATATATCTTTCTTGTTAAGTTTGCTGACACTTTTTTCAGAATAAGTCATCTCCTACTATAAAAGCCTTGCAGATGAAGGAAGGAAAAAAATAAATCAAACTGAACACTCACAAAAATGCACACAAAAACCCTCCCAGACTCAATCTAAAAGCCTGAAATGCCTTACTGACACCAATTAGCTACAAAAGGAGAAACTGCAAGATTGCTAAATGCCCTATTGTATAATAATATATGCAAACATTTTCTGCAAGTATATTTGAATTGTGTGTCTCTTACTTCAGTATCAATTAAGCAAAGGCACCATTCAAAAAGCTTAAGCACAATGTCCATGAGATTGAAAAAGGCTTATGTTTTGAAAGAGAACTATTTAAATTAAGATGTTTCTACTAATTCTTTTCTTCATCTCTTATCTACCGTGAGACTTTTGGGATAAAAATATCCACAGCAACAGTTCCCTCTAATAGTACTATATTACTGCTCATGATCATAGAATCATAGATTGTCTAGGTTAGAAGGGACCTTTGAGATCATCTAGTCCAACCATGTTGTATTCAAACACAGAAGTTTCTGCTGGGGACTGAATTACTTTCCCGATCCTTGCCAGAAGCATTATCATCCATTGAACTAAATAATTTGAAGTGAATAATTCAATTTCTGTATCTGGAATATTTCCGCCCAACAGGTACTAAGGTGTTCTTGCAAACTCCTGTATTCTGAAGCTGTAAATTGACATCTTTAAGATTTAGTTATTTCTTTTGAATGAAGAGGAATGAAGAAGGAATGAAGAGGAACAGTACAAACAACAAGCATCACCCCAAGTATGCATGATAAAGCCACATCTATACAATCACTAGCTGTGAACAGAATAAACTGATGGACAGAGAACATAAGAGAGAGAAAATCAACTATGGCTGGTATATACTAATTCCATGTTGAAGTAGGTGCCTATTGAAAAGATGTAAGTGAAAGAATATGTGAAGGGTATATCAAAGAATTGAAGTGAAAGGTAAGTAAAAGGATATGAAGGGGAAAAAAAAATATCTTTATTCATTTACAAATGCAACATTATATATTATAGGGCAGTAAGGCAGTGGCTTTGAAAATCCCAATGTGACAGAACAGATGACAAAATGGGTACATAGAGAAAGAAAATTTGTCTTTTGTCCAGTACAACTAATCCTAAGTGAAGAATAAACCCGTTAATGAATTTCATTCAGACCAAAATGAAGGCCATGAAAGAAATGGCAACAGTTGTTTTGCATCTCAGTGCAGGATGAAGACATTCTGAAATGGGAACACACCAAGAAAAGCGACGCTTTCTAGGTTTAGAGCAAGTGCATAAATGGGCACACCAAGTGGATCTTGCAGCTCAGCTGGCCTATTTGCTTCTTTCCCTTCACAGGCACAGCCATCAAATCAGCAGCTGAATTTGGCCAGATGAGTGCTAGATCCCATATTGCTTGAGTGGCTGGTGGAAGAGTAGGGATGTCACCCCTGGCAGCACTTTACCACAGGCTGGCTGTAACATTAAGCTGCCTGTTAAGCTATTGCTAGGTCAACCTCAGAGTACATCAAGTAGCCATTCATTGTGGGATCTCTTCTCAAAGAACACAAGCAAGGGAGATGACAAAACTAAATCTTAGACTTGCTTGTAGACTAGGAAATATATGGTGCTGATCTGCGGGAGCTGCTCTCATGAGCTATTTACCATCTCTTCTTAGGAACAAACAATTTCACTCTTGTTATTAGCTGCCATTTGGATCATAAGCAAAAAGAATAAGTGTCCATCCCCGGTATGATTGCCACCTTTGCTAGAACATCACTGTTACTGTCCCAAGGGTATTGATCAGACATTGGCTAAAGGTGAAACAAGTGTTCTGAGAAAGTTTATTGGCCACCAAAAGCAGAAAGAGTACTCTAGAGCCCACTTCTTTTTCCTTTTGTTGTTTTTTTAAAACATCATCAATAGGGATATAGTTTTGTTTTATTATACATCTACTACAAAAATTTAACAATCTGGTGTTGTATAGCCTAACATATTGCAGCAGGTGAAGAGGGAAGAGAAAAAGCTGATGGTCTGGGAGACTAACAAATTCTTCCTTATGTTACAGCTCAAATATCTGTCAATTTACGGGGTTCTTCCTTTCTGTTCTCCTGAGGATGTCCAAGTGCTCCTGCACACCCACGGCTCCTTCCCTGGCCTATTCCTCTCTGAAGTCACTGACAGCTTATGTCTTCTGGCCACTTTGGAATCTCAGATATGATATTCACATTAGAAGAAGCTTAAAAATCACATCATCCAGCATGCTTCTGAAAGTTTAAAAGGTTTCTTGGTAACTCAGTGCATTACCATGGGCTTGTTTCCCTCCATAATACCCTCCCTCTGACAAATTTCTTGTGCTGCATTTTGATGGAGCGGCTTCTGTGTTTGCGAACCCACTGCCTTTTGTCACTTCTGCCCTGACTTCAGAGATACGGGAGGACCGACAGCTTTCACACACACCAGCTCCACACCCCCAGTGTCCTGATATATAAATGAAGTAAATGAAAGAAGTCAGAACTAACTGCCTCTCTCCCTCTTGTTGACAGTAACTGAACCCCAAACACCCATTCCAGAGTATACCTGTGCATGTCTCACCAAATTGAATTGCTGAGCCAGCTCTTTATCAGTGTATTTCTTTCACATTGGAAATAAACGAGAGTTACATGAAACAGATTCATGGGAAGCTGCCTGTGATCTTTAAGCATTCTTTCTTAAATCCCACTTGGCATTCTCTGAAAGGCAAACAGGAGTCATCTAAGTTTTAAATAACCCCTTCTCTTTCTCATAACTAAAAGACACACAGCTAGCAATAGCAATCTAAAACTGGACAAATGGTTTCCATGATCTGAAATAGCCTGACAAACAATGTACCACCTGTTCACTGCCCGTCTGAGTTTTGGAGTGCCCTTCATGATGCAATGTCCTCTGCTTCCACCAACAAAAAAAAGAGAACCAATGTCCAGCCCCAGTCTCAACAAACATCTGTGAAACCAGTTCAAATTGGAGCATCATTTTGCAGTACCTGACTATTTTTATTTGATGCAACAGGAGACCTTTTCATCTGTTCCAAAACATGCCACTCACATCCCAGTCGAGACAGCAGCTAGTTTTGAGCTGTCATTGTTTGTGACACCATGTCAGCTCCTGTGGTGACAGGAGCATTTTGTTGTGGGCATCAAAGTACCACAGGCCAGAATCTGCCAACCATCCTCACATTAAACAGTGTACCCTTCTCTGCAAAGAGTTACCTTGATGCCAGCAGGGTTATTCAAAAACTAAATGGTAACTTGATGCCAATAAATGCAGAAGCACATAGCTCACAGATCCCAAACACATCTGTAGGAGAGCAGCACTGCTTGCCCTGCTTTGAGGTTTCAAGCTGCCAGAACAGGAGAGTGCACGAATCCTCCTTCCTTAGTAATATACCGGTGCAAATGCAAAACCTAAGTGATTAATGCAACGTTGACTTTCATCTCCCTTGAGGTGCAAGGCAGGCAGGCGCTGACGGAATACATTGCTGAAGGGGTGATGTCATCAAGTACAGCAATCCTCTGCATCTGCTTTCCCGAGACTATGTACAGACCGTATGCAACCACAAGGTCATCAGAGACCTCTGAACAGTCATGTAATGCTCTCAATATCACAGAATCACAGAATATCAGGGATTGGAAGGGACCTTGAAAGGTCATCTAGTCCAATCCCCCTGCCGGAGCAGGAACACCTAGATCAGGTCACTCAGGAATGTGTCCAGGCGAGTTTTGAATGTCTCCAGAGAAGGAGACTCCACAACTTTTTTCCCTGCCTTTGGTATTACATCAGCAGCACGGCATATACTAACAGGCTTCCCTGCCATAAGGTATTAGTATTTGATTTTATTATGAACTAGGCTAAAATGGAAATAGTTATTTGTACTTAACACACATGCGTATATGAACTAGATTTTCTCATTTATGATATTGATCACCACTTAAAATAATGGCTTCTAACTTCTTTCAAGTTTAATATTGATATATATGCATATTGATGTACTCAGAAGTGCACTAATATATATACATATACACACCTATATTAATACATACACATGTCTGCATGCTTACACACATGCACATGAATAAATAACCACACAGATATTTCTATAATTTAATAGGTTGCCTTTAATTATTCACCTTTATTAACTAATGTAGTCACAAAGAGCGCACATTTGCTTGGTTATTTATACTAGTATTTTTAAAGGTAGACAAATATAGGAGGTGATGACACATGCTTTGAATGCAATTTTGATCATACAAAATACCTAGTACATATAAATTTGTGCTTGCTAGGCTGATTCACCTTTACTGAGACTTCTGACTTTCACACGGCTCTTTTCTACTCTGAAGTGATAAATAAAGGAGTTACAATGACCACAACATAAATAGTTAATTCTTTTAAGGACTAAAGCATGAAAATCTTCTAGGCAGCAAACCTCTGAATGCCCCTGGTTGCAACTGAAAAGGAACAGAAAATAATCTTTAAATTCTTTGGAAAATGTGACTTGCTGTTGCTAGCCAGCCTATAAATGAAATAAAGATAAAAAAAGCTCACAGAAACGATGGTACATATCGGAAGTTCCTCACAGGAAGCAAGGATGAAGAGAACAGGATTTTTTTGAGAAAGAAAGGAGACATGGTGCTTACAACTCTCCATAATATAGGGACAACGAACATGTAATTAAAAAGAAAGTTCAGAATAGAAAATTATTCTTTTGCATACATACCCGATGACAACTCAGGGAATAATCTCCAGTAGGCTTTTGTTTTTATCTGGAAACTACATGAGATCAGACATGTATCTGGTACCGAGAAAAGCCCCACTGACACAGACCAGTACAGGGCAAAATAATTTCTTAAACTAATCTCTGTGATGGAATTTGGAGGGAATCTGCTGTTTGTGTCCATGAGGGAGACTCCCTCAAATTTCATTTTATGTATCTGGAATGGCCCACAGTCTGAAGTATACTCCTGGGCAGAAGAGTCTGTGGATCTGAACAGGAATCCTTGCTTTCTCCCTTATGCTCCCATCAGGGCTACATATCAGTACTAAACTAGAATTACTTACATTTTTAAAAAACTTTGTATGCAATTTATTATTGACAATTTTATTGCTACCCCTGGCTTTTGTCCCCCTCCTGCCAAACTCCATCCTCCTCTGACTGTTCTAAAATTGCCTCTTATCTGAAACCAGACTTTAAAGAGGGCCTATGTTTTCTGGTTTTTAACAAAAACCCCTGTGTGCTGTGGAAATAGGTTTTAGATTTGCTATGCTGTCTTTCTATTTTCAGTTATGTTACAGGAAAGTACATGCTTGTCATTGCTCTGGAGGTGGGCATAGTTTATTCAATTTGGGCATGCTATGTTGGATTAAATTCAGGCTACTTTGCAGGCTGTTTTTAATCTGGAGGGGGCGGGGGGAAATACTTCTCAGAGCTCCCAGCTTTAAATTCAGCAGATTGAAAAATATTTGATGCTGGGTAAAATGCCAAGTGTGTTAGATGCATCCCTAGGTTTTTAATTGCTGTTTAGGATTCTTTTTCTTTGGGAGGAAGGGAAGAGAGGGGCAGAAAGAAAGTCAAGGAAAAGAACAAAAATTGAAGTCTGATACTTCCTTATTATTCTCATAGCTTTTGCCATTAAGAACTGGCCTAAAACTTCAGTGAATCAGATTAAGTAGTCTTAATGTCAGTGCGCTACTTTGAATTTTTCTCACTGCTTCTCCCCTGTTTGTCCCATCAGGTACACACAGTGGAAGGTCAATTCATTTTCTGGAAAACATAACAGCTGTCAGCAGAATTGGCTCTGAGGTCCCTGGTCATCCTTGCTCAGTTGAGAGGCCTCCTCTTGCCACCACAGTTGCGCTGATCAAAGCAACTGGGCTAAAAAGTGGTGATGACAGTACTTTAGCATACCACTACAGTATCACTCCTCAAGGCACCATGGCACACGAAGCTCAGGTGGGTCCTGCCATGTTGCCCACCACCATCCAAAGACAGATGAGGTCTTTTAAATAAAACAGGCCTGGCTGGTGGGCAAATTAACTTAGGAAAAAAAGGTTAACATTTGAAGTATTTTAAAGCATTCTGAGCTCAGCTACTTCCCTGACAAAAGAAAAGGGACAGAGAGACAAGGAGAGGCCATCAAAAGGGATGGAAAAGCACCCTGTAGCAGTGGGAGAAGCAGGTATGGAAGCCAGTGGTGCATGACAGCAACAGGCAAGCAGCAGTTCATGACCGCCTCCTGGGCAGATCCCAAATTACTTCAGCTGCATGTCACCAGCACTGCTAATCCTGAAAGGGGGATCTCTTTCATGTCTACCAGGACAATCCTCTCTAAATTCCCTCTCTGGAGGGATGGCTTTGAATTTTCCTTTTAAGAAGCCTAACAATAGCTCCGATAACTTGGAGCCCAAAGTGTAAAACCAATTGGCCAAGCAATAGCTGTGAAGCTCTTTTGGGGACCTCCAGAGCAGCCACATGGAATGGCTAAAATTGCAAATTTTATTATTAATATAGTTCTCCAGATCCTTTGCTGGCTTCATAACAAGACAATACTTTAGAAATTGATAGCAAATGAGATAATATATTGGTTACAGAAGTAATCTGTCCTTAGGGAAGATCATCACATAACCATTGCATCCAAAATAGCTACAATGTCAGTACCTGCTTAATTTTCGGATTGCTCTGACTAAATTAGAAAGGGTTCACTGGCACCTCCCCAAAGATAAAGAATTCTCCCCATCATGTGCACACCATAATTTGCAGTGTCACAACTAAGAAATCAAGCTGATAGATTAAAAAAAGCCCACACAACAAAAAATACTCCATAAGAATTTACTAAATAATTTTAAACAGTACAGTAAACCAAGATTTAGTCTTAGAAATCAGTAAGAGAACACATATACTGACAGGAAATGAAAAATGAATATTTAATTGTATCAAAATACATATTACATCTCAGTGGAAATCTTTGATGCAAGGAAGAATGACAACATGTCTAGGCAAAGTGGCACTTCAAAAATTAGTGAAGATGTTTCCCTTTTTTTTTTTAATTTTAGTTTTTGCAATTGCAGTTTTAAAACACTGACGAACTTTTCATACTCTTCTCACCAGGATCACAAATCAAATTAAGTGCCTTAACTCATAAGACCTTAAAATACTTGGGTATTTTGACCATTTGAACTAAAGAAGAAAAACTGTGAAAGAACTCATATCTGTCACTGTTAGCAGGAGGTAAGAAGTTACATGTAAGGCTCTACTGCAGGTGACTACCACTTAGTTACTGTCCCTTTGTTGACTTTCCCTGTCAGAGAGCAGAACTGCCTCCCTGAATGGGCTGAGATAATCACCATGGTAATTACGTGCCTTGCTGGTGCTCCATCATCCCAAACTAGCCACAGTCCCTCAAGGTCTGGGCAGTGTTTTCCCTTCCCATCTCTATGAACTAAAGACTCTTTTTCCAAAACAGGCCTATTCCAGCACAACTGTAAGTTTTCACACCTGTGAGACATGAACTACAGGCTTCACCTGCCAAGATACTTAAAAAAAGTTATTTATAGTGTATTTGTGAGGCATACACAAAGGGCATACAATACTCAGCAGAAACAGACACAGCCCTATCAAAGAATCAAAAGGGCTTCCATTATGTCCTATTACATGACATCCAGACAGCATAAACCCTTACCTACCCTATCCAGCCTAAGCCTATGCCAAGCCATACTTTCTTGCAAACAGTCTGTACAAGTTGCATGTAGCACTTTCTAAGTATTGGCAATAGCTTGTACTACAAACACAAAGACAACATTCTTAAAAAATGTAAACCCCTTCCCTGGGCAGTTCATAGAATCACAGAATCATAGAAATGCAAGGTTGGAAAGGACCTACAAGATCAGTTAGTCCAACCATCCTATATCACCAGTACTACCCACAAAGTTACTAAATCATGTCTTGTAGCACCTCGTCCAGACGCTTCTTGAACACCGCCAGGGATGGTGACACCTGCCCAGGTGACCTCCCTGGGCAGACCATTCCAATGCCTGACCATTCTTTGGGAGAAAAAGTTTCTCCTGACATCTAATCTAAATCTCCCCTGGCGCAACTTGTGGCCATTCCCACGAGTACTATCATTAGTTATCTGTGAGAAGAGGCCAACCCCCTCCTCTTCACAACCTCCCTTCAGGAAGCTGTAGAGTGCAATGAGGTCTCCCCTCATCCCCTTATGTTCAGAAGGCACATCTGCCACAAACTATTCTTTTTCTCAGTACCTCTGGTGAAAGGATATTTAGTTTAGGTTCCTCTCTCTTACACTGAATGGCAATTTAAATAAAATCACTGCCCATTCAAGAAAAATAGAACAAGTCTTAATGGACTCAAAATCAATTGATTTTCAATATGCTGTGATATGATAGAAAACTTATAGCAAACAGAAATAACTATCTGCCACGCAAAGAATCTCCCTCAGAAC
Source organism: Jacana jacana (assembly GCA_013400555.1). Lineage (NCBI taxonomy): Eukaryota > Metazoa > Chordata > Aves > Charadriiformes > Jacanidae > Jacana > Jacana jacana. The sequence goes on along the minus strand of VZTM01024264.1, from coordinate 13,660 downwards.
ATTTCTAACAACTACCTTTCCTTATTTTATTATTTTTAACATGTTCTTTCTAATATTCAAAATGTGTACTTCAAAACTCGTTTTTGACATATCTTGACTCACTGACTCTGGGTGAACCTAAAGACAAAATAAAAGGCATATCAGAGAATAAGACCAGAGAAGCCCTCTGTTGTACATATACAACAACAGAAGAATAAACATCACATGATCAAGGTTAGGCCTAGCTTGTGGTACAGCAACAACCCAGGCCTATTCATAAATTGAGAGAAACATGTTAGAAAAATGGCAGAAAGTGACTGATCAGATGTAAAAGTATTAGGCCACCCCCCTTCAAATACAAATAACTTTCTCCTGCAAAACAAGGGTTGAATTTGACATCCTATCACTGCCTTGCACAAGGAATAATGGCATCACTAGGGTAAGAAGGAAGGGAAGAACTCAATATTCATTTAGTCACTGTAGTTTTAAAATCCATGGTACACAACGGTCAAACACAAAGATCTGACATGTTAGGAATATGACAGGTCCTTTTATTGTTTGCCATCCAACTTAATTTGTTCATGACAGGCCTGCCAAACAAGAGCAACCAGCGCCTGAAGATAGAATAATACGTCAGCACAGAGTGCAAATCAGTTATGTTGTCTGGTCTAGTACCTTTCGCCAATGACACCACGAGTCAAGGCTCAGATGACATCCACAAGTTGCTGCAGTCTCCTCATTACTCTTTCTTTTGTTCTCTCAAAAACTATCCTTTATGTTGAAACCCCTGACAATCTCCTTAAATGTCCAAATTCAGTTTACTAGTGTATTCCTAGAGAGATGGGAAAGTGGGAGAGTATCATCAGTTTTGGCTGTTTACAAATCTACTGGATGAACATTAAAAAAAATACTTAGCCTTATAAAAAGGGCTTCTCCTTTTTGGACAAATGCCAGGCATTATATATCCTACAGTCACTTTAGAAACCACTCAAAAGAATGCCAGCAATACTGTGCAACAGTTTATGATAATAAAAGGACACTATCCCACTGAGAAGTAGGAGAATGGGGCAAGCCAGAGTGCAGTAGCCCAGGCTGGAAATTGGCAGTATCAAGACAGTATCATTCACATATCTCATTTTGTAAAAAGCTCCATGGGACCACTACAAGTGTATAGGAATTTGGGGTTAATCAAAAGAAAAATCAGTCTACAGATATAGGTTGCATAATGCGTGACGGTATGAGAGGGAACCCTACAAGGCTGGCTTGAAACAGCTATCAATCCATAGAAGCCTCTTGGATAGGAAATAGACAGGAATATGGAATCCCAAGTAATTCCAGAGGAAATGCTCTTATGGTAGGCTGGGTAGTGAAAGAGGAACAACTGTCTATAAAGAAGAAGAAATATCTTCAAGCATCACACGGAAAATACAAGTTATGAGCCCAGGAAAAGCTAGACACAAACGAGGGCCTAATTCCTTACTACATTTCTCACTTGGTGGCGTGGAAACTCAGGCAAAAGCCAACCTCAAGAAAACTTTAGTGTATACAGCTCTCAAACAAAATACTGTTCCGTCCATCCCAAAGAACCAATACCTCTTAAATCCCTCTTAAAGCCCTTTCCCCTCCTTTCAGGAAGTTCACATTACTGGGGTTGATCAAGCAACATTTACAGCCCTCTACCCACAATCAGCACTGTTCCATAAAAGCCTCCTCAAAACTTAACATTCCCTCCTCAAAGTCACCCAAGCACATATTCCACGAAATCACCCCTTCTCCAAAATCTTCATGTAGAAGGGCATGTCACAGCTCCTGGCAAATTCTGACTACTCCTGTGCTTTGAACACACCAAGCACTGTGATTCCTTCTTCTTCTGAGAAATATCAATCAATCGTGCATGAAAACTGCTCCAGCTGTTCGCTGGGGAGAGTGAATAGTATCTCATGCTGTATATATTCTGTCCCTTATCCTCATCTCTTTCATGCTCTGGATGAGAGGATCTGTGGTGATTCCAATATCCCAGAACCAGGAAGAGGGGTAGAAGCAGCAGTGGCACTGCAGAGCTGGAATTGGTTGGGTAGGTCTGGGTTGCATCANTTCTTTTTCGGGTCCTCTCTCCAAAGGATCCTTCACCCATAATATTGACTCCTAACAAACATTTACACTTGTTAATGGGGAAGAAATAGGTAAATTGGGAGGAAAAAGGAACTTGGATAAATCCATAAAACTACCTAATGGGTGGGCTCTAGCCTAGGTCTGGCTATGAGCAAGTTCTGCCCAGGAATGTAGTATGGTCCCAGATGTGACGTCTCCCTTAACACTGCAGGAAATCCATATTTTCTACTGTTCTCTCACTATCTTGGGAAGCAGCTGTGGTGCACAGCTGTAGTTCTTGCTGTGAAGATAACACACAGAGTCTGGCTGACCCCATGGACTTCAAGTCAATAGATCATGATAAAATTGCACAGTGGGACTTGTCAAAAATAGTAGTCTTCAATTAAAAAGAAATATATATAGTGCACATCACAAAAACTCAACAACCCGAATTACTGCTCACAGATACACACTGCTACTTTTCTGACCACTGATACCATTCGTGCCTTTCTTGGCTCACACACGTTGCAGACATACACATCTATAGTATGAGGTTATCACAGTCCTGATGTTTTCTCAGGTTTTCTACAAATATTGAAAATTGCATGCATGCATACACTGTAGCATGCACTGAGATATATGTCACCAACAATAAATATATCGCACTGAAGAACAGAACTGCAAACAGGCTTTTAACTCAACTCTCTGACATGCCTTAACACAGAACATGAGAGAAGACATTTCGAGTTGCTCAGATTTCTGCAGCTTTTTTTATTATTCAGAAGTCTTCATATGACATAGCAATATCAGATCCCTGTTTGCCAAAGTATCAGGTTGACTCATATCAAGTTAATCTCTCCTTCAGGTTAAGAACAAAATACCCTGACATGTTGCCACACAGACTTAGAGCGGCAAATTCCCCGGATTATAAAACATCTGTTGAAAAGCAGTTGCCTATCTAAGGCCCAAGGGTTATGTTTCTATACCTCTGACTCTCTTACATCCTCCTCTGCAATTTGGTCTGTGATACTGCAGATAGTACTGCCCTTTCAAGCTACCCTAGCATCTCAAATTTATACAGTAGCAGAATATACATTTGTGGATTTAAATCACTTTTCCAATAAGTCTTACTATGGTTAGGTGAAAGGAAGGATAATTTCTTACAGACAGAAGCTTTTAGGGAAATACTACACACTGCTGCATTAAGGTTTTTGAGAGGAGGAAAATCGACAGGCTTTTCATCAATGTCAGCACTCTCCTTTTAAGACTAACATTTACAATACAATCTTTCATCTCTACAGGTCTTTTGTGAACTGTCAAGTGACTCATTTGTCTAAATGATCAAATAAAGCACATTATGACTCTATCAGTTGCAATTGCCACAAAAATAGAGCTCGTACCTACATTCATTTGCTGCAAGCAGATGGTTGATTGCTTTTCTGTCCTTTTACGTTGTGGTCCTGTTCCCTTAGATCCTCTCTTTGTAGAGAGTGACATGCTGGGAGGTCAGATTTCTGACAAGGTCATCTGCCTTCAGAGTATGAAGAGAACTGCATGGAAAGTGGGTTGGGCTATATTTAGAGTTTGGTCCAACTCCGTGCCAAGGTCCCCCCACTGTCTCTCTCTTGCAGCACCGTCTCAGGTCTATTCTTGCAGATTCTCAGCCTACACACAGAAAACACGAGGAGAGGAAAGTCTCTCTGAGCTACTACTGGATCAAGGTTTCTGCAATTTGCTGCAAACAAGCGAATTAGGAGCTTAGATGAGGACTCCTTAAATCCCTCACTCTTCTAGAATTTATTTTTCTTTGTTCAAGTGGATTTTCCTTTTTCAAGTGAATAAGGAGAGGAAACTGCCTGGGACACAGCAAAAATAGTCTCCTGAGCTAAGGTAAGCTTGCTTCATTTTTGTTCTGTCATCACAATTAGAGAGCAAGTGATGATGACATGGATCAGATATGCTTCTTCCTAGGAGACCAGATCTGCATGCCAGCATGAACGAGTTTTTGGATAATGAAATTTTCTATTTCAAAACATCAATTTTCATTACCACTGTCGAAAGGAAGTGGGAAAATTAAAGGACATCAGCATGTGCAACAGAACATACATTGTCTGATTTTACCTGTTTAAATTAACCTAAGAAGTACACAGCTATGCCAATAGACTGTATCATTCTGGAAGTAAGAAAAAACAGATGTGTGACTATGCACATAATGATTCCATATATAGATGTGCATTTAGATGTGCTGAGTGATGTTTTATCCATGTTATTTTGTACCATACCAGAAAGCATGGCTTCGGGGTTGTAATCTAGGGCTTGCTGCAAATAGTACAGATATTAAAAAAAGAGTTAATAGATGAACACATGTTCGAATCCCTTTGCAGTTCCAAAGAAGTTGCTCAGTTTCAGCCAAAGTACAGGCAAGATAAAGTTCATACTGCATTTGATCTCTTTTCCTCTGTATGCTTTACACTGGTCCTGCATAGCTTCTCCTTTTAAAAGTATATATGGCTGAACAGTTTTCCTCAGCACCATTTTTAAACTAGTGAATCTTAAGGGAAAAAAAACCTGGACAGAGTATAGCATGGCATGCCTGTCTGTAAGGAGATCCTAACACACTTCAGGTCACGTGGACATCATGATACTGTGGTGTGGACTCCAACATGAGGAGATTGTTACCATGCAAAGACAGTCTGGAGCCATGGATTTTGCACTGGCACACACACACATAGCCTCCTGCAATGCAAACACACTGGAATGGCAACTTGAAGAAACAGGGTAGAAAGGTCCACTTGACGCAAAGGTCCAACCACCAACACAGTAGTACCAAAAAGTCCTTTGTAACAGAAACACTATGTAAAAGTTTCAGCAGAAACATCTGAAAACAAGCAGGTGGGTTCTAGGTTAACAGTAAGGAACTCACTGGGAGTTCATCTAAGCCATAATAACTGCATGAACTCCTGCACTTGTTTTGGGTCATTTCTTCTTAAGGTTAGGCTGGTTAAACAATGCTATACATTGGGCTGAAAAAGTAAAAGATTATAAGGTGGCAAAAATCTCAGTGCTGAAGACATTTCTCATTTTGGTTACTCTCAACTCTGTATAGGACCATTCCATTTTCCTTTTCTTCTGACTTTTCTTTCATTATTTATATTTACCCATGAGTGTTAAGCTTATTTGGAGGATGTAATAAACACCACGCATTTCACAGAAAATACCTTTCTAGCAGTCCTAAGACTTGTCAACAAATATTAATTAAGGCAACACACCATGTAGCCAGCTTGGGCTGTGACACATGATAATTCAGATTCACCCAGATGGTTTCTATTGCAAGAACTCAAAGAAGGGGCTGTTACGGGAGGGTTACTTAGGTACTGTGAATGCATTCATCAAGTTCATCAGCAAGTAAAAGGCTTCACAGTATAAAGGAACTAGTGTAGCCTAAGATTGGCAAGCAAAAGCCTTTTACAAACAGTTGTTATACACTGATAGAAAAGAGAAACAAATGCATCTTTATAAATTTTTAGGTGGTCAGGTTATTGCTTAATGAATCAACCTAGGTTTTGTGACACTGCAGCACCAAGAATCCACTCCTGTGTGGGAAAATATTACTTCCCCATCAATGTTAAAAACCTTGGGGTGGGTGGGAGGTGGCTTTAAAGACCTTGAGGGTGTGATTGTAGCTTACTAACACAGCATTTGCAAAGACTCTCCTGGCAGAGGAGCGGAAACACTGCTGCATCCCCGTGGCAGCTGGGACTGGTTTGTTTTGAAGCCATCAAAGTCAAATCATCACATCTTCCCCACAGGAGCTGAGCTTAAAAGGTCTCTGTCACCCAAGGCAGTGAGAGATTTGTTGGCATGCAGATGACAGGACAACAGCAATGGAAAATGGTAGTACCACTGTTATGATAAATATAAGCGTGGCTTTAGTGGAAGAAGTCGTGGAGAAGGAATAAACAGGCCTCATGTCTTCATACAGAGAAACCTAAATTTGCTTTAATCTCCTTCTGATTGGGGTTAATCCTGGTTGGTAGGATTCTCTTCTTCCTGTTCTCTCCCCACCATTATACATTTCCAGCACCAGCATAAACGGGCTTCATACTGCTAACATGTGAGCTCCAATGGTCCCATTCTTGTGGAGAACACAACGAAAAGGGAAAAAGAAAAAAATTAAAAGGAGAAATGATCTTTATTTCCTCCCCCAATGAAGAATGAAGAAAAACTGAAACCCTTGGTTTCTATTAGGGGGGCATAGCTGGGGATGAAACCCACTTTCCTCACTGCGGAATGTGCTGATTGACCTCTTCCTAAGGTTGTGGATGAGGAGGAAGATGAGGCTTGGCTAGTAATATATGCTCCCAGCTGGCTAGGCAAAGCTCCAAGGGGACATTCACAAACTCCTGCCATTGGCATTGCCACCCTCAGCTGACAAGTGTAAGCAAGGCCAGAGCCAGATGGTTAAATCCATATAGCGCCAGGGGGATGAGTAAGTCCCACCAGCAGTCAGATCCCTACTACTGCTCACTTTATTTGTGTTCCTGATTTGGGGCTTTCTCCAAACAACAAATGGTACTGGGATTTTTCTCCCTCCTTGATATCCCTCAGACAAATTAAACTAATGAAAACAAAATGGGGTTTTTGTTTTCATTAGTTTCAGGGAAGGCAAAGTATACCTCAACTTATCCTGAAACTAGTACCTTTAGCACCTAGAGAACCCGCCCAAGATTATCTGGGTAGTTTTCTGTGTCTATGCCTGCATGAGGAGGTAGTATGATATTTGCTATGAAAATATCGTAGAAGTTCTGCATGGAAATTATCTTTCAAAACCTTTCATAACTACTGTAATGAACATATTTTTCAGGAAGGAATTTCGCATCAGAGAATGATGTACCGATATGTGCTATATAGGAAAGAGAGATACTTATGGGCACAGAAAAATCACAAAGCTATAGTTAAGCAAACAGTTAATTAAATAATTGTAGTCATTCTGCTAAACAATATTTTCCCCTGAGACTTACTGGTAACAGGGGAGGGGAAGGAAATCAAAGTTCATACTCACAACAAGCCATATAGCCTCAAGCTTTGTCTGACCTGCTTTCACAAGTCTGTCTCCCAAAAATAGGAGGAAAAAACCCAACAACAGAACTTTTCCATAGGGTCTCCTGCCACATTGTGCTCTCTGTGCACCATAGATAGACCGATATCTTGTGGTGGAAAACAGTCTGCTCTGAGGTGAGGAATAGACTCAGCAGTCTGCATTTTCTTTCAGTATGATACAGTGTTGGGACTAATGGAAAGATCTCCAAGACTTTGCATTGGAAAATATTCATTTTAACCATAACTTGTTTACCTAAAGCACAGTAAAGCTTCATGCTCGCATCTAAGTGGAATAAAGCGAAATACTCACTTGAAGATTTAAGCACTTTACAGATCTGCAGTACCCCACTCCTCTGTAGCTGCAATTTCCAGCTCCAAACTGGTGACAACTTTGGGCAGACCACTCTCTGCTACACTCTGTGCCTTCCTTCTCACCCTGACATCTTTGTGGTCCCACTAAAAATTGTTTTATGGGTCTTCAGTGATTATTATTGGTACATAAGACATTCATATAAGATTATGCTGTGCACAGCCTCTGCATAAAAAGAGGAACCTGGGGTCTTCTTGGTGCAGGGGAGGCCGAAGGAACTGTCCCACCTGACCTCAGACTTTAACCACCAGTGCAGCTGAGCACATAGCAGATGTAGCCTGCTTTCCCCCAGTCACATCTGTGTCTCTCTCTGGCAGTCACACAAATGTATACACACATGTACCCAGTTGCATACAGAAAAAACAACAGTTGCAGGGGGTGGAGACTCTCTCCTATTCATTAAGAACAAAACACTATTTTAGGCTAAGATGAAGTATCTCCTTTGAAAAACACATTCATTTTACATGGGCTTTCAGTTTGCCTAGATGAAATGCACAGCAACTGTAACAGCTTTGTCTAAAAATGATGATGAGAATTAATTTAAACAATGGAAAGTAGTTTACCTGGATTGTTCTAAAACAGCGTGAAGGGGTAAGAGACAGCATGTATATATCCCATGCTGTTATCTATACTTGAAAATGTGCTTTCAAGAGTATTTAAAAATTGAGGACATACAGCTGGCCACCAGCACGGATTATGTTCTCATTTTCTTAGAGCTGTTCCCAACTCCTAGTTTAGCGATAGCTACAGAAGCAAGCTGAAAACAGAGTGCTCCAGGGGAGCACACGTTTCTTACAGTAGCAATGAAGGGACACAGAGAGACCTTTGCTCTCTCAGGGGAGCTCAGCAGGAGCTGGGAGCCTGGGAAAGCACCAGTACAACAATGGCTATGAATGGTCTGGGCACAGCTTTCTGCTGCTCTGTGACAACTGCCAAAGAAAAGGATTATTTGATGCAAGGTTGGATTGTATCAGTACATTTCTCTGACATGGATAACTTCAAAATAATTCCTAATGAAAATCCCACCTACACAATGTGGCAATGGTCACGCAGGGAGAATTGGTTAAAACTGAGATTAAGAAAAACTCTTAACACGAATTTCTTACCTTCCATTACATAAGGCTAAATTCTCTCAATCACAGCAAATTCACAGTGATCACTACTGGGGATAAAACACCATAGAAGGTAATCCAACAACACGGAATTCTTTTGTCTAAATCATCAGAGTGAAAGTGCATATGCACAGCTGCAAAACTGTAAATTACAATTTTACATAAAATGAAACTCAGCTTAAACATAGTCCTGTTTAAAGAAATCCTTAGAGGTGAACTTTTCCATTTTTCACTCATAAGCAGTTTTTTAGTATACCAACCCACTCCTCAGGCATTCACTTGGAGAACAGTGTCCAATCTTGAACGCACAAATAACATTAAAAAAATTAGAATTTATAACACATTTGTATTTAACACAGTACTCCTACAGTTCCATTAATGACTAATAATGTTGCAGAAGAATAAAAGAGCAAAGGATGAACACAGTGTAAAATGTTCCCCAAAAGAATGACAAATGTTTTAGATACTCTCGCTAAAAAGACAATTTAAAAATCATGTGCAAGATACAGTGAAAAACAGGCATTTTACATCAAGTCTTGTCTATCTTTAAGAACACTCAATTAAAATAGAAAATGAGTTGTAGCCATTTTTCCTGCTACTGTGTGTTTTATTCTGCTTATGTAATGGTTAGAGATGCCATCCAATACAACTCGAGGCATACTATCATATGTTCACTCACACAATATCTGCCCGAGACAAGGAAATCCTACTTGAGAAGGTGGGAAGGCAGTACAGGACGAGCTTGTCAGTACAGAAGAAAAAGGAAGGGTTGAGGTCATAAATCGGGACACATGCGCTCAAGCACATGCCGTTGCTGTGCAACTTCTCACATGCAAGCAGGCCAATGGGCTGCATGTTCCTTGCTATAAGTCCACCCACTGACCAGCAATGGCCCATTCAGAAGCCAAGACAGCTCTACATTTCTCGATACAGATAAACAGGCACTGAGAGACTGAAACAATATGACCTCTCAACTCTTTTGCAGCCAGAAACTTGAGAATCTTGAAGGGGGAAAACCAGAGCATTCGCTCCCCCTCACACCAACTTTCAACTGACCTCCAGCTGTCTGAGGAGGACAACATGTAGTCTAATTATAGGTATATTGAGTCCTGCTAGACATCGCCACCTTAGGTAGGCAAAGAATTTCATTAATCTCTTTCAGAGCACAGATCGTCCTCTATTTTAGATCCTTCTTCTGCCCTATCATGAGTGCACAAGGAAGGTTCCCCATCAAGGTTGCTCCTTACCACTGAAATAAGAGGAAGAAATGCCAGGTTTCATCAAGAAATGCAGCGTATGAAGTGACCACTGAAGAAGGCATGGCTAGCTGCTTCACTACTGTCCTTTCCCATGATATGTGATTTCGAGCTGTTAACACTGAAGACATTTTTATTATTCAGAGTGCAGCACGTATTTAGCAGTTTTACACTCTACAATTGTAGAGGATGTACTTCATACGAGTTGAGATGCTGGGTTTTCTTTGCTTTTTGTGTACAGTCTCACTACATGTGGTCAGAGGAGGGAATCTTACAGGATTTATGTGGATGGAAGTCAGATACATGTATGTGCTTTGTTTCATTAAAGAGCTTAAGATAAAAAAACAAACTTGGGGCTCACTCTGTCAGACACTGGTCAAGTGGGATCCCTTTTCATTTGGAGTTACAATTCTCCAGTCTCAGTACCGACACTCACAAAGGCTTCTTTGTTACGACTTTGCTATTCGGCAGCTTCTGGGATAGTGTCCTGATAGGAGCCAAGAGAATGATAAGGGTTAGCTCTATCCAGAGAGTTTCACTACTGCATCCAGCTCAAGAACAAACCGATGACAAACTGCACAAAGCTGGAGTCAGAACATAAATGGTATGGAAGGGACAGAAGCAGTGCTTTATCTAGGCCCTGAGGTCCCAACTCTGGAGACAGCCTTGTAAGGCAGATGTCCTCCAGTATCCCGTACAAATTCACACACTGTGAATTCTATAGTTGAGACCCCGCTGGGAAACCTGGTCTTCTCCTGCTTGATTTACTGCAGAATTGCTGATAAGGAAACCCCGCTGCAGCAGAACAGTAAGAGGGACGAGACAGGCACCACATCTGTGGAGAGGAGGTTGGTGGCGTAGCCAAAGTTACAGAAAACAGCAGTTGTAAAATAATCCAAGTCTTACAATATGGAAAACAGCACAGCCTTCAAATCAGAGATACTTTGTCTCTCACTGTTTGTCTCTGGCAGCAAGAGGAACAGCCATATACAATTAATACTATCAAACAGAGCCTGGCATAGCGAGAAAAAAAAATAATCCTATATACTCATTGTAATTTTATCCTTTTGTTTATTTTTTTAAACTGAACTAATTACTTAGCTCAGCAATGGTTGGGACTAGAAGGCTGCACCAGGATTGTAATGAAGGTAAAACCCTGGGGAACAATTTTGATTATAGTAGAGGTTTCAGCTGACTGCATTTTAATTAATCGTAGTAGTACAGCACTCTGAATTCCCAGGTATCCTATTTCAACCTGCAGACTAACATGACTTGGTTTAGGGTATATTTTAACTTTGTTCTAATAAATTCCTCAACAGTTCTTTTAGCTCTCAGAGGTAATCTAATTTCTTTTTTATTTTTGTTATGGAGGCTTTCAACAGGCATTTCAAATATAAATCACTAAAATGATGTGGCTGTGGAAAGCCAAAAAGAGAATCAGAAACCAAGTACGTCTTCAATATTTGTATCAAATAAAAGCACAGTAAATTTTCTATTTACAAAAGAAGTTTTTTCATATTGATAAAGCATTTTAATTTAAAATAGGTCTCTATTAGACTAAAGACAAGCCACAGTAGCATTCGATTAAAAAGCTCAGTAGTGAGCCAGCATAGTAATTAGATATGATCTGCTATAGCATAAACATAGTTCTCAATGACAAGAGAAAAGCAGGATGGTCAGGGCTACCAAACCCTTGATTGCTACACCAGTAGCAGAGATGAAGCCCACCTCTGCCAGCTGCCCACTATTTTGCTACTGAAATCTCTCAAGAAGTCACCATAATCATGACTTTCCCCTACGTAGCAAGAGGCTAGGGGCAAAGAGCAAGTTATTTCACGTGATCCTTTACCCCAGTGTATCCATAAAGCTGCCAAAACCCAACCCAAAATAAAATACCAGTTAGATTAGTTTTCCAGGGTAAAACTGTGCTGTGTAGGATAAAAAAGGGTAGATCACTCCTAGAAGCAATGAAGCAAACGTGATTCAAAAGAATGATAATGGATTTCCTTTAAAAATAGGAAAGGTACAGACCTAAGTTCACATCTCTGGCAAGGCATCTAGTTCAGCAATCACTACTACTATCCTTTAGCTTCTGCTAATTTAACAGTAGTACAGATATTCTATTTTACAGTTGTCATTACCACAAATATTACAGGAATAATTCACTACACTAAATAATCACATAAAGGCAATGCATTCACAGAAGAATGTAAAATTATTCCAGGCAGGAAACCAGTTTCACAAGTAATTGCTTGTGAAACCAACACTTGGAGAGTTTGGACTGAGAACCTCAAACAGGAAAAAGCATCAGATTGTTGCCAAGGACCAAGGCACAAAACTTGACTTTTTGATTTGGAGAGGCAGTTCCTGCACATATTTGCAAGCCAGAAGCATTTTTAAATTTATTTTTTCCTCACACTGAGTTACCAACCGAGTACTTAGTTCAGATTTCAGAAGAGCTTGAGTGATGTATTTAACACCCACTGGGTACACTGGCACTTATACCATGTTCAAACCAGAGGGAAAGGAACAGCTGCTATCACTCTTCCTGGCACAGGTTAGACACCAGGAGTGGGAAACCCCCACCAGAATTGTGTGAAAGCACCAGCACTCACACGCTGAAGCCTCCAGTGATTTAGAATTCCCCTCTTAATTTTCTGTTCTTCACTCATACCTTGTCTTTTAACTGCTTCTAAGGACGAGCAAAGGTAAATAACGTGGCATGCTTTACCTAGGGCTGACCCTAAAAGCCACTTTTTTTTTGCCAAAACTGCAAGCTTGGGCAGATTCTAGCCAGGATCTCTGAAGGGAGTCCAAAAGAGCTTCAGCCTACAAAGGCTTGTCACTCCACAGCTCTGAACAATACTCTGGCTAGTAACCAAGCTCCTCTGCAATATCAAGAGCCACTTAAGGTCCCAGGATTTTTCTACAGGGCAGTCATTAAGCAAGTGAAGATAAGTTAAAGGAGGGTGGGAAGCTGACGCATGCCACCCTCTGACCTGGGTGATCTTGACAGAAGTCAGGTTTTCTCAGCCCCCTTTAAGCTTATGAGCCACAGGAAACATATCTTGGTAGGAGGTCTGCCCTACCAAAAAAACATGTTGCAAGTAAATCCATGGTCATGTTAAAAATCACTCACCTGTCGCTACTAGCCTGGAATTGTTGAAGGCAGAGAGGGAGGCAGCATTGTTTCTGAAAACAGGGAGGGAGCACTGCTTCTAGGCAGAGAACTATTCTGTCTTTACTT
>VZTM01024263.1:41679-68714 GCA_013400555.1 Jacana jacana | reverse complement strand
AAAATATACCATTTATTACTTTGCTTGGATATACTTCTGTCCATCTGTTCAGAAACAATTAAATGAAGTGCAAAATAAAGATGACAAAGTTCTAAGAAATGTGAATCAAGGTTTTGTAATCAAATATGTCAGATTTTTGTAACTTCTTACGTGTCAGACTTCACTGACTCTATTTTAGGATTGCGTTAATGTAATAACCACTGCAATATCATGTAATTTTAACAACTGAAATATCAATGAAACTGACAGAAACTGAAGACTAAAAAGAAGCTATTTTGGAAGAGAGAGTGACAGTGAGTTATACAAGCTTGATGTCAGACCCTGTAGTTTGGATCTGCCGGCAGCCACGGGAGGTATCTTTCCATTTTCTGGAAAATGTTTGTCAAACCTTTTCTTAGATATGTCCAAAGATGAAGAACCCAAAATCTCTATCTCTGCAGTCAAGCTGCTTTGGTGCTGTGAAATCTAGCACCAGAAAAGATATTCCTCATGTCTAACCTAAAATTCCATCATTGTCCTGCCGGTTACACCTCCTCATAGGGAGTATGACTTTGTAGCGGCACGTTCTTGTTGGGGCTTATTCAGTTTGTAAACAAATTCAGAACAAAATGAGTGACCTCATTTTGTAGCTGTGAAGGGAGTTAGTCAGACTTTGGCATGAAATCTCACATTCCCCACTGTATTTTGTCTTTCTTTTTACCAACATTTACTCCAGTTTCTTTTGACCATTTTGAATTCTCTTACTATGCTATAGCTGTTTTATATCACTTGCAAATATCATGTGTTCTCCCTGTTCCATCACTGATGAGAACATTATTTTGTATCAGGCCTATGGTAGACTACTCTCATGTTTCATTTAATGCATTGTTCCATAAAAATTTTAATCACTGAAAAATAGTCTTTGACTTTGTTTTCTGACCAGTTTTGTACCTATTCTATATTAGATTATGTTTCATAATATATATATATGATATATATAATGTTTTATTAACTTCATTGTGAAAATTTAATGTAAGATGAATGTTCAAGAAAAGCTGAAGGAATATTCCCTCATGATGAGATATTGTGAGAAAATGGCTAAGTGCAGTGAGAGAGCAACCAACACCAGAGTGCTTAGAATTACTGTAGATGACTTTAGAGATTTTATTTTTTCCCATTTATAAAATATTAAAACAGGAATAATGTGCTATTGTGTAGTGCCTGCACTTGAACATAGCTGTGGAGCTCTGCAATGAGTCAGTCTTCCTGAGAAAAATCACAAAACACAAATATTTACAAAATCTGTGAGTTTGACACATGTGCCTACTCATCCAGTCTGCCAAATGAGCATTACATTCCAGATCATTACGACCATTCTTCTGTGAAACATATGCCATCTTTCCATCTGGGTATTTAATCACATGTTTTACAAAATATTAATTTGTTCTGGCATCTTTGTTTTATTCTTTGCCAGTGAGTGGTCAGTGTTTTCATTTATTAGAGGAAAAGAGGTTTTATGCACGTGAAACAGACCCAGTTCTTTTACCAGAGAGATACTGCATTCGTCTTTGGAGTAGTGACGGGTATTGCCCTCAGTCAATTAAAGGAATGGGAATTTCTGTTGCTCAGTTCCTCTAATGTTGCAGTATTCTAAAATATAGAGGTCTAGTAGCATTACCTGGGTATGTTTACTCTGTTATATAGTAAAATGATGTAAGAGTAGTATTTTTTTCTATCATTGTAAGCAGGTGAGAACTAAGCGAGAAGCATTGGTTACTGTGATGTTCATTAACTTGCTATCAGAATTGTCTTCTACTGCTTACGTTTTACGAGACAGAGAATGCCTACGAGCAAAGCTTCATTTTTATTTTGGCCCTACTAGCTTTAAAACTAAACCAGGCCATTGCAACTCGATGAGCAGCACACAGCAACATCTGAGATAATTTGATTTACTTTGGGCTTCAGTCACCTGTTCCCTGACCACTGTGTCTCAAAGCTCGTTAAGGACCTGTGTCCCTACTCAGGAGTCATGCTGAAAACAAATTCAAGGATGTTGATAGCAGGTGGTAGATTCAAGGCATCCCTTGCCAAAGTAGAAGCCATGCATCTAAAAAGCCCCAGAATGGTGGAAGGTGGAACACTACTTGTAAGAAGCATCATATGCACTTACCTGAAGCTAGCACTTCTTCAAGCGTCTGCTTATGGCCACGGAGAGAAGCACAGTGCTAATCACAATAAAAAGTTCCTAGTAATCACAATAAGGGTTCCTAAATCCTGAGTAATTATTTGTTCTACTACACCCCAGTAAAACTCTTGGGTCATGTAACTGAAAGCTCATGGTCCATGACTAAGTCAACTTCATACATTTCTATGAATATAAAGTTGACTTGACCTGCTTTCCTACTTCAAGAAAATGTAAGGAAATCACACGAGGTCTGCAGCTGGTCCCATGTAAGGAATGAATATTTGCAACATTTGAGGATTTATTTTATTTTATTATGAGGAATAAATTGTTACAAGACTTTTGACCACAAATCAATAAAGTCAACATCCATTTTTTACTCTTCTCTAATTGCTAGCACTCTAAGTTAGAGGTAGAAGCATAAGAAGCAGTTAGTCTGCTTAAAAATGCCTATGTGATCTTAGCTGCTGTCTGAGTCATATTTAGAATCATAGAAACATTTCAGTTAGAAGAGACCCTTGGGATCATCAAGCCCAACCATCAGCCCTACTCTACAAAGTTCTCCCCTACACCAGATCCCTCAACACCACATCTAATCGACTCCAACACAGTCAGGGATGGTGACTCCATCACTTCCCTGGGCAGCCCATTCCAGTGACTGACCTCTCTGTCTGTGAAGAATTCTTTCCTTACATCCAGAGTTTTTTCCTAGTGTCCAGATGTAGCAATTTGTATTTCAGTGCGTATTATTTGACTGCTTTTTTATAGATATCTGTTTATGTTTTGAGTTGTCTTCATTCTTTTAGCCAAAACTGAATGATACAAGGGTACATAGAAAAAGAGAACAGTGGGGAGAAGGAGGCTGGACTTTTGAAACAGTGTCAGGGCTGAATAAGAACAGACTTTCTGTTGGTGCCATTCCTGTCTTGTACCTTAAAAACTACCTTTTGAATATTCCACTGGTCAGAAGAGGTTTCATGTAGCTGTTATGCAGCTTTTCTTTAATGTATTCCAAGTTTCTTCAACTGTGAACAATTCCCTCACTTGTGAGACAGGGTCAGAGGTGATTCTCTTTTTCTGCAGCTACCTTCTGATACTGCAGTAGGAACTGCTCAGAAATGCCTCCTAACTCTAACCAGCATTGCTTCACCATGGCAGATTTAACATTAACATTTATTTTTATCTAGTTTCTCCATTATTGTACATTAACAATAATGTTAGGGTCAGAATCACAACGAAAATAGTTTAGGGGGGGGAAAAAACAACAACAGCAATCCATTGCCAAGTGTCTGTTTTTAGAAGAAAAAAGAAAATCACCTGCTGAAAACACACACTTTATTAAAAAAATCCCGTAACCAGAGTTGCACCTCAGTGTACCTCTTTCAGCCAGCAGTACTACCTCCATCTAGTGTAGGACTTTGTGAGATGAGAACTCAGAAGAGTTTTGTGCTGTCACTTGGTAGGTGGAGAAAGTTTAGATTGTCTTTCTCTTTCACAGTTACCATTCTTGAGCTAATCTTAGTCAGAAGATTTGAGGAGGGAATAGGGAGGAACGTGAATGATGAGGAAGCTTTTTGTGTGTGTGAGTACCTTATGGAGAATGATGGCAAAACCCGAGGGTCAAAAAGATGGCAGCATAGAAGAAGATGGAAGTAACGTGCAGCAAAAATAAGTGTAGCGTCTTCTGCAGTTCACCACTGTAAAATTAAACCTTGGGAGAACAATGTTGTTCTGCTGAGTTTTGAGCCTGTGGGAAGGCCTGTTTTCCTGCTTGCTTGGCACAAAGCAGAGGCTGTGATACTCACATGCAGCAGCCTGCTCTCCTGCTGTGGGATCCCAGTGATGGAGCGGGTGGGGGACGGGACGGGACACGCTGTGGGAGACCATTGCAATACCCTAACGTGCATGACAGTTTTCGGTTGTTACCCTAGGAACAAAAACAGGTTTTACTGATCACAGGATTTTTTCAGAAAGATATGCATTCTGAAAATACTAAACTATAGTAGTTGCTAATTCATCCATTGACAGAAAGTGAATAAAAGGCAAAGGTAACATTGCAACCATTTTTTTGGGGAAAGATAGGGAACACTATTTGTTATTTATACTCCAGACACTGGAGACAATGTATTTTGTGTGTGTGTGTGTGTTCTCATGACTTTGAAGCCATTGCTGGGGAGTTGAGAAGAGAATCTCCAAAGAGCTTGTGGGAAGTCAAGGTTTTGGGTTCCAGCCACTCCTCTGCTGCAATTATGCATATGCAAAAGGAGGGAGGTGTTGTGTCTGCTCTTATGTAGGTATTCAGTGATCTGTGATAGCTTGCTCCTCTCAGCTTGCTCTGTATGGTTGATTTGAGGTAATTCACTTTGATTTCCTCTGTGATCTGATCTAGGTGTTCCTGTTCCAGCAGGGGGATTGGACTAGATGATCTTTCATGGTCCCTTCCAATCCCTCATATTCTGTGATTCTATGATTTTAAAGCAGAAAGTAAGAAAACAGAAATCTGCTCTCTGACACCACTGTTGGAGTTTTAAGAAGGCTCATATCCAACACAAAGCTCCAAACCCCTGCACTTGAGTTCTCCCTTAGCATTTTCATATGCATTTTGGGTATCTGACTAAAAGGCAGGTATGTAGTCTGAGATCTTCAGTTCAATCTGTAGGTTACAGAAACAGGAAAAGATGATTTCTCTAGAATCCTGGCTGTCTTTAACTTTTATGCCTGGATGCATTGCCTGATGAGTGTCTGCTTACACACATGCAGAGACAGACACTTGACTTCAGGACAACTGTGGTTAGATGAGAAAATCTCATTCAGCAAAAGCATATGCATATACCTTAATTATAAACTCTCTAAGTTATTAAGCCTTAGTCTTAAATGTGGCTTGTAGGCCGATTATGTTATTTATCTTAATAAAAATTACAAAATGGCTGTAGAATTAACCTGACTCTAAACACTATAAATAATTCTCAATCCAAAATTAGTCCAAGGAAAAATTACTTCCCTCCTTTCCAGACACACTGGCACATGTACTGATGCTTTAAAACAAAACGAAACAAAACAAAACCCCCCAAACCAATAGAGCCCTAAAACAAAAAACACACTCAAACTTAAAAATATCTCTCAAAATGTTTGCATTTGCATGGATTAAGAGAGCTAGGCACCAGAAAGAAGTTCTTTTAAATGTCTCCAGTCATTTTTTTCAGAGCATAATCTACAATCCACTGAGATTTTTTTTCCCACTTTGTGAACGTGTAAGATAAGGGCATGTGAAAGTAATTTTTCATTGAAAATTGCACAGTAAGTATGCATGAACCAGTATTTGCTTTATTTCAAAGTTCCACAGCCCAAATGCAGCTGTAATTTGCATCATTTACAATTTTGCTGTAAACTGACTTGGGGCATCTATCTATATTACAGCCAGAACAGGCAAAAGATAAGTAGGAAAAATGAAAAACTTCTAACATAATTGATTTCCACCAAATAGCACTGTCTCCGGCTGTTATAACAATTAGTTTATCAATTTAATGTAGATTATGGCTTTCCCAATAACTTAACAGGAAAGCTTGCAAATATCCACTGAACAGCAGTGCAAAAGAAGAGTCTGGCACTGTTGCCACTAGAGTTAATGTAGTATCTAATACATATATTTGTATATCCAATACGCATATTTGTTTTTCTTTAAGATATTCTCAGACATGTTAAACCAAAATCTGGCTTTACGACATTGTCCTTCTTTGGCACATTTTATTTCACTATGCTCCAGCTAAATTTATCCTGTGGAGGCATAAGATTGGTCTTGGAAAATCTATTTGCTTCAAATTTGTGCTTCAGGTAATAGCAAATGCTAAACACAGAGTAAGAAAAAAAAGATTAATCTCTTAAAAACATTAAGAAAGCAATCAACATACTGTATAAACAAATTAATAATCACATTTTCAAGTTTCTTCCTAAGAAAACTGCTTCAAGAGCTCAGGAAAGGGCTTGGAGGAGCATGCAGCCATAAGATACTGAGGAATCCATTCATAAAGAGATGAGAGTTTCAGAAACAAGCCATTGAGATTCTCTTGATGTCTTTGGAGGCATTTTTTAAAGTGCTTGACCTGCATAAACCAGAAATTTATCTACAGGAAAGTGCATGTGGGTTACTTATCTTCTGTTTATCTGGCTTATGTTGTATCCTACAGTACATTTTCTTTGCTTTGGTTAACCTAGTGTTGCATATATTTGTGACCTGATCCAGGTGTTTCTGCTCTGGCCGGGAGATTGGACTGGATGATCTTTCAAGGTCCCTTCCAATCCCTGATATTCTGTGATTCTGCATATGTCAAAAAAACAGGCCATCAAGATCTCATTTTGATACTATAGGTACAAATATGATTCTGCCAGTAAGTTGGTTACTGAAATAGCTGAATCTCTTCAAGGTGCATTTATTATGAACTTAGTGTTACTAATGAAATTCCGCATGAGAGTTCCAGAGTGGCACATGGTGGGATTGTCTTAAATTCACCTAGCCAGTCCTCTTTAAAAATACTAGCACTACAGTAAGGACAGACTTTCTATCCTAGGCATGTTTTCCCTTTAACATAAACACAGATTGTAAAGAGATTTGTTTTACCTAATTTTAAGCATGATATTAAATTGCCTATGATGTAAGCATCCTCATTTCTACACTCCTTATTAAGCTAGCAGGAGATACACACCTTCAGAAAACAATTCTGATTTACTCTAGACCACCTTCACTCACCTTACTTACCTCTTTCTATTGACCATGCAGGAAACCTATAGCAAGTCTTACCTTACTTTTGGCCCTTACCTTGGGCAACTCAGGTGCATGTCCTCTTTGACATGTTATCTTTTTAGCTTTTGTTTGATATTTTAGCTACAAAATATGTAGATCCATATGGAAAAAGCCACTTTAAAACAATGCATAGTGAATGGAAGGATGAGGAGATAGAATATATGTGTGTGTGTATATATATATATGTATATCTCAGTGCATCTAGATAGGTTATTGATATATATATAGAGATAAGTACTGTATATATGTGGTATATAGAAACTGTATAAAGAGTATTTGTAGTCTGCCTATATATATGCTCTCTCTATGTCTATATATACACTATAAATAGATTATATATATCTACCAATGTAGATATTAGTGGGCTTATATATATATATATATATATCAGTCAAAAGTTTGAGAAGCAAAGTTTAGCATATAACAACAACAAAAAAAACTGTCCTGGAGACCACTAAATTCTCTTCCTGTAGCTGCAAATATACTGGCACATTAATACAAGGATAGTAGACTGATATATCACTTTTTCCTTCTTGCTTGTGGTTCTGTAGATTAAAATGGAAGAAGGAAGGGCAGCCTCCCCTTCCTGCTTGATTTTAGGAACACAGATCGTAAACAGCTGACAAGCTGATTTGTCCAGAACAACAAACACAACCAGTCTATGGAATTAAATATTTCAAGATATTTGAGCTCTTTGAATTATTTTGAATAATGTCCTCCAGCAAATATATCCATCTTGCTCTTCATAGACCAATTCAGTTTCTACAAAATGTGTGGTCTTTTGAAGCATTTTGTGGTGTTTCAGAGGTACATTTCCCTCCTGCTCACCTGGCTGTTCATGGTCACCAACTGCTCAGCACAGGGGACCTGCCTGCAGTGCTGGTGGGAGTGATTGCTGTTGGAAGCCACCAGGTGAACATCCAAACGAGTAAGATCAACACGCCAGGAACCATTTGGTTGTAATGGGCAGTTTAAGGTGTTGTCTGGGAACAGTACCTAATCTGTCCAGATGGGTCACCTGGCTCTGCCCAGAAGCCTGGTCCAATACTCTCTGTGTTAGTAGCACATGCGATTGTGCTCTGATTTTTGGTGCCCTGTCCTACAGGAGGTTATTGCTGCACTGATCCTCCAAATGACCAGATTAGATGAGCAGTGAGAAATGATTTTGCGGTGCAGGCAGGATCCAGCTGGGTTTACATTCTGAACTAGCCTGCATGATTTTGTCCCAGGTGGCCTGGAACTGACTCCCACGTACTTGGTGACACAAACACAGGACTAAAAATATTAAATAGGTCTTGCATGGCAAATAAGTAATGAATAGCATATGTGACAATTGTTTAATGTGATGGTTTTGGAACAATATTTAAGAATTAAGTTTCATGTTTAGAGAATATTTATTTTGTCATTCCCAAAGATTGAACTATTATTCAGTTGTAGTACTTTTTGATCTAGAAAAACTTAATAAATCAAGTTTAGTACAAAAATCTGAATATAGATGTGGTAGTTGAAACCTTAAGAAATGCTTATACATTCATATTGTGTAGTGTCACACACAGTTAAACTAAGTTAAATATTTATAAGGTTAATTAGTCTTTATGTTTTGAAATATAAATTATCTGCTTCTTGACATTTAAAAGACATTAATTTTATTATGTGGGAGAAGTGTTTTTTTTTAGTGGTTGGGATAGGACTGTAGTTCTGCCTTGTTGTGGTAATCCCTCTTTTCCTACGTTTGGCTAAACTTTGTCAGCCGCATAGATAGAAAGGCAGTGCATCAATACTGATTTGCGCAGGCATGCAGTGAGACCAGCAACCGTTTGCATGCTTTTAGCTATCTTAAAATTTACCTCATATCCCCAGGATCATTCAGGCATCTGTTTCCTAGTGGATGAAAAGGGTTGGAAACTTGCACACCAGTGTGGATTGAGCTTTAGTTACTCTTTGACTTTTACCTAAACTCTCCAGAGACTTCCTAGAAGTGCATACTGCTGTGCTATCAATAGGCACCCGCTGGGAAGATGCCTGCCTCCATCAAGGAAAAAATCCACCTGGGGCTTTTAGTGGAATAGGAGCCATGACCAGAGTAAGCAGCTGCCTCATCTATGCTGCCCAGAGCAGAAGACATGTTCTGTCCACTCCCCATGACAGACCTGGTTACATGGAGCAGGAAAGTTACATGTAGTGACAGGACACTTGTCTGCCCCTGCTGGAGAGAATGCTGGTGCCTGTGGGTGGGTGGTCCAGAACAGAAATGGACTTCAGTCTAGTCATCATCACTGCTGTCTCTGACAGCACATTAACAGGTTTATTAATTTTGTGATCTTGTTATGTGGCCCTGCATTTCCTGTCCATGTGCTAGGCTGACCTCTGTGTACATAATCACCAAGGAAGGGCTGAAAAAAATATGCTTGCACATCATTTTTTGTAGAGCAGGCTGCTCTACAAACTGTCCTAGAGGCAACATTATCTGGAGAACTGGTGAAGACTAGGAGAAATGAAAGTGCAGCACTAGCACCAGTGCTTTTCCAGAGGACTTTACGCATCAGTAACCTGTGAAGGCAGGTTATTTGAAGTGCTGTCTGATACAGGTTGCCAGGTTCAGGCACCAAGTGGTCATGGAGAAAGGATGAAGAAGACTGAAGATCTCTCAAAGAGCTGGATCTGAGCCCTGCTCAGCACTCTCCCCCCTCCAGGCTCCAAGAAACAGTCCAGCAGTGGTCCTTAAAAATTTCACTGGGTACAGAGGAGTGGATGGGTGTTGGGGGAGGGTGGTGTTTCTTGAGGCACTGCGTATCCTCTCCCCTGTCTATGTACTGTACTGAAGATACAACTTGAGCATTCAGGGGGTACCTGGAAATGCAATGAGAACAATGAGAAGGCCATTTCCTTAGTTTTTCCATATGCTCTTAGACAATGAGGGATTCAGGGTAGAATTAAGAGTAATTAAGATATCTTCATCTTTCATTGTGATCTAAGCAATTTATGCATAGTGAGTCAAGATCGTGATTAGTGTAACCTGTTTGAATATTACATGGGATAAATTCCTTTGTATTTTTTTTCAGGGGCTTATAAGTTTTTACTGAAGCCTTTTAAAACAGAGGAAATGAAAGTCTTCTTTGAGGTTCTGATGCATGAAAAGCTTAAATGCTGACATTGTACTGCTTATTAGATCCAAGAACTAGAAAATCCAAATTAAATTAAATTAAAAACACTAGTGGATTTCTAATTATGATTTCAATATGACAAGAATGCATTGTGGGTTTTCTGGTTTAGAGAGTAAATGTTATTTAGAGGTCACTTCTTTTAAAAAATCATTAACATAAACCATCAGTATTAGGAAAATCCCATACTGTTGTTTACCCAGAAGTACAAGAGTGAAGCAAATTCTATTTTGGACTAGTGAGCTTTTGTTCTTGTATAACAGCTCTAAGGTTATGTTATAATATAATATATTATGTTATAATATATAACATAATATATTATGTTATAATACAAGCTCTAAAGTTAATGTTGCCTCTAGGACAAGCAGGGAATATATTTCTCTTTGCTAAGTCAGTATGATGACATGGAACCTATTATTTTAGATGAGCATGTTACTTCTGGAAAAATTCATTGGTCTCAGTCAAAGGATTTTGTATTTTTTTCTTCCTCAAAGAAAAACAATGCATTGGATTTCATTTTTCCTGAACATTTATGTCAAAGCTGGCATAAGCAGCATGTTACTGTATGAATTCAATAAATAAAGAGACTTCCTTTTCTAACACTTGGAAACACTTTCTACACTTGGAAACACAATTTATACCCAGAAAATACTACAACGTTGCCACTCATGTCCTCACATTCTGTATTCTCAGACTTTCTTTTAGTATCTATGGTCTGAAATAGTCCTTTCCTATGAGACCATAGGGTATTTTGTATTACATTTGGAGCTAGTTGGACTCCCTCTGGTGGCTAACTTCAAACCTCCACTATCCAGGGACTACCATTTCTCTAAATCAATGAAGTAGCTACCTTGATAGAGAACTGTGTGCAATCAAAACGTACTAAGAAAGTAATAGTAACTGGAACCTGTCTTCCTTCTTCTTTACAAAGTGGATACAAATTCAGTCACAAAAGTCAGAGATGTACACCAGAAAAGCATCACAAAACTTATGCACCAGCTAGCCAGATATGAAATGCTTCACACATAATCCATCTAAGCAGATGAGGAATATATGAATGAATAAAGAAGTTAGAAATGGCTTGTAATATTGAAAAAATGCTAATCTACTGAATCAAAGCTACTGCACATCACTGACTGGAAATCTGAAGTGGTTTGCTGTCCTTAGAAAAAACATTTCACTTGATAGCTCTGAGTAATTGTTGTAATAGGCATTTTCAAAGACACATCCACTTCCCGGAGAAACTATCTGAAGCTGATGGGAAGGGGCAGCATGTTGTTGTCTTATCCATCTACAACAACAGGGAGTCAAGAAGCCATATCAGAAAAGAACATTCAATGCTTCACAGCCAAAATGCAGACATAAGCTGATGTCACAGTATCTATTCTGAGCCAGTGCTTTCATGGTGATTTTGCTGATGAAAAATATTCAGACTTAACAACTATGTAAATGTTATATTGATAAGTGAGAGGAGCTGAAAGAGGTTTAAATTCTGAAATCAAAGAATTTTGGAAATGTCTGTTGGACCTAAAAAATAAAGAAGTATTACAATCAGGAAGCAAATATGAAATGTACAAAATACAAATGTACAAAATACAAAATGAGGACTAATTGCTAAGGAAACAAAATTGCATCAGGAAATTGAGAGTGTAGAGCAGACCCCAAGTTGATTCTGAGGACATTACCTGCAAAGATAATTTCCATTCTGGGAATATTAACAGGAGCATTTTATGTAAGGCATAAGAGACAGGCTGTTTCTTTTTTTCACTCAACTTGCTGCTCAGTCCCCAGGCTGAGAACATTGTGTCTGCAGAGCACAGTAAGAAAGATTTAGACAAACTAAAAAGACTTTAAGGGAAAGTATCATGTTTCAGCCAAATTTACCAAAACCCAGACTGACAGATGGCCCTTCTCTATCCCCAAAAGAGAGGAGAGGAATAGATAATGAGATTAGGAGATTTATGAGGTTAGAATTAATTAAACTACTTTAATTAAGTATTAATAGTAGAATAAAGTAAGAAGAAAATAGTGAAATAGCTACAATATATACAAAACCATATCGAGCTCCCAGGATAGCGATCACATCACCGCAGTCGTCAGGAAAAGTCCCAGAATAGACTTGCTCACCAACAGGCGCTGGATTCCAAATCTGGAGTCAGGAATTGTTGATTGGAGTCAAAGGCAGATGATCAGACAGTGTCCTCCTCAGCCCTCAGTCACTGAAGGAAGAGAGTTGACCTTTTGATCCCCGAGCTTTTATACTGAGCATGATGCGGATGGGATGGAATACCCCAGTTGATCAGTTTTGGGTCACCTGTCCTGTCCGCTCCTCCCTACAGGTGCATTTTTCCACTTCTGACCCTCCAAAGGGGCAGATAACAAAATTACCCNTGGATTCCAAATCTGGAGTCAGGAATTGTTGATTGGAGTCAAAGGCAGATGATCAGACAGTGTCCTCCTCAGCCCTCAGTCACNAAATTACCCGCCCTTGGTTGTTCCAGCAATAAGTATAAGCAAGAGCCTCTTTGCACCATTCCTTGGTATAATCAGGTCTGATCACTGTGAGAGTGAACAGTTTCTGAACAATATGAGGTGATTTGAGACATCCAACATGGCTTCATCAAGGGCAAATTGTGCCTGACAAATTTGGTGGCCTTTTACAATACTGCCACAGACTTGGTGGACAAGATGGAGAGATGTCATCTATTTGGACTTATGCAAAGCATTTGACACAGTCCCACATCACATCCTGGTCTCAAAACTGGAAAGTTATAGATTTGGTAGATGGACCTCTCAGTGGATAATGAACTGGCTCGATGGCCACACTCAAAGTGTTGTGGTCAACAGCTCAATGTCCAAGTGGCCGCTGGTAACGAGTGGCGTTCCTTGTGGTTCGGTACTGGGACCAGTGCTATTTAACATCTTTGTTGGAGACATGAGCAGTGAGATAGAGTTCACCCTCAGCAAGTTTGCCAGTGACACCAAGCTTGGTGGTGAGGTGAACACGATGGAGGGAAGGAATGCCTTCCAGAGGGATCTGGACAGGCTTGAGAGGCGAATATAGTACAAACTCATGAAGTTCAGCCAGGGCAAATGCAGGGTCCTGCACCTGGGATGTGGCAATCCCAAGCACAAATACAGGTTGGCCAAAGAAGGGCTGGAGAGCAGCCTTGAGGAAAAGGATTTGAGAGTGATGGTAGATGAGAAGCTTGACATGAGCCGGCAGTGCCAACTGCATCAAGGGCTGCATCAAAAGAAGCATGGCCAGCAGGTCGTGGGAGGTGATTCTACCCCTCTGCTCCACTTTTGTGAGACCCCACCTGGCATACTGTGTCCAGCTCGGGAGTCCTCAACATAGAAAGGACATAGACCTGTTGGAACTGGTCCAGTGGAGGGGGGACACAAAGATAATCAGAGGGATGGAGCACCTCTTCTATGAAGATTGTCTGAGGGAGCTGGGCTTGTTCAGTCTGGAGAGGAGAAGGCTTTGGGGAGACTTCATAGCAGCCTTCCAGTATCTGAAGGTAGCCTACAGGAGACCTGGAGAGGGACTTTTTGTCAGGGAATGTAGTGAGAAGACAAAGGGTAATGGCTTTAAATTAGAAGATGGGAGTTTTAGATTAGATATCAGGAAGAAATTCTTTCCTGTGAGGGTGTTCAGGCACTGGAACAGGTTGCCCAGGGAAGTTGTGCATGCCCCATCCCTGGAAGTGTTTAAGGCCAGGATGGATGGGGCTCTAAGCAACCTGCTCTAGGGGGAGGTGTCCCTGCCCATGGCAGAGGGGTTGGAACTTGATGATCTTCAAGGTCCCTTCCAACTCTAACTGTTTTATGGTTCTATGATTCTATGTTATACTGTTAATTTCAGAGTTTAGTCAGTTAGAAGAGGCCTAGCTAAAAAAGTAAAATTAGTAAACAGAAGATTGGTTCTGTTTTACCTCAAACCAGGACAGACAACAATTAGAAGGATGAGAGTTTAAATAACATGATCTGCGAGGAAAAGCTGAGAAAATAATGAGGGATATGATACTAATTTAGTACATGAGAAGTTCTGAAAAACAGTCTAAAGAAAAGTGATGGTGAACCATTCTGCATTTCACTTGTAATGTGGCAAGAAGTAAAAACTTATATGGATATGGTAAAGTTTTGGGCAGATAGTAGGAAAACTTTCTAATATGTGTGGAGTTGATCATGTGTGGATCAACACTTTCATGAGACACTACACAGTAGTCTGAACAATATCTTTCAACAATGACCTGTGTATTTGTGACCTTAGCCAATGTAGGGGCCAGACTGGGGCACTTCCTTTCTCCTAGGTCTCAGAGTAGCATCTTGTTACCTTTGGACCTACACAGCTTCTGAAAACTGATTCCTTTTGCTCAATTTTAAACTGTAGCCATAAATGCAAGAACAAGCACTGGATTTTTCTCATTGCATCGAAGATACCCATGTTTCATGGATGGTTGAAAAGGGCTTATCAAGAGGTACAGAATTAAGCTCCCATTTTTTCTTGCCTGAGAGTTTTCTTGAAAAAGGTGACTAGTGTGTAAAGCTTGTTGTAAAACTTATTTGTTATGTTTGGCATCTGCTGCCACTGAATGGTACCAGGGAGTCTGGATCTGTTGTTTTTCCTCCTTCATCCACACTTCACATATTTTTTTCAACGTTATTTATATCTGAAAAAGAAGCTACAGGGGATTTTTTAAAAGGGAAGCATCCAACACAAACATGTGTTCCAATTCACGTGAAGCAAGATAGTAATCCTGAAACATAAACCAAAATCACTTAGATCATTCTGTCACAATATAAATCCTGTATACAGTATTTTCTTAAGAATTCTTTTAAAAAATGATCTTGTCTCTCACATTTGTTCAACCCGATCTGCTATTTTTGTCAGTTACGTATCTGTCTGTGATAATGTTCTGTCTTATCATGGGATTGTAGGAGATGGAGTTGGAAGGGACCTCAAGAAATTTCTGGTTCATCCCACTGCCTTATGGTTATTTGTCTTCTATCTGACAAAATGCACAGATCCATTTTAAGAACATACAACCTGTTTTGTTCTAATTTTTGGAACAAACTGAGATGAAAATTTCAAGGTAGCGGAAAAAATAGTGCATGCCTAAGCAGAACCTGCCACAATACGGTGATCCTCCCTTCTGACACTTTGCTCTGTTAACTATGCGTTGTGTTTTCCTTCTCCTCCTTATGCTATTTTACACATATTTTTCTAGAATTGTTGCTTTCTAGCT
Source organism: Jacana jacana (assembly GCA_013400555.1). NCBI lineage: Eukaryota > Metazoa > Chordata > Aves > Charadriiformes > Jacanidae > Jacana > Jacana jacana. The sequence goes on along the minus strand of VZTM01024263.1, from coordinate 53,342 downwards.
TCTGTCTTCCCTTTGCCCTTATTTCCTCTGTTATCTTCACAGGTAATGGTGCAAAGAGAGCTAAATGAATGACCTGCTATAGAAGAACTATCAGCAACAGGCTATCTCTCCACAGAAGGAAGTGGAAATGCAGTAAACACAGAAATTATGCTGGCAATTGCTCATAATAATCTCAAGACTTTCTTTATCAGCCCTTTTTTCCCTACTCTGATTGCATTTATGTTGTTGTTTAGACATGCCATAGAAGTGCACGATGATTACTCTGTGTTGAATCCAAGCAGCTCTTTCCTGACCTTGGTTCTCTGGCAGCTGCCTGTTGTTTTCCCTGGACATCAGATTCCCTTCTCTGCTCTTTCAGCATGGACCTGATGCCAGCAGCACGACTGAAAGCCAGGCCAAAACTGATGGCTGACCTCCTACCTGGGTATTTCTTCTGGGAATCTGATCTATTTGAAAAAGTCTTCTAGCAAAAAACCCATTCTGTTTCTTGGAAAATGCTGACACACCCAATGTAAATCTGAAGGCAGAAAATAACTGTGTAGAACAGAATGGGTTTTAAAATTAATGAAAAATGCCTGGAGAATAGAATCCATTTTTCTAAACTCCATGATGATGCCGTACAGGCTTCCCATGTGTTACTAAACCTTTTAGATATGCTAAAGTTGGGTTTCAATAATATAAGTTCTTGCAGAGTGTTTTTTGTAATCAATTTTCAGCTTCCTTTGTTCTATTTTTTTTCCTCTCTTTCAGTAACTGTCACTACACCTGCATTGCTCTGAAGCTATTGCCATAGTCAGGTTAGGGACCAGCTGGAAGAACTGTTGATAGCCTCTCCTCCAGATGACCAGTTGTCCTTTTCTGTTCTGTTCTGGAATGGATCCCCAAGGCTAGCAGCTGCATTGTGAAATGCCAGTTCATAAATCATGATTTAAAATGGAAAAGAAAATAAAAAAGTTTATATGCAAAGAAGAAATGTCAAGCTCTGAGTTATTTATAACATAACTCATTAGGCTTGGAATTTTATGTTTAATGTTATAATTTATTTGCAAGAAAAAGAATTAAAATAGTTGTGAACATGATCCATTTCTGGATGTTTGATAACAAAGATTCATTTGCTCTGAAAATAGGGAACAAGAGAGAGCTTAGTGCACATACAGCAAGTTAGAACATGACATTTGCTTGTATAAATTGAAGACCTATATTAATCTACTCCAATCCATTGTCCAAGTGACACCCATCCATTTCAATGAGGATCTTGAGAAATATCCCAAAATTTTGTGAGTTATGCAAGTCACCTTTCTTTTCTGTAGGCAAGAAAAGCAAGCTGCAGTAGCAGGGAACCCCAATACTTACTGGAAAGAAAGCATTTGAGTCCTTGAAGAAAACATACTGGAAAAGAAGAAAGAAAATATTTTGTATTTTCTTGATTTGAAAAAAATCACAGGAATTCTCTTTATATGCAGGGGCTCCCATTACTCCTAGGAGATGGATCTGTTTCAAAACTGTTAGCCAGGTTAGGTGTTAGACAAGGTTTCTTACCAGTCTTAGACTGTGATCACAACATCCATCTCAAAAGGTCTACCAATGCATGTGCTAAAACAGGAATGAAGATAAGGAGTCTAAGGCTACGCTGATGATAATAATGAGCTAGTTCATCAGAGAGCAGCTAGAAATTTTTGAAAGCTTTTCTCTAAGGAGCACCGTGAGTTGACATAGACATTTACAACAGAATTGCCAGTGAATCATGATTTAGGTCGCTGATGTTAGAATTAAAGTTCAGTTAGGAGAATGCGTCCATCATCGTCTCATTGGACACCATGGGAAAGCAGATAAACTTGATATATTTTATATTGTACAAATAGTAACAATCTCCAAGAACTCATTAAACGATGGCCTAAAGGCTATGAAGAAAAGCATTGCATTATAATTCCCAGAGCAACAGCTGAGGTTATGATTGTGCAAAACATAAATTCAATGAAGTCCAAAACTAATGTCAGATTTGGCCTTCATGGCCTGATTTTCCCCAGTCACATTCTCACATCAGTTTGGGTTTATTTTTCCAACTCTTTGAGCATGACATTTCTTAGCATGGCTTTAATTGTTACGAAACACAGAAGGATGTCTAGTTTGTGTTCTGCCACATCCACCATGTGATATCTGAGAGAGTCTTTTCCTAAGCTAGTTGGATCCCAGCTCACTAGTGAATTCAAAAGTGCCTGGATGATTGTAGAGGGATCTAAGCTACTCTTCATTCTTGAAAGACTGTCACAAGTTGATATAATCTACCACTTCTTGTTACTGTTTAACAGCATCCCAAGTGCCTGGGAATAAAGGATGCAAAGGCTGGGGGCATACACAGCTCTTTTCTTACCTTATTTGCCTTTGCTTTGCACGGCTTTATCCCTGACTCGGTGCTCTCCATAAGCTTTTGTTATTAGAGAGAATCCTAAATCCTTCACTTACTCTTTGATTTGTGAAACCACTACAGAGGTGAATATTTTCTTTCATTTCATTTATGAGGGAAAGGACTTGGACTCCATTTTTCACTACGAAATTTTGTGACCTCAGATCAAGAGATCAGGCAAACACATGCAAACCATGTTGAAGCCCTGTGCAAAACAAAGAGAAAAATAAATTAACAAAAGGGGAAGATCTGTTCAGGCAAATTGAAATAACAGAGTTCTTCCCTGGGAGAATAATAGTAAGCATGGTATGACTATTAATTAACAGAACTAAAGCAAAATAAAATTACAGTATTACTGGAACAAAAGGATATTTGCCTTAGAAGCACTGCAGGAGCAGCTGAATGAATACACATACAGTGCTTTCTGATTCTAAGTTGCTATGTGTATTGTTAGTGGCTTTCTTTAGGTAAACCTATTAAGTAAATAAATATATGTTTACTACATACAGCATATTTATTTCATAAGAATAGACCTCTAAACTGTCCTATCCATTAACCTGCCCTGTGGATTATAAAAAGATAGCACATACGTGGTTGTTTATGGCACTAGCCATGATAGCAGTCATTTGTCATGTCATTAGATGGTCACCTGCCAAAAGTTGTCCATGTCCTATTTTCTGCTTATGTGACAATAATATACTTACCCTGGTTGCCCGCAGTTAAATGAAGTCAGTCAAGTTTCCAGGGAGTATAGCACTGTTTGTACAACACTATGAGAAGACTGAAGGGGAATTTGGGTGCAGTGGAAGGAGGTGAATGCATGTTTTTAAACTTTCTAAGTCATTCAAGCCTTCAAGTCTAATAATGTCAACAAAACACACTAATTATTTAAACAAAAGGACTTGCAGATAAGAGGGGAGCTCATAGACTGGGCAGCATTTAAAACATGGAGCTGTCTACCAAGATTAGTATTTTTATATAAGTTCCATTTTACTATGTATAAGTACCTTTTATGTGGTAACACTGTTTGCCACAAAAGAAATGAACATGTTAAAACTCAAGAAAATGATCTGATGCCTGGAACTGCACAGACATATTTAATAAGGGCTGTACATTCCGGCAGTGAGAAACTCAGGGTGGTACCATAAGATGTTCCCAAAAATGGTATCTGAAGAAACCTCAACACTGTTTTTCTGGCAATCTGAGATGCTAAGTGTCAGGGTGCACCATGCAAGGACAAGTGTTATTTACAATGGCTGTGAGAGGAGTCCAGGTGATCTCTCCTCCTGCCATGGACAACTACTCTGAAGGTCAGCAGGGCAGGCACCTACGGTATCTGAGGACCACTGAGATACAAGATAGTTCTCTGGGCAGATTTAGCAGTGAGCAGTTGAGCCGGGTCAGAGTAAACACCTGCCCTGTATCTGAGCTGCCAACTTCTGAAGGGGAATTTCTCCTAATTGGTCTGTGTAAAGAAAACTAATGTTAGGCGGGGAAAAAAGAATATATTTGTCAGAGAGAGGATAAGAACCTCAGTCTGACCCAGCTGTGTCATGTCTGTGACAAAGAAAAGTGAAATAAATTGCAAGGTCATTGAACCCTGCCTGTATCACACTGTCTTTCATATTCAATAAATGATGTGCGATTACAGTAAGCAGCTAGCTTTGAGGGAGTATATTTTGGCAAGGCCTCTCCCCTCTCTCTTCAGCACTGGTACTATGGCTTTGTGCCACGGTATCCTCCTACCTGTCAAAACACTTCAGTCTGAGCACACTGGCTGCTACCGGGTGAGGAGTAAGCCTGGCGTTAGGCAGCTGCCTCTGGAATGCATCTCACTGGGTGAAACTGCTGGGCAGCAAGATTGTTCACCCCATATTCACAAGGGTCATTCTGATATCAACAGGACTTCCCTCACCAGGCCAGAGAGAGGTGGTTTTAGGATCTAACAGGCTATTTTATCCCTGTCTATTTGTGGAGGATACAACAAAGTGATTGTCTCCTTCATCTATTTTTCCTTTTTTTTTTTTTTTCTCTCCAAAATGACTCTGTCAAGATGCAGTGGATTTTTTGTTCTTTTGTTCTGTTTGAGTTTGTTGTTTGTTTTTTTGTTGGTTTTTTTTTTTTTTTATACCTAAGGGTTGTTTTTTTCTCATTGCTTTCTCTCAAAAGCTCAACATTTGAATTTGTTTCTTTTATGGTAACATAACTTGAAGACAGATTTTATTTGCTTCCCTTTAGTGAACTTCTCTTGTTAAAAATGACTGATGCTTGTTTATTCTGTGTTTTGTGCTTTGAACAGATATCAAATCTTGTGCTTAGAGAAGGGAATATAGGAGGGGATCATGGATTCATCATCATTCATCATGCACTTCAATGTGCATGTATGTGCCTGCACTACAAACTGAGACCACAGATAAATTCATTTGTCTGCTTGCAATGTGCTGTAATTAGATTTCTGACCAGCTGGAAAGTGACTAGTCATTATACTGTAATGCTGCAGAGCTAGATTAACTTTTTTGGGGCTTTTCAAAAGCACTATTTGCTCTTTCTGGCCCCCACTGAATAGTAATAATATAACCAAATAGATTCTCAGTATTTTGTAATGCAATAGCATATATGAGCTCATGTCATCGATGGGGAGCTCACTGAGTTAGATCCTGTACAAACACCATATGTTTTGGCTCCATCCAAAAGACCTTACAGTCTAAGTGAGCAAGACTGAGCTAGAGAGGGCTTTTTTTGAGACTGTCAACTTCCCACATAACTCTGCACCTTCTAAGACTTGCTGCCTAATTCTGTCCCAGAACAAAAGCAGTGTTAGAGGCAAGTGTCATTTCTCCTTTACAGTAGATGTCTTCATTCCTCTATTCCCAGTGCAGATGGCTTCCTAAAGGCAAATTTGTCGGTTACAAGTGGAGTACCCCAGTGTAAACATGATCTGGGAACACAGAGCAGAGTGGTGAAACTCTGGTGACAGCCTCTTGCTGGGTGATGGCACACAAGGTTGGGCAGTTTTTGTGCCCACAATCTTTATCTACTGTCTTTATCCCTAAGGTCTGCTAGGAGCTAATTCAGCTTCAAGAAATACCAGGAGAGAATACTGTTAGGTGCCTGGTCCAAAAAAGTGTGAAGTCCACCTTAATGAGACCACCAGCTCTTTTGAACCACTGGGTTTGTTCTTCAGCCACAGTCAAAGATTTAGACTTGACTGTCTTGTCCTTGAAATGATACAGGTGACCTTCCAAGCCTGTGCTGTATATGACACATGCAAACATGTGTTTCCCCATCTGAAAACATCCTGGAGCAGGAATTCTGCTAAGACAAATAAATGCCCTAGCAGTCTTTAATTGGGGAGGTATTTTCCCTGTAACAATATAAAATGCTTAGCTTTTAGGCTGATATATGCTGTTCTCTTATGAATAGTAAGTTTTTCTTGGACATTTGAACAAGTTTAATATATGGGCTTTTAAGAAGAATAAAATAAAGTTGCATTTCTGCTGCTACTTTAGAGAAAACACTTCAGTGGTCTTTCTTACCATCTTTAACACTGAAGCCTGTCAGAAAACGTATATCTAGCATAGGAACGTCTTTAAAACTTCAGTAGTCTCTTTAAATGCTTGGATAAAAATCTAGTTTGATCAGTAGAGCTATTATGTTAAAAAAAAATGTGTACATGTGAAAAAATCCCAACTATTAGAGACTATTATTTAAATCTGATTTCCTAGTGGTGCTTGTTTGTACAAGTACATTGAATGAGTTTTGAATCATATTAAAAATCAATGCAGAGCAGCTTTGGTTCTTGGTTTTCAGGAATTTGTGTATAAATGATTGAAATGAAGTAGTGAGAAAATCAGACTCCCTAACTCAAGGGAAGCTGGAGAGTGCTGCTACACTATCCTTAATGAAGCCTCAGGTTTAACGGTCTACCCTTCTGCAGAGCTTACCCTCTACCATTTCTTTAACCAGTAATTATGTATACAGCAGCATTAGCCTCTTGACACCATCCACCATCCTGGTGGACAGCAGGATGACCATGAGCCAGCACTGTGCCCTCATGGCCAAGAAGGCCAATGGCATCCTGGGGTGTATTAGAAGCGGGGTGGTTAGTAGGTCGCGAGAAGTTCTCCTCCCCCTCTACCCTGGTGAGACCCCATCTGGAATATTGTGTCCAGTTCTGGGCCCCTCAGTTCAAGAGGAACAGGGAATTGCTTGAGAGAGTCCAGGGGAGGGCTACCAAGATGATGAAGGGAGTGGAGCATCTCCCATACGAGGAAAGGCGGAGGGAGTTGGGTCTCTTTAGCTTGGAGAAGAGGAGACTGAGGGGTGACCTTATTAACGTTTATAAATATGTAAAGGCTGAGTGTCAGGAGGATGAAGCCAGGCTCTTCTCAGTAACATCCAATGATAGGACAAGGGGCAATGGATGCAAGCTGGAACATAGTCAGTCAGTGGAATGGGCTGCCCAGGGAGGTGGTGGAGTGACCATCCCTGACTGTGTTTAAGAGTAGATTGGATGTGATGTTGAGGGATATGGTGTAGGGGAGAACTTGTAGAGTAGGGCTGATGGTTGGACTTGATGATCCCAAGGGTCTCCTCCAACCTATATGATTCTATGATTGCATAGGAGATTCCAGTTAAATATGAGGAAAAATTTCTTCACGGTGAGAGTGACTGAACACTGGAAGGGGCTGCCCAGGGAGGTTGTGGGGTCTCCTTCTCTGGAGAAATTCAAAACCTGCCTGGATGTGTTCCTGTGTGATCTGATCTAGGTGTTCCTGCTCCGGCAGGGGGATTAGACTAGATGATCTTTCAAGGTCCCTTCCAATCCCTGAAATGCTGTGATTCTGTGATCCAGAGTGTTTTTTGATGTAACAAAGACCTTCACAAAAGCAGAGTCTTAATGTTTCTATTTCTGTTTTAGTGTTTCATGATTATAGGTTTTGTTTACCATGTCATTAATCTTTTCAATTTCTTTAAACTACGTATTGTTTGTGGTCTTAAACTATAAATGTCTAAGGGCAGTGGATGTCTCTCTATGCTGTATCTACTCATCCAGTGTTAAAAGAGCTGTTACTTGCTATCTGTGACTGGGCACCTGATACTTATATGGAAGATTTGTTTTCTCTCAGATAGAAGATACATGGATGTTAAAGAACCTGCTATCAGAGGGACTACTGTACTGCATTATGGTAATGACTCCTTCCATCATGAAAAATAGAAAAAATCTAGTCAAAAATAACCTGCTGCCAACTTTAGGATTTGAAAAACAAGCTTGAAACCCAGCAATGTGTTGTGGTTTCTACTGGAGAAGAACTTATAATAACGTTATGCTTGCATTTCTGTTATTTAGTACAGGAATGAAACTCTCTGACACAGAATAAAGTGTTTGCGGGGAGAAAGGACCCCTTAATAAATGGTTCTTAGGGAGGCTGGATGTTATACAGCAGTCTAGAAATACCTTCTTGAATGTTTTTTTGAAAATTTTGGCTATGCCAGATAAAACTTGGGATGTCCACACAAGATATAGAAAAAAAGAGGGTCAGCACGAAAGAGCATGCTAAGAAGCAAATGGACACCTCAGGAGTTACTTGTTGTGTCCCCTGGGAGCTGAAAAGTGAAATGTGCTTTTCAAGTTTAGAAGGGAAGATCCCCAAACCTTTTCTGTCAGTGGGCCATGAGCTCAAAGCAGATGCAGGAGCAGCAGCAGCAGAGAAATGTGATGAGAACCTGACAGGAAGGGCCGGAGATTTCAGAGGGCCAAAAGCCAATGAGCTGCAAGGCAGAGCACCTACAGCTACTATCAAAGAGCACTCCTTGGTGATACAAGGTATATGCATGCTTCCCAGATGAATAAGGGAGTAGCAACCTTAAAAAGAATTGCTTATTTCATGGATCTTTCTCCAAATCCATTCATGATTCAAAAATTACAAGTCACTAAAGTTGAAAATTGTTAAGTTCAGTCTTTAAGATGACACAAATGGAGCAAATTATTGCTTGCAATATGATAGGATGTAAAAAAGCTTTATCCCACTGATTAATTCTCTTTGAAGAAGAATGGTAATTAGGCCTAAATTTTATTTATAGATGTCAGAGACAGGAGGAATGAATACATCTTCATTTCCTTTTTTATAATAAGTAAAGTCGCAAAATCTAGAAGAGGTTCAAAGTTCAGTGTCTATAGATTTTTTCCACTGATTCTAGTGGGAATGGGTTCCTCATTCTTAATTTGTCATTTCTAATGGCTTGCTCTGTAGTTAGACTTTACATGTCACCTAAAATATCTTTACTCCGTGCCATCACCACAGAAGGGTTACCTTTCATTCCTATCCCCAAGGGGTGCAATGTCAGTTTGAGCTCAGTCCTATGATATATGCTAATCTGATAAATCACTGTATTTGGCAGTGGCCTAAATTAACACCCTTGCAGCAAACCAGTCTCTAAACACTAAGGTGGTAAGACACAGTTCAGGGAGAGCTCAGGGAGTCCTTTTTGTGACTGTGGAGCTGCCAGCTGCCTGTGTAAGGGACTTCAGCCCGTAGGAGGTCTGCTGGCCCCGTCCTCTTTGTGCTCTCCCAGTCAGAAGCGCAGGCGTGGTTTCACAAATGGAGCTCTAATTTTAACCTCTTTCTGTACAGCTTTATTGCAGCTTAATTACAGCTTATCATATACAGTATATATTCAGTATAACGCTTGCAAACATCTTCGTTCCAGACCATGCTAACTGCTCATACAGCCGTAAGCTTGGCAGCCCATGTAGCAAACCGTACTTCAAATAAACCTTCTATGTCATGGAGTTGGGAGTGCTGTTTAGACATTTCAGTGAGTGTGCTCAAATTAGTAGTATTTTGATTCAGCAGTCCCAGAGAAATCTTTGTATGTTCAGGGAGGAATATTAAATAGCCTTATACCAAAGAGAAAATTGGATAAGTTTACCCCATAGTTAATTAAAACTTTTTCATTTGTTCAGTGTGTTACATTGTGTATTAAATTATCCTCATCTTGCCAACATAAGAATGAAATCTGGCAAAGACATATATAGCATGAGGTGCTTTGAGATAGGACACAAAAAGTAACTGGAATATAAGTAAAAGGTTTATCACCTGCATGTTATTTTTCATACATAATTTCGTATTTCCTATTCCTATGAGACTTTGGAAGGGATGGTAGGAAGTTCCTTAAATATTGAACATCCCTTCCATATATAGCCACAAATAAGAATGAAAATGCAGTGCTGAAGTCACAGTTACTGGCTTTGGTTTCTGAACGCAGCTGGTGCACACACACTGACAACTTAGATTTTAAACTGAGAATTTAACAGTCCTGTGCTGAATTAAAAAACTTAAATTGCTTTAGATCTGAACATGTGGCACTTTACTGGGCATTTATATATTTTGATTTTTGGAAGATTTAGTGCCTTTAGGTCTTTGAAATACCAAATAATTTCAAACAAAAAGAGATTTTAAAACCAGATGCCTAAATTGAGAAAACATTAAGCCTGAGTGAATTAATTCCTGTAAATTGAGTCTAAGTATTTAAATTATTCCAATTGCAAGTGAAATTACGTGTTCACAGAAGCTAAGCACCAGAAGAACAATCTTTCCCACATATAATAATTCAAACTTTATAAATCCTAAATTTCTTTTTACCTCTAATTTCACAGCCCCCATTTTAATTTCTTTTAACCTAATTTGGACAGTAATCTATTTTTCAAAGAGACTTTATTCTCTTCAGATTCATTTACACAACAAAATGAAGACATATCTGTAATGTGATAGTTTATCCACGCTAACTTCATAGAGCAAGCACTGACAACAACAGTGATTGCAGCAGCACAGTCTTAGTGTGTGCTATCAGAAAAGAAACTCTCAAGGGACACTTAATTAGATTACAAGTGGTATACTAGGATATGGTACAATTACACTTTCCTAGGCAGACATATCTTTACTTTCTCATCAAAATCACCAAGAAGGTTAGGAGCACAAATCTTTATTGACTGCCAGTAAAATCTGTTATACTAACTCATTGAGGCACTTCATAAGTCTTCCTCTAACTTATCGTTACAGGTTATATGTATAATAAATATCGTTCTATCCATCTATCAATCAATCAACAAGTGGGGTTGTTTGAATTAATGATGAACTAATAGTATACTAATAGTTATCTCTGGAAGCATAGAGCTTACTTCAGCTTTGTAAAAAATAATGGTTCCTCTACTGCTCTGAATTTGGTAACGAGGTGAAACATACTACATGATAACATGCTCTAAGAAAATACCATTAACTTCCCATGTATTAATAGAGTTGGTTGTTGCATAGAACTGTCTGTGATCATCTTTCTTGCTACATTTCATTCTACTGCTAAGAGAGTAAGTAAATCGTGTGTGACATTCTGACAGTGGCCCAGCAGTTAATGTGGATGTTTGGTGTTACAGATTATAGTCTACAACCATTATTTTTATAATTTAGGAAGAGCTTTCATTTGTATATATGTATTAACTTCAGAATAACTTCTTTAAATGAACCTGGTATGACTTCTTTTATGCACATAGTCTTTATGGGCCAGAATTCTATTCCGCACCGGTTCATGATATAATAATAATTTGTTAATTTTCTTCCTTCTGAAGAGTTATAACAGCTCTCAAAGCTACACATGAAGACACACATTTTAAAAACACTCAATAGTTACTGATCTAAGATCCAGAGAGGTTGAGTAGCAAAGTAGCATTCCTGGAGGAATTCTCTATTGCAAAGGAATTGTAATATAGAATAATAGGTAATATAGGTAATAAGTAATATAGAAACCCTTCCAATGACAAAAGTAGTGTTTTGATTCTTAAAAATTATATTTAGGTACAAAGCATAGCCTTCAGACATGCAGAGTAATCCTTAGAGGAGCTAGCAAGTAACATTTTAGACTCCACACATAAATGAAATAGGATTTCACATCCCATTTCGGAGCTGATTTAAGAGCTGATGGTTTTGTCTAGAACATGCAGAAAAATCAATCTGAATTAACTTTAAAAATGGATTAGTTAAACCACATTAAATTTCTGTGTAGGCAACTCTCATTTAGAATGTATTAATTTACTTTGGAAGTAAATGTAGTTAAATCAAATTAGGGCTGCTTTAATTTTGAATGAGAATGTACCCATAATGCAGTTAAAGTAATCACAACTTTAAATTCACACCTTTAGTTACTTTGAATTAGTTTTTTTGAGTGTTCCCAGACATATAAACTCTAAATCTCACAGAAGTCAATA
>VZTM01024263.1:29414-40897 GCA_013400555.1 Jacana jacana | reverse complement strand
ATAATGAAGACAGATTTTTTAAACTGTACTAGCTTCTGTCTTAATCTTATATGACACAAGAATCCTGAACTTTCACATTTTTAACATATACTCTACTATAAGCCACCTGACAATTTTAAATTAATGTGAAACTGCGCACCTACAGTTATACAGTTAAACAGAAAGTTTATAGCAGTTTCCCATATAAATAAGGTATAACATTCTAAAGATACGCTTAGACAATTGAGTATATAACAGCCTTATTTTAGAAGAGCAACATTATTATATTAATTTTTTAAAAAAATAATCAAACTGGGTATTCAGCCTATGGATGACCTGCAAGTACATCAAGCTTGCTCACACAGAGGAATTATTAATGAGAGCCAGGAAAAGAAATGCATTTGATAGAAAATAGGGTGTATATGTAAAATTCAATGCAGGAAAGACTACATTTTTGCATTTGTTGTCAAAAGTTTCTTCCACTGAAGTCTCATTTTGGTTATGCTTGGATTCTAATAAATTTCAAGCCAATAGCAAATCTCAATAATTAGCATGAAACAACTCAGGATACGGACTGCAAGCAGCATGCTGCAGTTGTTGAACACTGCAAACCTGTGATCCTATATTATAGTTCTGACCCAGTTAAAAATGAATGAATCACCAGGGGTTTCATGTATATGAGAGTATGAGCCCCAGACAGCATTGAATCCGCACCACCCTTTCACAGGTGTGACTGCCACTGTCTTCCTTGAGAGCTGGCCAGCAGAATCGATCCTCCGGAGTTTCAGTTCATCTGTAGAAATCAAAGACATTGTCACAGAGATTTCCCTTTATTTGACTAAATGTTGTTTATCCCAACTTCTTCTTGCAAGCAGTTTATCAACAGAAAATGCTCAGCAATCTTTTAATTCACAAGCTGCATCTCAAGATAGAGGAACCTCCACGTGCCTCAGGGCAAATCATAATGAAAATTCCAGGTTTAACAACATCATTTTAATGGCAAAATACTTATTTTATCCTTCTCAATTGCATTTAAGCCATGGGCTTTCTATTATGATTATTTATGGTTATCATTTTGGCTTCTCTGAGCAGCAGTGTCTTGGCTTAGTTGTCTTCTCTGCTCAGGATGAAAAATGAAGTTTGAAAGAATGTTCATTACCTTCACGGCATGTGTTGACTGCACTGATTCTTCATCTGCCAAACTGCATATGCTGGCTTCTGTCTCATCTGGAGACCTCTGGAACTAAAAGTAATTGATCAAATTAATTCTAATATAATCCCACACAGACCCTGCTACCACTGCAGCTTGTTAACCTTATATGCAAACAGTTTATTTAAACTGTCTGTGTGACATAATGAAAACTACGTTCAATACATCAAAAAAAGTATGAAATGAAAGCCTGTTTCAACATTTTTACCAAGATACAACTTGGGTTTTGCTACTTTTTACTAAAAACGAAAATTTGGAACCTCAATACTTACTGAATTAATTTCAATTCTGCTGGCCATACCTCCCAAATTACTGGATTTTTTCCCACTCTTTGAAAAAAAACCCCAAAATAACACATTTGAATCAAGAAGCTCACCACAATAGCTTTATATATGGTACAAACTGAAGGATCTTAGCAGCAAGTTTCCAAACTGTGCACTCCCGTTTCTTTCATGCTGATAGTTCTCAATCCTGCATTTTGTGAACATTTCCAGCGAAATCAACTCACTGTCAGATTTCTGTCATTACCTATGGACCCCAGCCCACTTATTGCCTCCCTAGATTTTGGTTGTGCAAAATATTAAAGCAGTTCTAGTAAACTCCTTTGCTGTTGTTTCCACACCCTCTGTATTTCCTACTTGCATACTGGCTGTCGGCGGTAGGGTGCTGTTGGCACCGCTAATAAATGGTGGCCTGTGCAATGACCTGGCCCTCTGCACAGAAGACAAAATGTCTGTGATTGCACTGTCGCAGCAGAATATTTCATTTGGTATAAAAGTAACTATTCATAAACCATCAGAAGTGCCAAGGGTACCTAAAATAGCAGAAAGTGATTCTCATAGCAAAATAAGAGTGAGGATATAAGTGCGCACATGACCGGTCGTGATTTATAGGTATAGAATGTTCCCCACTGCTTCGGGATCCCAGCTGTAACTAGACACAACATGGTGAATTAAAGATAGCACAGCAGTCTCAGCTTCAAGATTTCCTATAATTTATCACTTTAGCCAAAGCACTTAGCCATCATGATGTCATAGATATATCAAATTACTTTGCATAATACTGCAAAAAACCAAAAAGCAATATTTGAAAGTTATAAAGATACTGCCATGATCATGAAAATATAAAGTTGTATCTCCCAATCATTTGCACTGATCAATAGTGCTTAGCTGGCTAGTAGCTAAGACCTGAAAGACTTTCTAGTGCTGAGTACCTCAGGGAAAATATTTAATACTTATTAAACCTGCTTCTGAATGGGAAGAACGAAAACTGCTATGAGACCACTCCTAAAAGGACAATACATTGTCATCAAGTCTTGTGATTATTATGCTACTTAATAAACAAAAATGTCCTTTTCAGGTAGACTGCTCTAGTTCTCATAGGCTTTCATGAGAGCTTTATAAATTCTCTTGGCTGTAGCCTAGTAGGCCATTTTTCCAAAACACCACAGTTGTAGTAGAAAGGATATAACAGACATTGAAGTTGATTTCTACAAGAGCTCCTCTATACTGAATTTTGTATTCTAGTTAGGGCTAATTGGCAACTTTTCAGTAAAAGCTGTTTTAGAAAGCAGATACTAAGAGATGAAGATTTTACAAAAATATTTTTTTCAGGTCTATGGTAAATTTTACAGCCAAAATGAGAGCCACAGTTCTGAAATTTTGCTGTTGTTCTGCTGTTCTGGAAGTGTAACAACCAGTATTCATAAAAGATGCCAGTTAGGAGGATTAGAAAAAAGATAACCCTCAAGCCACAATGGACTTGTGGCAAAATTTTCTCTAGGAACCACAGCTTCAATCTCAAAGGTTCATAAGAGGGTCCCTGCAACAGCAGGGATAAAACAGGCAGAGGCAGAAAGCATGGAGCACACCATAACTAACCATCCTGTAGGAGAAGTAAAGTGAAGTATTTTACGTCTTACAAAGTCAACAGAACACTCCATTTATTTTTCAGCTGAGCACATGCACAGGCTTGCAAAGTTCCCCGTTTGCCCAGTCTTTCTTGATTTCTTTCCACAGAGCCCGTAATTCTATCATACTCTTTTATAAACAGTTCATGGTAGGAACAGGCACTTTTTGTTTATAGAGAGTGATGCTTTAATGCCATGTGTGTGTATAAATTCCTCTCCCTTTTATAATTTTGAAAGGAAAACTAATCTCAACAGAAGTTATTACTGCAACATAAAAGTAAGAAGATTGTATTTATGGGCATATCAGTTTCAAGTTCTTAACGGATTAATCAAGAAAAATGTTTACAAGAAACAAAGAAATAAGATTATACTTTCATTTTTTTCTTCAGAAAACAGAAGCAGTATAGACAACTATTTCTGAAAGTGCCACTGGCCTATGCATCATTGCAGTTAATAATTTATTCCAGGTATTAAATCTGTCACATTCCTTTGAATTAGAATAGAATTGAAGAATTTACAGCCAGAGACCCAAATCTGACCTAGCAATTTGAAAGCATAACAGAGATATGAATCCAATTATTCTCTGTCCAAACACTGACACACATACCTTGTATCAGAGAGACATCTGAACAGGTCATATTTAATATCAGACTAAAATGACTACAAAAATGAGAGCATAAGGATTATTAAATACTCGTTTGCTGAAGAGACTTCACTCCTGAAAAGAGACCATCAACGAGCTTTAGTTGATAATGTTAAAAGTCTCTTCAAATAACAATAAATTTGGTTGGTTCTTATTTCCTGCATTCCATGCCCTCACATTTTTAAAAACACCCATTTTTTCAATTTCATTTAAAGACCTCACCTCATCTCTGCAGTTATCTTTGTGACAGCAGCAATATGAACAACTTATTAGTAAGATCCTAAGGATTATTCCTGAGTTAGGGAAGGTTTTTTGGATTGTTTTTCTTTGTGTTTTTTTTTCTTTTTTCTTTTTTTTTTAATTATTTTATTTTAGAAATATATATATATATTTTAATATAACAGATAAAGATGTATAATTAAAAAAGGTGAAAACACAACTGTGGAAATCTCCTTTTGCACTGTTTTTTCAAGAGCTATACAGAACATATTTTGTTCTGCTGGGTTATTCTGAATTTTGCCAGTTGCAAGAATTGCAAGTATGACTTAAATATTGTAAAACATTGAGAGCAAATGGCTTCTGTTGAAGGAGTTCAAACATAAAAAAAGGGATGAAAGATTTTCCTGCACAACAATACCAAGAAGAGGTGAAACTAGATAGAATCTCAGAATCATAGACTTGTTTAGGTTGGAAGGGACCTTTAAGAACATCTTACCTAACTTTGAGAACATCTTACCTAACCATCAACCTAACTTTGATAAAAAAAATCACTAAGCCATGTTTCTAAACACTTTGTTTACCCATCTTTTAAATACTTCCAGGGTTGGTGCTTCTATCACTTCCCTAGGCAGCCCATTTCAGATGTGTGTGAAGTAGCAGCAGTTCAGGGAATAAGCTACCTTGTAGGTACTGGAGATCTGGTGCTCAAGCAAGCAGGAAGAAAAGGAACAAGAGGAGTGTGATGTAGGAGTACATGTGTGAGTCAGGAAGCCCAGTAAAGGCTTTTGAAGGTATGAGCTTACTTTCCAACCTTTTTCTCAGGTAAGATTTTCCATTCAAGATGGTGGAAATGCTCTCATAACAATAAACACAGGGTGAGGCCTTTACCTCCTTCCTAAACAGCAGTGGGAGGTAGGGTTTTTGCTGTAGCAGGGAGCATCTCCTCCCACTGCATACTTGCTAGGTAGGTCCCAGGCTGTTATCTAGTCACTCAGGCCACCCACACCATCCATCAGTCCTTATCTCCCTCTGGGCCCTGCACCACCTCGCGCCACAGATGGTGCTGTGCTGCAGGGAAGCCAGGGCTCCAGGCAGCACTGCACCAGGTGGTGGGAGAAGTTGGATGGGGGGCTGCTCTGCAGCACTCTCCCTATAGCTTGAGCCAGTTGAAATGGCTGTGGCCAGGTATGGCATGAGCCCCCTGAGAAGCTGAAGACTTTGACATGTTTCAATCACATATAGTTTCCATTTCTTTTAAGCCCAGATGGGCATATCTAATCTCTTAGGGCGTCTGCATATTTTCCCCCAGCAGCCAGATGCTTGCAGACTAGTACGGGCTCCTGTGTCAAAGCAGGGACGTTAAAAGCAGTAAAGAGGCCAACCTTCTCGGTGTCTTCTTAGCCTGATACTATAGATTCTCTTTATGAGAGCTCTGTTGTAGCATCAGGGATGGGGCGTTTTTTTCTTGATGTTCAGATCATACCATTTGTCGGAGACATAAAGTGAAAAACTCTTGATATTGCTCAAATAGGGAGAAAAAACTTGCAGAGAGATTGCCTTTCCTATTTCAGGCTCCGCAGCCCTCTACTCAAGTTAATAGCTACACCAGTGTGGTTTAAACCCTTAGAGGGGCAGCCCTCAGTTTACGTGAAAGCGGGAAGAAGATTGGTGACTTCATTTCCAGTTTGATTTTCCGGAGAGTTAAAAAGAGAGGGAAGGACTGCCAAAAAAGCAGCCAGGGGTAATCACAAAGCATCAAGCAATGGAAAAGGGTGCTCTTACTCCCCCTGCCTGGGAGCAAGCCATTTCAGCTGCCAGGTATGGCTGTAAGAAAAGAATTTGAGTGTCAGATCTCAAATGTGTGTATTCAGAATACAAATTACTTGGTTTCCAATATACTGGTGTTTACCTAAGTGCAGTGCAAACAAGTCAGCTAGCATTTTACAGTCTCTGAGTTCTCGTCAAAAAAGGGTGAGATACGTACAGAGCAGTGAGGGGTAAGCTCCTTAAGAGTGCACACCATTTTTCATGACTGCTAAATTATAATTGACTTTTATTTTCAGTGTAAAATCTCATTCTGATACTTCCTTAGACTCCCTGATGGGATTCCTAATGTAGTCGGTGAGGCAAACTGAAACCATTTGAACCAGAGCTTCCTGGAACATGGCTTGTAAAGAAAACATTTTTAAGGCCAAGAGATGCTACTATCATTGGCCACACCCAGGGAATTAAGTCACAGCAATGAGATTTTCCTAGAGGATCTCAGGGGTTTAATATTTGCCACTGCTAGTTCATCATGTCCATTACCCTTTTGCTGAAGGAAATTATAAACTTTTCCAGGAAATGCCAACCCAGTAAGGAGGAATTTGAGAGCTTTCTAGCTGTGTCAGAGCTCCTTGCCTCTTCACTCCCCAGGCAAAACCAGCTTACCTGCAGCATTTTGCAAGGCAGTAGCTTAGGATGCAGCTGGCTTACTCTCTACTTCATTTATTTGCCTTAAACACAGGATGTACCCACTTACCCTACTGCCAGCAGGCTCCTGGATGGATCATGGTATCCTATTTCTGCCCAGGCTACACTAGCTGTATATCACTACTGTGCCAGACTGGTCCAACTTACACTCCCCTTCCTTTAAGACCAGGCTGATGCTGGCCTGCATGCAGAAAATTGGCCCAGGACCAGAGGCAAGGTTTTCTGGGTCTGCATCTGAAGTCTGAATTTCCTGATTTACAAGGACTGTATTTTTACCTGGTACGGTATACTCTCTGCTGTGTGGGCAGCAAATATCCTCTGGGGTAAAACATTACCTAGGCATTATACACTAAAGAGTAGTAAAATAATAATTTACCTTGTCACCTAATTGAGCCTGATTATCATTTAAGTATCTGATATTCCATTAGAAATCAGGAATATTTGCTTATTTTACTTCCTTGAAAGTCCCTGTGTTTTCCCAAAAGGATGTATAGGCTTGCGTTAATTTTCTTAAATCCTTGTTCAGAATATTCATTTGAAAATATAGAATTTCTTTCTCCTTGTTGTATTTAATGACCTGCTTGTCTAATAATGACAGAAAACTTGAATTAAAAAAATCATTGCTGCAAACTATACCATTTTTCAATTTAAGATAAAGATTTTAGTTTCTGAGATTTTATTTCTATCACATGAATTTTGTTTTTCTTAAAATATGCAGAAAAAGCTCACTATGAGCTAAAGGAAAAGTGCAGTCTTTAATTATCAACTTACTTTTTAACTGAGAAAAAATGTGATGGTTCTGTCAGAGGATAATATTATATTTTTATAGTGAGTAGTTCACATGGCACATTACCATTTACTGAAAAAACATGGTCACTGAGGGTGGTTAAAATCACTGTGGAGTAAAATTGGTTAAAAATTATTTTTCTGAGTAGAAGAGAGAAAATGTGTGACAGCAGCATAATACTAGTAATTTGCAAGTGGTTATTATTTGACCCCAACATATTGCTCTATGTTATACAGGTAAAGAAATATTTTGTGTGGATAATTACATGAGTCAGTGTTGAACAATTTAATACAAGCAAGAAGGCAAGTGAAGAGAGCGCCTGTAGACATTTGACACTTGGAAAGCTGCTGAGGTTTGTAGGATGCGGGATTAGGCTGGTCTAAAATGGAATCACAGAACGGATATGGAATAGCTGTTGTGAGAAGATAATATTTGTCTAGTGCAACAACTGCGTTACAGCCATTTTTTGCAACTTACATGTTGAAGAAATCTTGGAGAAAATTCTTGGCCAAGAAAAGAGGAATGTTGGTAGTCTCTTCCTCTGACTGACACAGTGGTTATGTAAATTTGTTGCACGAGTCCCAGAAAGGAAGATGTGGACAGCCTGCATCTTAATAGGAGTAATGTGTTTCCCCAAATTGGCAGTGTTAATGGGAACTAATAGCAATGAATTCACTTATGAAAACATTTAAGAGCAAGGCACAGGAAGAAGAGGCAGTGTCACTGTCAGTTTGCTGCGATAAAGCCTGAGCTGGGAGAACTCTGTGGAATCTTTTTGATTCACTTCCAGAGCTAAGCTCGAGAAAGAAACAGATTTAGATGATGAATAATTTCAAAGTACGTTAGGAAAAGGCTGATGACAGTGTGATATACTTTTATTTGTGAGTTTACTGATAACATAACGCTAATGAATAAAAGTAGAAATGACTCCACTGTCTTCAGCTTGACTCAGATTATGTCTGTATTCTGGCATTCTTTTGCCTTTACTTTTTGGGCTGGTGGGGCTGCTTGTTCTCTGGCACAGGTTTTTTTCTGCATTTGGTAACAACAGGGACTCTAGATTGAAGGGATCTCTCTGGATTTCAATTTTCTTTGCAAATATGTATTTAAAGTATTGTGCTAGGATTACTGTTGTTGTGTGTGTGCATGCAGAAGTCTATGGTCACACACTGCTATTTCCACATGCTGACACAGATGTGTCAGAAGGTTTGTGGGGTGATGAGGCAGCTCCATATATGCCCTTCAGTCCATAAATAGAATGGAGATAAGTGTTGTAGGAGAAAACATTGAAAGACAGCCAGGTGGCAAAGAGGTCTCAGTCTAGGCTCTTCCAGCATTTAGGATAATGGACTGAGAAGGAGGATATAAGGTGTCAGAGGGCAAGTTATCTTCTCTGTCATCTGCTGTCAATGCTGTATGGTGAAGACAGCAGTGCTTAACCACACGTATGGTCTGCCGATGCATCTACTATTAATTTAAGCTTTCTTACATAACACTATATACATGATTTACCACAAAAGAGAGAGGAATGAATAGGTGCAACTAAAGCCTCAAGCAGCAACTTGCTTTTTGACCATATCAACCTGGCCAGATCCTCAGAATAAGTGTGTGCAAAATTTAACCTCATTCCAGGTACTAATGGTTTGCAGGATCCCACCTTAGTTATAACACAGGTAAAAAGGAAATTATGTCAGAAGCAGGCAGAAAGCAGGAAATAGTAAAACAAAGCAAAAAAAAGAGCAGCTTTATAAAAGCCTGATCTCCTTTTTTTCCTTCTTTTTAATTTATTTTTATATTCAGAATTAAACAAAACACATACTTTTCCTATGGGTTTTGGGAACAATGCATAAGGATGATTTTTGTTTTTCTTTATTTATTAGTTGAATGTTTTCTCAAAAAATACTGAAACAAACATATAAATGAATGAAACTAAAATTACTACAAATGCTCTATACACAAAAAAAGAATGACTAAAGCTGTTGAGTCACTATACCATGTTGACTGAGCTACCTAGACAGAATTATGAAAAGCCAAGTGTTTCTACTCAGATACTCATCAGAGTCCTTGCTGTCAGAAGAGTGAATAGTGTCTTAAACTGAGACGTTTGGTTACCAATTCTTAAAAAATAAAGCCTGAGTCTGACCAATTGCTGTGCTGCAAATCTGACGTTCACTCTGGGGATGGAACACACAATCTCCCTGTACAGATTTTGCCCTGTTCCTTTTAGCTTTGCAGGAAACCTCTGACAAGTACCCAGCTCATGCTTGCAGGAGACCAGCACTGCTGTGCTACAGGAAATGCAACGCTGTGGGAATGGCAGGTAGCACCCTGAAGCCTGCTTCTTGTGGCTGCTCAGTGCCTGCACTTTTGAGCTGCTGCTTGTTGCAAAAAGAGGAGAGGGAATAACCCTTTTTTTATCCTTGAGGAATGTGGGATAACAAAGATGGCCAATGACCCAGGATTTAATGCTGTGACAGTAAAGAGCGCTGGTCTCTGACCAGCAACAACCATTGCAAGAATGGAGGCAGAAATGCTGTGCTGGTACCAGCAGGCAGCTACTGATCTGCAGCTCAAGGACTCCTTGAGCAGAAGAACAAGTTGAGTTGGCAACTGAGCAGGCTGAGGAAAAAGTCACTGACCGAGCAAGAATGTGATGTAGGAGCACATATAAGATAGGGAGATAATTCTGATCTAATACCAACTTTCCTAGCTGGGCAAATGACAGTAAAAGATCCTCTGGGTAAGGATCAGGGATGAAAAGGAAAGATGTTTAAAAATGGCATCTTGTTCTAGAGTAAAGGATGACATGATAACAAAGTCAATTGCACAGATGCTTTATTGAGAAGAGGCCTTGTTTGGCAGATGGACTCTCCTTGGGCACTGAGGCACTATCTTTTGGGAATGGATGTTACCATAGGAACATAGAATGGTTAGATTTGTAAAGATCCGTAGAGGTCATCTTGTTCCAACACCCTTGCAATGGGCAGAGATACCTCCCACTAAACCAGGTTGCTCAAAGTCCCATCCAGCCTGGTGTTGAAGACTTCCAGGGATGAGGCTTCCACAACTTCTTTGGGCAACTTTTTCTAGTGTCTTATCACCCTCACAGTAACTAATTTCTTCCTGATATGTTACATAAATCCCCTTTCAGTTTAAAACCATAACTACTCATCCTATCACTACATTCCTTGGTAAAGAGTTCCTCACCATCTCTCCTGAAGCACCTCTTCAGGTACTGGGAGGGTGCCATTAAGGTCCCCCTGGAGCCTTCTCTTCAGGATGAACAATCCCAACTTTTTCAGTCTGTCTTCTTAGGAGCGGTGCTCCAGCCCTTTGTGGCCCTCCTCTGGACTTGCTCCAACAGGTCCATGTTGTTCTTATGTTGGGGGCCCCAGAGCTGGACACGGTACTTCAGATGGGGTCTCAGAAGAGCAGAGTAGAAGGGCAGAATCACCTCCCTCTTCCTGCTGGCCATGCTTGTTACAGCCAAGTATACAGCTGGCTTTCTAGGCTGCAAGTGCACACTGCTGGCTCATGTCAACTTTCTCATCCCTCAACACACCTAGTCCTTCTCAGCAGGGCACTTCTTTATCCATTCTCCTCCTAGCCTGTATTTGTGCTCGGGATTGCCGTGACCCACGTGCAGGACTTTGCACTTGGCCTTGTTGAATGTCATGAGTTTTGCACAGGCCTACCTCTCAAGCCTGTCCAGGTCCCTCTGGATGGCATCCCTTCCCTCTGGTGCATCAACTGCACCAGGTAACTTTCTGTGATCGACAAACTTGTTGAGGGTGCACTCAATCCCTATATCCATGTCTCTAACATGTCTCTAACAAAGATATTAAACAACACTGGTCCCAGTGCTGCCACATCTGACAGAAACTTTAAATCGAAGAGAAGCAATTATTTATCCTACAAATCCAATTTTAATTCAAAACCTTCAGGTATAGCAAAACAGCAGACTAAAAGGGAGCAGAGAAAGAAGGATAATAAGAAAAATGAAGATTAATATGGATAACAGCAGAAGTCTTGCTAAAAGTGTCAACAAAATGGCAGTATATAATGTATCAAAGAATTTGAGTGTCACTAGAGAGAAATAACTGAAATGTTTTCATACTGGTGCAAGGAGCTCAGACAGCATGCTGCAAGAGCAACCATTACCAGTGCAAGAGATGAAACCAAGTACTATAGAAATTATAGAAACAGCTGGACTAGTAATCATACTTGCAGTACTTAAGGGGGTGCTCTGCTTGGGGAAGAATGA
>VZTM01024263.1:0-27567 GCA_013400555.1 Jacana jacana | reverse complement strand
ACCATTACCAGTGCAAGAGATGAAACCAAGTACTATAGAAATTATAGAAACAGCTGGACTAGTAATCATACTTGCAGTACTTAAGGGGGTGCTCTGCTTGGGGAAGAATGAAATAAATAATGCTAAAGGCTGGTATAGTAGCCTATAAAGTTTTAGAAATGGTACTCTCAGATTTATGCCCTCTGTTGCACCATTTCTTATATCTCTTAAGACTGTTTAGTCTAGCAAAATGAAAGCCAAGCATAGAAAAGATTATTCTATAAATACAGCTAAGTACGAATACCTGCGAGCAAGAAGACCTATTTAAGGAACACGTTGATACAAGAAAAAATAAATATGGCCTGGAATTAATAAAATAAAATAAAATAAAATAAAATAAAATAAAATAAAATAAAATAAAATAAAATAAAATAAAATAAAATAAAATAAAATAAAATAAAATAAAATAAAATAAAATAAAACAAAATAAAATAAAATATAAATAAAACTGAGGCTGAAATTCAGAGGAGCATTTCTATCAGAACAGGGAGGCCCAGAAAAATGACCCAGAGGTGAACGGAGGCAAACAAATGCTGCGTTGACCCTATAAAAACTTTGTTCATTACACAAGTTGCCATATGTTCATGCAGGGATTTTCTTTTGTAAATTTTATTTTATTTTAATATATTTCAGATTCTAGTGGTGAAAATATTACACTAACCTAGCAAGTGGCAGAAGCATCAAATACGTTGTACAGCTAAATCACCTGGCTTTAGAGAAAATCACAGGAAGAGGCAGACAAACTATAATAAGATACTTCCCCACTAGAAAAAAAATTGCCCACTAAAGAGGGGGTTGGGATAGGGACCAAGCTAACACCACAGACAGGTAGCAATACAGGAAAAACCTGCTGTGAAGTATTTCGTTTTTGTGATTCTTTAACAATTTACAGAAGAAATGTCATATAATAGAAGTTTGGCTCTCTTTTGGGAGTCATAAATAACATAGAGCTGTAATCAAAAGACAGAAGAAAAAAGACTTTGCAGATATTTAATTCTTATTTATGCTCACTTCCATAACTTATGACTCAAATGTAAACATAGAAGGTTGCAGCATACAATAATTCAAACTCTTATATGTTCTCCTGCAGCACCCTGCCTGCTAAGCGTTTCCAAAGCCTGAACTTGCTGCTTTAATTTACTGCTTTCTACCCAGTGATTAGAGAGAGGTTTGAAAAGGTCTTCAGAAAAAAAGTGGTGAGCTATCTCTAGGATTTGTTACTGCAGCCCATTCATCTGTGATCAATACTGTGTAGCCATCTGGGTCTCCTCCGTGGTCTCCCGAGAACCTGCACTTCGACTGGGGCAACTGCCAGAAAGCACATTTCATGCAGGTGCACGGACGGTTCATCTTGTTCATGCCACGTGTCTGAAAAAATTAGGACAAAATATTATTTCTAGATGAACATTAAAAAAAATATTAATCAGTGAATTCTATCAAATACGTTTTAAACTTAATTAATAAATCTGTCCACTTTATCGATATCCCTTGTCAGAACCAGACTCAGGAGCAATAAATATACTGAGGGAATGACAAGCTTTGAGGGAATAAACTGTGAAAAACCCACTGGATTACTCTTGATTTATCTAGAAATTCAGTTTGAATCCTGTAGGTTGCATAGATCACTGGACTGTAAATTGTCTCCGAGGTATTCCCTCATTTTTTTTTTTGCACACAGCAGAGAAAGGGAGGGTTGGGGGAAGAACTTAAGCCTGAGGGGCTTCTTTGCTTCCCTTTCTCAAGCCACAGCATCCTCAGCCTTGGTGCAGACTGAAAATAGTGTGGTCTCCAGCATCAGCAGCCAGTCAAGAGTTTACTGGACAGACTTTTATCTTAGTCTACCCCAACCCAAAACATCTTTTACAGCAGGAGAGCTGTCAGATGCACTGCATTTCCTGGTTTATATCTGCTGAAAATTACTTATTATTTTTTTCTGTCTGAAGCTAGACTTTCTCTGTGGCAGTGTGGTGACAGATCTTGGCCCTTGGGCACAAGAGCTACAAGAGTGTGGATAGGAAGCCTTAGATGTGGATTTTCCTCATTTTCTTCTTATCCTGTAAACCAATGCTCTTTATTTTAAAGGGACACGGCCTGCATATCTCCTTAACTCTGTGACTGTAGCAAGACACAGGAGATATTTCCTTTCTAAAGCCATAAAAAACAGGTATACTTACATAAGCTCCTTCTCATTATAGAAATAGAATGCCATGCTTAGGTGTTTCATACCTTATAGAGGCTGTGTCCTAATAAAGATGTCATGGCTGATTGACCTAGCAACTCACTTCAGATAGGTTACGCTAAACAAATCTTTTTGCAGGGTTACTTCAAAAATTTCCTCCCAGGCAGCTGAGAAAAACAAGATAAAATGGCCATGGAGCAGTTATGTTTGTCAGGAGCATGGCAATCAGCTGAGACCGAAGTGGCATTATAGCAGCTGTGGTTAAGAAAGAAGACAGAGTAGCCTAAAAGGAGCCTTGTTTTAAAATGCAAAATAAGACAGCATCTCCTCCCGGGGCCAGCAACAAAGCTGCAAGAAGTAGGGCAATGCAGCTTTGCCACCATGGACTGCAATTATGTGTATCTCAGCCACTCCAGTAAATAAAGAGTGTGTTGTGTGATCTGCCCTCTTTTCATAGTCCTTCTTATACTCTCCTTATTCAGTTTATGCATCCATGTCTTCTGTCCTTGGTGGTTAATGTCACCAAGAGACTGCTGTGCGACACCTTCTTTCTGAGGCCACATTTACATAGTACCTTTGGAACTCTTCCAGACAGTGAATACTGCAGTCATGTTTAGAAAACAGTTTAGCTGAATATAATTCAGACTGTGCAATTACACTGTAACCATATCTTAAAAGTGTGAAGTTTTGCAGAATGGTACATGGCAAGAATAAGACTGAAAGAATGACTGACTACTTTCTTTTCTTGTATGACAGAGAAACACCAAGGAAACTTTGCTAAAAAGTACATCTCTGCTCCACATGGACACGTCTGTGTCCTTTTGGGGCAGATCAACAATTATTGTTCTTCACAGGATCATAGGCACTACTATGACCTGTTGCATCCCCAGAGAGTACAAAATAATCTCTTTTTGATGTCCACTGAACTACTTCCACACACGTGATTCAAACATCAGGAATGCTGCAGTGACAGCAACCATTACAGCCTCGAGGAGAGTCCTTCAGGTCACCCTTGTGGAAAGCTTTCCTTCAGTTTTTCCTATGGATCTCCCATAAATGCCATAATCACAGCCGAAGGTGATGTTATGTGAGAATTTATGCTGCTTAGCTAAAATCTTTTTACTGAGTACTTAGTGGGTTAATCTCCACATACTATTCTATTGCAAGACAATTTGCAGTTCTGCATAATAAACCTGTTTGCATTCCTGTTATGTGCAAATGGATTTTGGAAGAGTAAAAGCGAACAAATAGATGTTTTTAGGTGATCTTGCACAGTTGTTTCCTCTGTCTGCTTTTTTTTTCTTTTTCTTTAGCTAAAACTTCTTTGGTTCTCATGAAGCCCTGGTGTTGCAGCGCTATGGTAGTGCATATTAGTTGGAATCAAAGGTAAGTAATATAACTCTTTCTGTAAATTTGACCCCATTTTTCAGCTGAAGCAAAACACCAAAGAAAATCAAGGAAGCAATCATTTAACTTTCCTAAAACTTGGGCTGGGATTCTGTACTGCTAACCTTGACGGGTTCTCTCCAAGGAAGGCTCTACGTGTTAGAAAAATAATAGGTAGTATGTCAGAAGATCCACAATTTAGTTCAACTGTTTATCTGTGGCTCATGTAACCTGAACTATCAGGGTTTCCTGTAGCAGCAAAATTTCACACAGAACAGAGAGTAGAAGTGCAAAAACCTTGGAGAGGTATCAAAAAACCTCATTACTTCTGCATTTCTGTTTCTAGCTTGACATTTGAAGAAACCGATTTTTCTGAATGCTTCAGAAACCTGGTTTCTAGGATTGAATGACGATCCATGGCAGCAGGGCTAGCAGGTGTGTGAGTCTTACAAACTGATCCACCATCCCACTGAAAAAAGTCCCTGTCCTCTGTACCCTAACTGCAATAAAGTTTAAGCACACTAATGATGGGCAGTATGAGAACATACATGTAAGTGGAGGAGGATGTCCTGCAGTGCACAATGTAGACCATTTTGGCAAATGTAAATCTGAAGAGGCAGCTTGCCCTGGAAAGGCAGCTGGCTTGTTTTTATCAGTAATGACAATTTGTTTTGCCTTGTCTTTGTCCATACAGCAGCTAAGGCCATTCTGAAAGGGCAGTTTCCACTTCTAGCAGGATGTGTGGGCTGAATATGAAACAGCTGGTAAGATCTGATTGTTCTATCTCTTTAGTGTATCTTCAGTATACTGAAACAGTCACTTAAAAAAAAGGAAAAAGATATATCATTACTGAAACAATGCAAATAGACAGTATTACATAGGGAAGCAGGTTTTCATTTCCAGAGAGAAGCTTTTTTGTATTTTGATGGAGCATGCAGACAGCATTTTAATCATCAAATTCTAGTTGTCAAAATCATCAGCAACCCAAGATTCATGATAATGACATACTGAAAAATAATGGTCCTATGGAGTTATATGTAATGATTAGGAAGAGATGGTGGAGAGCTCCATGGTGTCAATCTGAAATGCTATTTCTGTGGTATCTTTGCAGCAATTACCTGGACCTTCAGAAAGCTCAGGAGAAAGGAGACAGTTCTACATTTCTGTCTCACTCTTCAAAATTCCTTGTCCATTTCCTACCTACCATAAAATCCCTTCAAATGTACCTTTTTCTCTCCTGCTGCCCAAAAAGGGAGGGTAGTAATACATAGCTACAGTACTGATGAGGAAATATCTTCACAGTTCAGTCAGAAGAACTGGAAATCAATATTGCAGACCTGCACATACAACAATGTATGTATGGTAGTGTTTGTTACCATGGATATGAATGAAGGAAAAAGAGCCCCAAATAGTTTTAATTTTTCTGGTAGTGTCACAGGGAGTTGTTCTGGCACTCTTGAATCACCAAGAGTCAACATCCATTAAATGCATCTTTACTGAGAAGGGAGAACAAAAGCAAGGAAGACCAGAGGCTCTTAGACTTTGGCCATTCAGTGCTGGTCACCTCAATATCCACATGCATCTTCAAAGCAGATATTAATATTACTAATTACCTGAAGAAAAATACTACTAGATTTTTGGGTTGGTTCAACTGAGAGAGAGACCAGTGGAAGAACATAGGGAAAGGAGATTGTTGCAAAAACTGCCGTGCCAATGCACATGTTCTGCCACACCTTCACTTTCCATGGCTAACCAGCAACCCTGCCTGAGCCCAGATGAGAGGCTGAATTTATGCTAATACACTAAATAGGCTCAACTAAGACCAAATTGCATAGAACAACCCACAACTATTTATATATATCAACTCTCTGTTAATATACATACAAGCTGGCTGCACATGCACTGCTTGTTGGGAACAGTCCCACCAATGTTGTATGTGCTTTGCAGGGTGCTGGCTGGCAGGTCTGCATGGTGCCAGGGAATTTTAGCAGTTTCCTATGGCAGACAGTTGTGTTCATGTGCTAAAGGGTGCTCCCCGGGTGCTCCCCAGGTGCTCGAATAGAGCATAGCTCTTAGAACCAGGAGGGTTGTTAAAGCAGGTATTTCTCAAGCCTTAGATTTATTCCTGGATATCTAATGCAGGAAATAGGAATCATTGTTTTGTTCCATTCATTAGACAGAATTTTTTCAAACTGTTTGGAGGGAGGCAATTAGTTACGAAGTCTACTATAGCTACTTTCAGTAAACTGCAATCACAAGAAACACTGGGATACTTCCATACTACGATCCCTAAACTAAAGTGCTATTTTTCCTAAAAGCACCATCTACTACTGGGATGCTAACGGCAAATAAAAAAAACCCCAAAAGATACTATGGTGTGAATAATTTTACAAGCCCACTAACAGACTTGTTCTGTCTTTTCTGTTTGTCTCTTCACAATTTATATTTTTTCTGTTGTAGTATTAGGATGGGAACAAACTCTAAAAGAGCTTCTGAATCTAGCTGTATTTACCATCTTAGGAAATTTAAACTGATACTTCACAAGTTATGTAATTAATATATACAAATAAAGATTTACGTGTAAGTCTCCAAGATTAAAATTTGTACTTAAACTTTTCTACATTTTGGGGTTACTTTTCATAACAGACCACAACTTACTCTTAGACTGGTATGTGAGCTTCAGTGAGCATCAGGAAGTTTATTTTTGAAACTTTCCTATATTTTGTGTTCTATATACAATTATACATCCTTAAGTACCCACCAAAGCAAAGGATGTAAATTTATGTATGATTTTTTTTCAAGTTTTAATAAACTAAAGACAAAAAATTGGTTGGCAGAGTACAACAGGGAGATACTTCCAAATTGTAATATAATAATACTAGCATTTTTAATGTCATTCTTTATCTTTCTCAAAGTTGGAGACCCATGTTCTTTTCGTTTTCTTCCTATGCATAAAATGCCATCTCTTCTCCTTTGAAGAACCCTCATCTATTGACTTCAAATGTCCTGCATGCATCACACAATGACAGAAGAGTTGTGGTTAGAAGATGAAGAGACCTTTGGAGGTCATCTGGTCCAACTCCCCCACTCAAGCAGGGGTACCCAAAGCCAGTAGTCCAGGACCTTGAACAGATGGGGTTTGAATATCTCCAAGTATGGAGACTCCATCACCTCCCTGAGCAACTTGTGCCAGTGCTCAGTCACTCTCACAGTGAAAAAATATTCTCATATGCAGAGAACCCCCCCTGTATTTCAGTTTTTGCCTCTTTGCCTCTGGTCCTGTCACTGAGCATCACTGAAAAGAGACTGTTTCTATCTTCTTAGCACCCTCCCTCCAGGTATTTCTTTACATGGATAATATGCCCCTGAGCCTTTTGTTCTTTAGGCTGAACAGTCCCAGCTTTGTCAGCCTTTCCTCATAGGAGACATGTTCCAGTACCTGATGGATTTTTCAGCCAAGACTTTCAATGTGAAATCTCAAGGTTTTCAGACTGATCATATTAGAAACAAATACTCTGTTTGGGGCAAGTGAGAGAGATGGAAAGGTGTTCATACAGAAAATTTGTTGGATGTGTTGGGACACAAATCCAGACTACCTTTATAACTCAGTTAGCTTTGAGCATGCTGGCATTTTATCTGTACTCCAAACTATTAAAGCTACTGTGGTTAACCATGGTTGAGGAATCAGCTGATTTCCAAAGAACTGAGGTATTTACAAAACCGATTAGTTTTCAATGAAGGGGACTTCTCTTCCTAAAATTATGGACAAAAATTAATGGGTTAATATAAAGGTAGGATTTCTAAGTGACAGTGTTATTTTGTGGTGTTAATCATCAATGAGTGAACAGGAAAGCGGACAGAGGGGTGGACAATGGAGATACTCAAAACCCATCTGGACTTGTTCTACAACCTGCTCTAGGTGGATATGCCTAGGCAGTGGGGTTGGGTGAGATGATCTCCAGAGGTCCCTTCCAATCCCATATCATTCAGTGATTCTGTGAACAGTATTTCCCCTGAACGCAGATTTGTTAGTTCTGGTAAATGTACAGGAATGAAGGATGGAGTCCTGTTTATTTACATTCATTTTCTGTTTGAGAGACAGCCCAAGAAGTAAAATAAAATGAGCACCTACTCAAATACCTGCTATGTTTCCCCTTAAATTGAATTTCTCATTTTATCAGGAAGCAATACTTGCACTGATGTTAGACAGGCAGCTAAAAGGTCAGCAAGTTCCCTTGGTTGCCTTTTGTCAAGGGTTTTTGACTTGTCTGTGAATAAAGATCTCCCAGGAGGAAGGCAGACCTGAATTTCCTGTCATCTTGAAGACAGCAATGAATTTGAAAATGTTACAAAAAGCATAAGGGACTTGAAGCACACCTTCAAATGCACTGCTGATGCCAATAGCTTCCCATGTAAACATGCACACAGAGTTGTTTTGGATTTGTTCTGTCAACTTTTTGTTGTGAAACAAATTGTTATACAGCTGCCCACCTTGAATACTGAATGAATCTGATGGTTTTCCATTACTGCACTGTGTCTAATCAGGACCACAATCTCTTTGGATTAGCTGTGGTGCTGGCGTACTCCCAACAGTGGTGTGCTGAGCCACTTTTCATTTCCCATCATACTTTCCCTCTGATTTGCCAGTCTGTCCCCTCCCAACCTGCTCACTTGGTACTCTTTAAAAGTGCTAAGGGTTAAGACAGTCTTAAAAGTATATGGGCAAAAAGAAAAAGCTCTTTCACTCATGTGCAGCATTAATCATTCCAGAAAGATTGTAAGTTTCTCTCCAACAGAAAGAGCTAGAGTTACCACATTTTCATAACAGCTGTGGGGTGACACTTCTTGTTCTTGTAGCATTCATGAGGGATGTTTTCCCAGAATATAATTCAGTTATTAAAGCCTTTATTTTAATTTTTTTCCTCACTTCGCTTAGTTAGTGAAACATAATAATGTCTGTGAACAATATATTTGTAACTGCATATATAGTGCACATGGGAAAAAAAGGTTTAAGAGGGTGAATGAATCTATGTTTTTAAGTCCAGAGACCGGGCCCATTTGTCAGTGTTATATGAAGTAGCAAATAGCATGGAAAACTTTTTATTTAGTTCAGAAATTCTGAACTAAGTTGGTGTGATATCAGCTTTGCAAGTAAGAATATGAAAACCCACTGTAGTCAGAAAGAGCCTACAACATTTCCAGGATGCTCAGGATGTTGCTTCATGTCTGCTGGTAAGATTTTCACTCTGTACTCATCCAGTTATCTACAGACACATTCTTACTGAAAACAAGTTAATGCTTTAATGTAATTAATGTCCTCCTGAGTAACTGATGTATCCATTATAAGTTGCTATGAAAATAAAAACAAGTGGAAATGAGAGGATTGTCTCATTTGAGAGGTTTTAGAAGATATTGCATGCATTTGAGACTCCTTCCCCCACCTGCTCTCACTCCAGAAAGTGTTTTTCAGAATAGATTACTGAAACAAACACCACAGGAAAAATAGCCTACTATTTGTTCCATAATTTGGAATATTTGAAGGGGAAAGAAAACTCTAATTCAGATAAGAATCATTAAAGTTTATATAGGCTGGTAATCTAATTATTCATATTTTAAAAACTATTCAGTGTAGTGAAGAAATTTGTTTCTTTAATGTCATATTTTATTTAGAGCTTGTTAAATCATCCTGTGGCTATTCCAGGCAAGAAAAAGCAGAAATGCTGAGAACATGGCATAATGGGGATAACCAATGAATATGGAGGTTTGCCACTTATGTTCCTCTATTTTATAATCACATAAATGCATAGAGATATGCATAATGAAGGAACTACTTTTCACACAATCATTAATGGATTTTCACATGCTGGAGATCAGAGACATACAAAGTAATATCTGAATTTTATTGATTTGAATTACTTTTACAAGTGGCAAGCTTGGGTATTTCAGAATACTGAAACTCTTCCTCCGCCTCTGCAGATTGCATATGATGTGGTCAGTGAGATTATACTATTATTGAAAGTTATATTGTGTAGGTGTTTACCTGCAGATATTTACCTGCTCCTTGTCTCCAGTTAAGGGCTATTAGCAACAAAGCACCAGGCAGCCGCTCTCTCACTCCCCCCTGGTCCCCTGGTGTGACAGGGGAGAGAATGAGAAGGGTAAAAATGAGAAAACTCACTTTTATGAGTTTAGTGGGTTGAGATAAATACAGCTTAATAAGCAAAGTAAAAGCCAAGCACTCAAGCAAAGCAAAACAAGGAATTTATTCACTGCTACCATTGGCAGGTAGGTATTCAGCCATCTCCAGAAAAGCAGGGCTCCATCATGCAGAACAGTTACTTAAGAAGACAAATGATATAACTTGAAACTTAATTCTTCTT
Source organism: Jacana jacana (assembly GCA_013400555.1). Classification (NCBI taxonomy): domain Eukaryota; kingdom Metazoa; phylum Chordata; class Aves; order Charadriiformes; family Jacanidae; genus Jacana; species Jacana jacana. The sequence continues at coordinate 17,583 of VZTM01024263.1, read as the reverse complement.
GCCCCGCTTTATGTGATGAGCACAATGTCATATGGTATTGGATACCCTTTTGGTCAGTTGAGGTCAGCTGTCCCATTTGTGTGCCTTCCCAGCTCCTTGTGCACCCCCAGTCTTCCTGCTGGTGGGATGGTGTGAGAAGCAGAAAAGGCCTTGACTGTGTGAGCACTACTCAGCAATAACTAAAATACCTTTATATTATCAGCACTGTTTTCAGCACAAATCTAAAACAAGACCCATGCTAGCTATTAGGAAGAAAATGAGCTCTACCTCAGTCAAACCTAGCACATTCTGGAACTTGTTTTGCAGTCAGCTGCAGTTCTGAACATACAAAGAGGTATCAAAAGGAAGATGGCAACAGAGATTCAAGATTCAAGCCCAGTAATTTTAGATTCTCCAGCTTTCTGATTCTTTTCTAAAGCTAAATGTTACTTTAAAGGACTTAATACTCACTTAATGCTCACTTCATACTCTGATTTGTTTTGTTACATATGACTGCAATTCACAGAAGTTACCTCCTGCTCCTACTTTTTTGGTTACAAATAAAATGCAAAGCTCAACATATGTTAATGGGACTCCCAGAAGGGAAAAAAAATAAGCAAAACTATGTAAAAGCCACAAAAGTAATTTGGTTTAATTAAATAAGGCCTAACATTTTTATTTCCCCGATGGATGCATTACCTGAATCAATAGGAATGTATACAAACTAAGGGCAGAAGAGTACAAATCCAATCACAAAGTCTTTTCTTTTCACTATTGTACTGAACAATTGCAAAATGGATCATCTGGTAACACTTTCAATTAAGAATCCCACAGACATATTTCATGTAAATCTACAATGAAAGCAAATGCTAAATAAATCCCTATTTACTTGCAATGATCAGTTGCTGAAGATGCCTATTGCTAGTGCAGATTACTACTGATATTACCAATACAGGCCTGTGTCTACTATATGCTAGCTACATTTGTTCTGATTTGTAATACCAACTATGTGTTCAACATACAATAAAGCAATTTGCAGCTTTTTATCTTTAAGTCTTTTAAAATATTCTTCCCTGTAATTTCTTTTCCAAAGAAGAAAATATACCCAGCATATCTGTTGAACGGGTATCCATATCCGATGCATGTGTTGCTACAGCCTCTGGTTTTCTCAGGTCAATGAGGTGCTCTCAGGGAGTTTCCTTCAGTGGGTGCTACCGGTGTGCTCTAGCCTCACAGCCTTGGCTGCAGCCACCTTAGGGATGTTTCTCTGTAGCACAGGTAGCTGTCCCTTGTGATGCTCCAAAGCTGTGAGCAACACATTTCTGCTCCTCACCTCTATTGGATGGGTTAGTTTTAATGAGAGAGGAGAGTGGGCTATAGCCAGGACAAATCTGGAGTGCTGCTGAGTGCCCTTGCCCAGGGGCAGTAACCAGCCCTGTGAAGCAATAGCATCAACCCTCTGCCTGCCAGGCTAACAGGACTGCTGGCAAGCAGTGTCACCAAAGAGAAAAGCATGCCTGGACTCTGCCTGCTGCATGTTTCTGTTCCCACGACTTCCAAAAAGTTCGGTCTAAACAAGCCTCCTCGTCCTCACTGGCAGGTGCTATGCAGTAGTCTTCTCTCCCCAAGAGGGACTGCAATAAGAAGTGCTCATCCACTGTGAGTGCCTGTGAAAGTAAACCCAGCCAGAGATGAGAGAATATCATTCCTCCTTCCTAGTTCACATGATAATTTTGGCTCTCTCACAGGGTCATTTTATCTCCTTTTCCATGCAGTGCAGAGTGATTACTTACACCTTAAAAAGATTGAACACAACATTAAAATAATTTTATAGTTTCTCCCAGTTGCCTAAAGGACTCTCCAGCCACCTACCTGCAGATATTCAGGGAAAAACTAAGCCATGGCAACTTCCCCCAACAAAGGAAAAATGCTATACATTTTCTTGGAGGCAGAACAAAACTGCAATCTTATCCAGTGCTTATATCTGTTGTGTCTACATGGGCACAGTGAAATAAGGTCCTAAAAATCATCCTGGCAGTTTTGTAAACAAATAAACTATAAGATCTTATCTGTTGTATAATTTTATCTGCTCAGGTGATAGATTTATTGCGCTAATATGAAACACGACTTTAAAAAATTGTGATTGCCTGTAATCTAGCCAGACTTGATTGTATCAACATTTTGCTGCAAGGCAAAAATGTGACTCTGAAAAATATCCTGATCTTGTGCAATCTGGAACTTACATGGGAAAGATGTTATCAAGATGTATCCAAACATTAGTTACAACTCAAGAAAAAATAAAAAGAGAGAGAGATCTGTATGGCAACATTAAACCATGTTTGTCTTCTTCAAGGCATGGACTCTACTCCACTGACTGCTAAAAGACGATTTTATAGGTTTAAAGAATAGTGCCTGGTATGAGATTGTGCTCTCTGCTGTGACTGAAAAAGTATCATTCACAGTGAAATTTCCTCTGGCCTCCTCTCCTCTTCCTCCTGGTCTTTTTATGCCAGAACAATCTAATTAATATTAATTCAAAAATAATGTTACTTTTCTAGCTATCTGCACACAGATTCCACCATATTAAACATTTTTGCAATTTCATTGACTTCAGTACAGAGACTTGGTGTATTTTGGTGTAAGGTGGGTCTGATATTGCTTCTACAGATTAGAAAAAGCTCTGAAGGTGAGATGTTTGACATTTTGTTATTTTTGGAGTTCATAGCTCCGTCTTTCACTCTTTCCCTCAACACCATTCACCATTTGCTATGCCATTTCTTCCCCCTCCACTTTCTCCTTCCCAGTGTGACTTGGTGATGGAACACTGGAAGGGGCTGCCCAGAGAGGTTGTGGAGTCTCCTTCCCTGGAGATAGTCAAAACCTGCCTCGACACGTTCCTGTGTGACCTGATCTAGGTGTTCCTGCTCTGGCAGGGGGATTGGACTAGATGATCTTTCAAGGTCCCTTCTAATCCCAGATATTCTGTGGTTCTGTGACTGGCTGGGAGGTGGCAGGCAATGAGGTCTGCAGAGATCTTAAAGTCCCCCTTTTCCTTCATGCCTGAGCCTCCTACCTTGAAGGCAGGCTAGTTGTGCAAACAGCACAGTGAATCAGAAACATTTAGTTGGTATGAACTATACAAACAATGATATCAAATGTAAAGAGTGATAAGAATGGCAATCAAATGCAAACATATTGCACGAACAAACTGGAAAAGTAAGGGAAGTCGGTGATAGTAAACAAAAAAAGAATTACAAATATTAAAGGAAAATAATAGTAGCAAAGGTGATACAAATATTGAAAAAAGTCATAAAACACTAAAAACATGTGAAAAACAAGCAGAGAGGGCTGAGGGCAAGGTGCAAAGGCTGGAGAGTGACACGCAGGCTGCCTGGCTGGAAGGTGGCTGCTACAGCCTCCATGGCAGGTAGAGTCCCAGATCACCTCTTGCTCAGGCAGCTCTGGACTCTGGGAGGTGACAGAGGGTGAGAGTTACTGTGTTACTGGGTTGCAGAGTGCTGATGTTACTGGGAGAAGACAAGCAGCCTGAGGGGAAGGGTGATGGATCTCAGGTGAGTGCCTAAGTGAGCTAGCCTCGAGAGCCACCTGAAGGGGACACTCTAGTGACAGAGTAGATATGTGACTGATGTGACAGCAGAAGTAGCTGAGTGTGATCTTGCTGACCTGATCTATCTCTTCAACCCAAGAAAGCCCTGGAGATGCTGGGAAAATTCCTGATAAGTATCAAAACACTGCTCTTCTCTGCAGTGCTCTCCTTTGCCAGGCATTCTTATTCCTCCTCCTCTCTTGCCGCTTGCTTTTCTGACAGACAAGGAGAACATTTCCTTTCCTACCTTCCTCCATTGTTGAAGGATCTGCCTCCCTGAGTTCTAGTGGGCACTGGCTTACTCTTAATTTGTGAGCCAAGTTGATCTGCTGGGCAGGCAGGCCTCCAGCCCAGCTTCTGCTGTGGAGACTTCTGCTCCTTCATTACTCTTCCTGCCTGGAATACATAAGCTGAACCACAATGCACTGTTACCCAATATTTCTATTGTCCCACCCTTTTCACATTCAAATTCTGTCACAGTGAGATAAATTTTTTTGTCATTCAATAGTGTAGCACGTATTATCACCACATAACTTCTGAGTTTGTGAAGACTTTGCCCCAAAGAAAAAGACATCATCCCAGGTCATGGCAGAGTGACATGTTTCCCTTGGCTTCAAATGTTTATGAGGAGCAGACATAAATTAAAGAGTGGGTGAATTCACACAGATAACAGATAAAAATTGAGCAAATTCTGTTGTTCAAATTTGGAGGGGATAAACTCTATGCACTTGCATATGCCTTTGATACCAGAGCAAGGAAGCTAAAAAACTCCAGATAAATACTGGGAAGCCTGTGCTTGCCTACTCTGCTTTCCTGTCCAAGAACAGACTGCCAATTTTTTATGATTTTTATATACTTCATTNCTTTTAAAATTCACAAAACCATAAATATATGGAAATGATTTAAAGAAAAAAAAAAGAAAAAGAAAAGAAAGAAAAAAATATTAAAAAAATATTATTTGGGTTTTTTTTGCTGAGGGAGTGGTGAAAATTTAAGCCTTTACTCCAGATTTCTGTCAAGACTTGGTATCCCATCTTTAGCTTTAGTTCTTCTTAATACTAGCCACTCATCTCAGTTTACTCACTTCTATGACTACTATAATTTAGCAATAATGAGATACAAAACACAGATGGAATATTCTGTCTAAACAAAATATATTTATATTTGCACTATGTTACAAAAACTCATTCTAATACAAATGCCTCGTTATTTCCATGCTGCTGTGTTTGATTTTCAGTATTAAACTGTTCCTATGATTCATTAGTACCACATCCAAAATATATTCCAAGTAAAATGTTTAGGAATACTTTCATGATATATGTTAGTTTATATAGGCATATCTTGAACACAAGAATAGTAACTACTTAGTCTCAAGGCATGTAAAGATCCAAGAGAAATTACCCACAGTACCTGTAATTGGAGTTCTCTTAAAGGTCATAACCCTCTATAGATCCACACTTACCCTTCTTCCTCCTCTAGGGATTTGGAATACATTAGGCTTAGGATGGATTGTTTAGTTCTCTTTAGACCATAAAGAAACTGATGAAGAATAAGTCACATGGTGCTCCCTGTAAATCTTGTATATAACTTAACATATATAAGTCACCCTGACAGATGGCCAGAAATAAGCTTTTCAGTAACATGATTCAAATATTCAAGTAATCATGATCTTTGAGTTATTTCTGTTAGCTATATGAAGTTTAATTTCATTCTACTGTTACAGCATCTACTAAGCCTCTTTTAAGGTTGTGAGAGTTGCTGTGGCTAATAAACACTAACACTCTCTTTGGCTGAAATATTAAACAAACAGAAAAGTCTGAGAAAACACAGGGGGTTTGATATAAGAGGATTGCAAAAAAATTACTGTAGTAACTTCTGGTTTTCAACTATGACAATGGTGCAACATTTTATTTATCATCCCAGATGGGGCTTTCATGCTCTCTGCGGAAAAGTTTGCTACTTTACCTTACCTCTCCAATGTTGAGTGCATGAATATAAAGGGCTGGTTTGAAGTATAGATTTCAGCTGCTGTATTATAACTCTGATTTCATCCTGAATATATAAAAATGCCTACTTTTTTTCACAAAGATTTTCCCCCCTTTGTTACACTTTCAGTGATTTATTCCAGCATCACATAGTATTAAAATGCCTCCATAGAAAAGGTCACTCTTTTTTTCTTTCAAAACATTGCTTTGTGGTTTCTGCTCCCAGAGGTACACATAGAATCAACAATCGATAAGAGAACATCACATAACACTCTGACTTACCTTTGAGGAATATCATTTAGGTCAACACATTTTATCAGGGAAAGACTTTTACAGCAAATAATTTTCTTCTTAATGACATTTTCTAATCACTAGGTAAATTTTCCTCAAATAGCAATAATACAGCTCAGTTATTCAGTTTGATACATTTTAACAGGAAAAAAAAACACTTAAAGACTTCATTCTGATAAATCCTCTTTTCATGATTGCAGCTATTTTTTATGAATTGAAGTCCTCCCTTGTTATAATCCTGAATATTCCTGAAATGGATAGAGACTTGATATACTAAAGGATGGCTTAGTATGTTTCCACTGCACTGTATGATCAGTAGGATGCTAAAAGAATCCTATCAGTGGTATTCTGGATTCTCTTACCATCACTGAAATCTTGAACTTTAGTGGAGAAAGCCAAATCCATACAGTTCTGCTATTTAAGATCAAGTAAATCTGTTTAAAAACACTGTTCAAAGTTCAGGAAAGCTTTCTGATAATGGTGATCTATCTTTCAAAGCTGTCACAAAAATACAGAATTGCTCTTTCAAAAAGCATGGTCATGGGTTGCTGTGAACAAGGTCACTTTTCATAGGCCACTGTCAAAACCAAATCTAAATGCCACATAAAATAGTTAATTGTACCACTTTCTGAATTTACTGGAAGATACAGAAGAAACAGAAAAAAATGTGACTTTGGAATATATCTAGTCAACCTCAACGTATCGAAGTTATTGATTTCAATGTAATATGAAAAAACAATTTTAAAACATGCAGTCATCAATCACTGTGGTCCTTGGCAATTTTTATGATTTAACTCCTGCTTTCCAATGTGGTATGAAGAAACATTGCTCTCCATGGAGACATATATGAAAGCCATTTAAGAAAAAAATATCATTTTTCCAAACTATCTATCTGCTCTGTTTCTGTATTGCAGTCAAAAAACTGTTGCAATAACATCATGTTTGCATACTGCATCATGCCCTCAGAAGTTTGATTATGGCTGGTTGTACAACCAGTCATATGCATTATGATCATATATTTTTCATAGGTTCATCTTATTATTATTCAGTACAGATGAAGAAAGCATGTTTAGTATTTCATTGCCTCTTCGTTACTCATCCCAAGCATAGCACTATGCTTAGGATACCTCTTTCACACCTTCCATTGCATTAAAAAATGATTAATCGCCTCATTAACATTTCTATGCCACTTATCAGCTTATGCAGAGGATTTAAAGAAACTCTAACATGGAGTGTTACATTTGTCCCATTTACTTCAATCTTTCTCACAGAGTAGGCAGTCCCTTAGTGGAATAAAAGATTAAGGATGCTGGATACAACAAAAAGGATGAATACTAGTCATCAAGACTTTCTTATGCTGTGGGACAGATAAGATAAGGGATGGTTGGGGCTGAAAATAATGTAGGCTTAGTTCTGGAAGGCAAACTTGCACTGTCCTTGTGAAGCAGTTGCACAGAGGAACAAGGTTGCCCAAGCAGCACTAACTAGAGATCACATACCCAAATGTAACTCCAGAACTTCACTTTGTGACTTAGTACTCCATTGAGCCTGTGCTGCTCTAAGCATAGGCTTGAAGAGCCTAAAAGTTACCATATGTACATGAATTGCTAGTAAAATTTTACTGCTGGAGAAGCTTACTTTCTTGCTTTTAAAAAAAAAATTATTGTGGAAACTTGATCAGAGACCTTCTATTGTGCCACCTCCATACCATGACATTGTGGCACACTTTACAGAACTAAAAGAGACCAAGATGCTCACCCAGTGGCTGGTAAGCTGCTAGGCAAAAGTAGAGGGGGTGACTTCAAAAGATTTGTAGATTGATCAAGCAATAAATAACCCATGACAATTGATTTGAAACATCTTTTTCTTGCCTCAAAGATTATCTTAACAGACTGCTGATAGTATGAGAGAAGAAAAATTACTTATTCCACAGTGACTATGCTTTCTTTTCTTCAATTCCAGACTGTGCATACTACAATTTCAGCAGGGTGCAGGCCACATGTGTAAAACTTAGTGCTACTGTAGGTCATTCTGTGATATATCTGAATGGGATTAACAGTGCCCTGGTGGCAGTAACTAACATGTCAATTCAAGTTGGAATGCAATATCTAACATGACAAGCTTGAAAAAAAAGGGAGAGCCAAAGGAAACTGTCTACACCAGACGGATAGACTTGATATTATTGCTAGTGTTATCAGGGTCAGTACATATTTATTTTATCTGAATTTTGATGGAAATTAGAAGAAAATCATAGGAATCAGTTGAAAAGACCATGAGCACCTAAAGATATTTAGCAAGGAGCCTCTAAGACATTTATATATTAGCTGATGTATTTGCAAATATGCTTCCTGTGAGCATTCCCTTTCTGAAGAAATAGAATAGCAGAATCTTAGAATGGGTTGGGTTGGAAGGGAACCTAAAGATCATTGAGTTTCAAGTCCCCTACCATGGGCATGGACACCTCCTACTAGACCGAGTTACTCAAAGCCTAATCCAATCTGGCCATGAACACTTGCAGGGATGGGGCATCCACAGCTTTTCTAGGCAACATGTTCTACTGTCTCACCACCCTCACAGTAAAGAATTTCTTCCTAGTATCTAATCTAAATCTCACCTTTTTCAGTTTAGAACCATGGAATCAATCATGGAATCAATCATAGAATCTTAGAATAGTCTAGGTTGGAAAGCACCTTTAACTTCACCTAGTCCAAACATCACCAAACTCTGACAAAATAACATCACTAACCCATGTCACTAAGCACTATGTCTACCTGTCTTTTAAGTACCTCCTGTGATGGTGCGTCAGCCACCTCCCTGGGAAGCCCATTCCAATGCTTACTAACCCTTTCAGTGTAAAAATTTTGCCNTCTTTTAGTGAAGATTTTTTTCCTAATATCCATCCTAAATCTCCCCTGGTGCAGCTTGATGCCATTTATTCTTGTTCTATTGCCTGCTATGTGTGAGAAGAGACCAACGGCCACCTCGCTAAAACCTCCTCTCAGGTAGTTGTAGAAAGTGATGTTTCCCCTCAGCTGAACAACCCCAGCTTCCCCAACCTCTCCTCATAAGACTTAGTCTCCAGATCCCTCTCCAGCTTTGTTGCCCTTCTCTGGAATCACTCCAGCACTTCAATGTCTTTTTTGTGGTAAAAGGCCCAAAACTGTACACAATACTTGAGGTGGGGCATCACCAGTGCTGAGTAGAGGGCGACAATCACCATGCTGTTCCTGATACAGGCCAGGATGACGTTGACCTCCTTGGCAACCTGGGCACACTCCTGCCTCACGTTCAGCTGGCAGTTGACCAACACACCCAGGTCCTTTTCTGCCAGGCAGCTCCCCAGCCACTCTTCCCCAAGCTTGTATTTTAATGGCTTAAAACTATCACCCTTTGTCGTAGCACTATACTCCCTGATAAAGAGTCGCTCTTGACCTTTTCTGTAGGCCTCCTTTAAGTAGTGAAAGACTGCTATAATGTGTCCCCAGAAATAGATACCAAAGGGTGGATGGATGTTACCATGGACTTCTTTGATTAGTCAGATTGCTTATATGAGTTTTTCCAGACAGACTTTTGGAAGACAAAAATCAAACAGAGCTACCGTGGGGTCATAATGCTAACTCCAAACCTGACTGGTTATGTTAAAGAAAGGATGAGCAAGTGCCTTTTTGTTCACTGCTCTGTGTGTATGCATCATGATTTGCAGTTGGAAGCCATACAGAGAAGTGAGAATGACATGCAAGCCAGTTTACTGGCCCTGAGTTTGAGGATATACATATGGAAAGCCAAAGCATTTGATCAGTTGTGTCTGCAGACAGCTCAATGGGACTCCCTAGCTTGTTTGAAGAATGAAGGAAACATGAGAACGAAACTGATGTACCTTTCTGCACTATTCCCTGGTTTAAACTGTGCCTCTCCTTGATGGGAGCCCTTCTAAACTCTGTAGCTTCTTGATGAAGAAAGGCAATTATTCAAGGAGACCAAGTGTGGCGAGAGTGGTGGTGAGGGAGGGAGGAATGCTTCAGCTTTTCTTCACTACTTCAATCAGTTCTCTTGTTCTATGGAGATGGGCAATGGCAGAATCACCTCAAAGGAAATTATCTCTTACTGACAGTCAAACTAGTATGTTTGAAGGAGACAGCAAGGAAGCACAGCAAAAAGAGAGAAGGTCTCTTGAAAGGGTATGTTTCCCCTCCTTTTGATGGAGGAGTGACTTAGGAAGAAAATATAGAAATTATCTTTCGTGTGTGGCAAAAGGGACTCGGGAGTAGCAAAAGGTTTGTCCTGAGTGAAAATGTGCTTCCTTGTGATCTTAGGATGGCAAACTACAAAGAGAGTACAGAATTTTTTTTTTTTTTTTTTTTGAGCTCTTATATTTCTAAAGCTTACTCTATTGGATATAAAGTCTAGAACAAATGGCTCTGGATTTGTACCATGAACAGAATCAGCCTGAAAAGATGACAGTGATATGAAACTGCTGTTGTAAGATAAGCTTCCTTAAGTGATTCAGCTCTGTTTACAAGATAAATCTTATTTTCATGCAAAGAAATCCACAGACAACCCTATTGTGTTCTAAGGCTAAATTGATGCAAGGGAAAAATATATGTCATATTGATAACTTGGTGCTGTGTTAAAGGGCTACAAAGTATTCCACTAAATACGGTTGAAAAGCAGCTTGAAAAATGTCACCCCAGACACAATTCTTAGATTGCTCTAGGAACTTTAGTGTAGTTTGTTTATTGTAGGCAAAGAACATAAGGAAGGTACAACGACAGCATCAAATTCATCTGGAAACATTTGTGTTAGCATAAAGGACCCCTTGCCCTCCCCCCAACAACGTGTTTGCCTCCTCAACTTGGCAGAATTGTATTTGGTGCATTGGACCTTGTGGAATTAGACAAGTCTAAAGAAAACTGCTCCAGCACCTGTCTTCTTTCAAGCAGATTGTCAACAAGAGAAGGGGGGAAGGGAAGAAGGGGAAACTTTGCAAGGATGTTTTAAACCCTCCAGATAAACTGTCGCTTTGAGCCTTGACAGCTCAAGAACTTGACACATGCATCTGCTCCCCGGAGGCTGTCCCCTGCACGCTTGGCAAGCTGATCACGGCTGCTGAGCTGTGACGCCACAGCGCTTGCCTGACCTGACATAATGGGCAGCTATTTACTGCAAACAAGGTAGATGGAAGAACATAGACTTAAATGATGCTCTGGTGTAAGATGGAATCCACTAGGGCCCCCAGTCAATCTTCAGGGTTGGGGTTTTTTTCCTTCCTTTTTTTCCCACTTCTTTTTCTGGGATTATTTATTCTTTCCCCAAGCAGCAGGTGACTGTGGCACAGCACTAAACCTCCCCTCCCTAAATCAATACAGTGGGTTAAAGAAACAATTGCAGGACAGTAAACAGAAAGAGAAAACGAACTTTGGATAAACACACCAACAGTTTCATCTGCTTGTTTCTCATCTGTTACTCTGAAAATTGAATACACAAGCCCCTGGAGGGCCTGCAAGAATGCTGTCAGCTTCATTCCAATGTGCCAGTATGATCACACTTGATCAGTGAAGAGCAGGTGTCAAAAGCTAGAGCAAACCATACAAATATTGTGTCTATTACACAAATCCAACTGCACCTGGTGTCAAGTATCTCTTGCAGATCACACTTTCATTCACCTATGAATTTGTCAAGGGAGATGTGCCCTAGATTTCTGCTTTCCACTGTGGCAAGCAAGGTAGTGAGTTCAAGAAAACCCTATTTTATTCTTTTAGCATGCCAGCTGCATAGTACAGGCAGCATTCTCCACTGATGTAAAACACTAACAGCATTGATCCAATATGCTGGTTTAAATCAGATGAAAAAAATCATCCTACTTGGCAAATGCAAGCATTACACATGAACACAGGGATTAAATAAAGTTTAGACCTATATGACATCGGCATAGCTTCAGCAAAAACAGAAGTCTAAGACAACTAATTGTATGTTTCCTGACCCTTCTCTTTTTTTAGGATGTTAATAAATTTTATTGTTTTGTCTAAATTACTTTGATTTTTAGAATAAGTTTAGTAAAAATGTGTCAAGAGATTTGTATGAAGGCTATTACTTCATTTATTTACTAAAGAATGTTCTGATTTTACTGCCAATATTGGTACCTGTCTGCATTCATATAAGGTCCATTAACATAATTGCATATACATCCAAGCACCTGCCTTGGCTATGAATGAAAAAAAAGAAGCAAAGAGCTCTGATGGGGTGCAGTCTTTAGATTCTACAAAATACAGAATTTTATACTGCAGGTATGGTGATTTAAGAATATTTAATTGAAGGCATTATAGAAAGTAATGCACTTCCATTACAATCTCTGCATGTACATTATATTTTACACATGCTAGTTCTTACAATATTTATTGCTTCCTTGATGCATTCTCCAGACCTAGATCCTTTGAAGACATTAAAATTGTGAGTCATGTACATAATTTAGATGCTAATTATGAAGTAGGAAAGAGTACTGCTTACTGATAAATGCTATTAGAAAATCTAATTACACAGACACCACAGTAGTGGCGGTTTTTTAAAAGTGAGATTTTAAAAGCGAGATCCCATACCATTTACTGCAAGACCATTTTGTTCAGCACTGCATTGAGCTGTGGTGTGAATGGGAAACTGAAGAAGCCATAAAGTGGTGGCACCATCCTACGACTTGGAAATATGCCACAAGACATTAGTGATCTGATGGACAGTTCAGGTATAGCTGCTCCAGCATCTTCTATCTTCACATAAGCCCTCTGCTTCTTTTACAACCACAGTTTCAGTGGGCATTGGTTAGAATCCTTGTGTACCTATTCACCTATTGAAGACCAAAAAGGAAGAGCACGAAATACCATGAGTTCATTTGGCATGATTAGGTGCGTCATGGAAGAAGTGGTCTCTGCACATGCCACACAAAGTACAACCTCATCAAATTTGCCTAATAGAGAACCCTGCATTTTCCCCTCTTGCAAACACAGCTAGAGGACAAATGGACAATTCTGGCTTTGCACAAACCCCAAACATGCACTTGTATTTACACACAGATAAAGCAACATTAAAATATAATTGTAGATAGATTTGTAGTTATCTAGCATCCACCATTATCCTCCTGCATGTTGACATGCATATTATATGCATCCAAAGAACATTGTCAAGGAGTAGGCAAATAATGGCTTGGAAATAAAAAATGTTGTTTGTTCCAAAACTATAGGATATATTGCTAAGGATGAGGGGAATGACATCAGTAGGAGACTGTATTCCTCAGTACTTCAGTGAAGAATCACATGTGTATTTTTCTATTCTAGGATGTATCCACTGATGCCTTGATTTTTGTCACAGTTATTGTAGTACAGCTGAAGGATATGTTGAAATAAACATCATGTTTTTCCATGTCTTCTGTGAAGCAATCCGTATACTTCAAGAAGAGCAATAAATAACAATGCATGGATTTTTTTCAGTAGGTGGAGAGTGAATTGAATGTTGACCTGTACAGTGCATTAGTGAGCTTTCCTAAAGGCATTACAATTCCCAGAGTGAAAGCTATGGAATACCTGGGAAAGATTTTGCTTTGAATGAACTCAGCCTTCCTTCCAATCTTTAGCATAAGGATTTCCACTTGTTAGTTATCTTAAGGACTCAACTAATTAACATGCAGGCAAGAAAACGATAACTGAAAAAATTGTTGCAATGAAATTAAAGTTAGGATGTTCACCACCTCAACAATATCATTATTCACCTTTTTAATTTTCTTGGGTTTTGATTCAAAGTAGAACTGATTCCACTTTGCAGAGACAATGGATTCTAGAACCGCAGTTCCCAAGCTATACTGCATTTCATCTTCGTTGCACAGAAGAGTATTTCCAACTTCATAATGAAATAAAGAAAGAGTGTTGACTACAGACACACCCATGGTTGTCAATGTTTCCCACTGCCACAGTTACATTGGGAGAATTAACCAGAAAATTAGAAGCATCTGCAGGCCAAAGTGTCTCTACATTTGTTTCATTTGTGGAGTTGTTTCAGTCTGAAAATAACTCCCTCTTTGTTCATATAAGGTCTGTATAGAACAAAAATCTCCTGCTGAAATGGAACCAAACATCCACTGACAGTTTTTTTTGGTGATGTCAGGTCATGCTCCTACTTCATATAATGACACAACATATGACAGAAAGAAAAATCAATACATATATGATCAAACTTCTGAAGGATTCATTAGGAATGTCAACAACTCCAGGGTGACACCAATATTTTAAGAAGTATCTGAAAGGGATATAAAGGGGAAAAAATAATTATAATAAAAAATGTTCTGAACCCTATTTTGTCTGTGTATATCCAAATCATCCTTTTTGTGTAGGCCCTTGCCTTTGGCAGACCTATACTGCTGAAAGAATTACCAGGAGATTTCACAGCATATGTTTCCAGTTTTATGGCACCTTGCAAGAAATCTACAATTCTAGCCACATGCTGCTTTTACTGACAGCAGAAAATGACTGGTTCTGTTTAGACATTTTAGAAGCTATCTGATAAATTACAGGGACAATGATATACTATTTCCCTGGTAAAATCAGCCACCTGAAGTTACACTACATTTCAAAGAACAAGGTTGCTGGAAAAAACAAATTCCAGATTTGAATCAGCAGTTTGCTGTGCATATTTTCCCAGGGAAATAAACTCTTTGTGTCATACTCCATCTGAACATGGAGGGCATGTTGTATATTCTAAAACATTACATAGATTTGACTGAAAGTTTACTGAAATTGAATGTTCAAATGTTTTAGATGAACTTGACATCAAAACTGAAAATCTCATCTCATTGTATCAGGTGAATATTTTAAATTTTATGTCTTCTTCCCAGTTACTGAATTTTGGCTTCCTTATAATTTTGAAAGATCCTACATGAGCAAGAAAATCTCATCTTCACAAATGTGACACATCTGTGAGCCTCCAACCTCAAGCCTATATCCCAGTATTTTGTTGCATGTAGAGAGCCTTCACTGTCATCAAGAGTCACTGGGAAACTTCTGTCTTCTTTGATCACTGTGATGCCCAGTCTCCCGTGACACGTGCAGCTCAAAAGGGTGTCTGATGTCCTTTGGTTAGAGTATGGAGGCTGTGCTGAGGAGCTGAAATGTTTCAGGTATCCCCGGGCCCTATCTTGTAGACTCATGACAACCTTGGTCAAGGAACATTGTGTTGCCTTCCAGTTTCCTTAAGCCACTAATCAAAGCAGGGTAAGGACAGTAATTGTTCGTAACATCTAAAACCAGGTAGAACGCTTACATTTACAAAATACAAAGCTAAAGAATCAACAAGAACAGCAATTCATTGGCTTTGCTAAGGTTATGTCAAAAGAGCATCCCCTTCTGTCATTCAGATGACTTGCTGTTCCTTCTCTCCTCCCTTCCTTACTTGCTGGGTGGGGTTTTAAACGTCTTACTTGACCTTAGACCTCCTAATAAAAACACATGTTTTCAGTTCCATAGATACACAAACATATCCGTTTTTACACCAGGAGTCTCCACTGGTTTGTAAACAACTCCATTCCTTAATGAAATGTGAAACTTAGGGTGCTCTTGTTGATAACTATTTGGCATTCTTCAAGCAGGAATGCATCTCTGCCTGGCTCTTCATTGCTTGTCAGCTTGTACACTGGAGGTGTACAATTTAAACATCTATACAGTCTAATTGTATTCCACTTATTAGTGGCTTTTGACTGAGACTAGAAATGATAACAGTCAAATATTTTGAAGTCACCACAGGTTTGTATTGATGGATCTCCACTTTCCAAATGGGCAAGCTGTATTAACAGATATCAAAGAAATAACAAGAAATAATTTCTTACGCTTTGGCTGAACCATTAAGATAATTTCACACTGACATTATTCACTTTGGTTTACTATCTGCTTTTGATTATCTACCACTTAATTTGCAAAGGTTTCCACCTTTTTTCTAGAGACATCTACTCTTGCAGGAGACCTGGCTGTTTCACATACTGCACACTAGGCACTATGATCAGGCACACCAAGGCATCCAAAGAGGAAAGTTTGTGAAGCCTGAAATCAGAGGGAAACAATGGATTCTCTTTGTTGCAATTTTTCTGTGTATTTGTAGAAATAAAGGTAAAATAATTTTTCAGTCTCCAAATACAAATGGAGACAAACTCCATACTCTCACATCTACCACTTTTGTCCACCATTAATATGTCTTACACACTTTTGCTGGTGCACAACCAGGCAGGCCCTGGTACCAAACTATTCATTGCTCAGAGAGAGGAATGACTTCCACAGCCACCACCAGCAAAAGCCAAGCTCTAACCTAGATGGAGCCATCCCCCCTGAAGCAGCTCCAGATGGAGACAGTGGGAGAATATACGTGTGGTGTCCTGCTGACTTGGAATCACGTTGCTTCCCCAAGTTCAGGTACAGAACATTGCTCCACATCAGAGGGAGGATGGCAGTGAACCCATGACAATTTCTTTTGAGTCAATATACCACTGAAGCATGTTGTGTGAGTAGTTCCCTCCCAGAGAAATAATCTGACATAACAGTGGGAAGAATCAGGTTAGAAATCTAGAGAAAGGAGGTTGTATCTGGCTACAGTTCTGGCTAAAAAAAGTACCTTCTTTTCCCTGACTCGCAGAGAGGAGAGCTGAGTCTCTCCCTTTCACGTACTTCTCCTAGTCAGTTTGCCTTTTTCTTATGTGGCTTTCTGCATTTGTGGGTGGGGGGTAATAGTGCTTTACTTTGTACTGAGGATTTCCAGAAGGACCAAGATATTAAGTCTTTTTGTGGCTCTCTCCCTAAATTGCCACCGTCTTACACAATGTCAGTGGTAGAAGAGGGAGTGAGTTCAGATCACTTAAACTGTAGGCAAGTTGCTGAAGCAAATATTTATGGGATAGAGCCACCCATAGGAATATTTATTTATGAAAAACATGCTTTGTTTCTCTGGATATTGTCTGAGTTTTCTTCATGAAACATTGTATGTGGATGAGATCTTTGGGGACAACTTTCTCTGAGCAATGTTCCCTCTTGCTTGTAGGCCTTAAGCCAGTAATAAAAGAATCCAGGAGACTGTGGGACATTTAAAGCCAAGTTTCTAATTAGGAGAGTGACACATGAAATATATTCATCATGTCAGCCTAATAACCACAACCACAGACAATAAGTAAACGGAATACTATGACTGATTCAGTATTCACTCAACCTGTGTGTTCATAGATTATACCTATGCTCCCCCTAACGTTGATTCATAAGTGTACTTATATGGTTGTGTCAAGGCCTCAAACTTTCTTCTTTAGAAGTCTGGACCTTTACAAACTCCCTTCTTAGCCACCTCCTTTCAATGAAGTCCAGAAACAAGGAACTGACATTGGTGTCTTTTCCAAAAAACTAAGATAATTACTATGCAATTTACATACTGAGCCAACTCCAGAGATGATGTCCTTTAGGAAACTGGATGATTGATGTCTGTGTTAGCCCAGATCAAGCATCTGTATTCAAAAGCAATGCTATGCTTGTGTTACCACATTCCTGCTGTCTCCACACTTGGTCATGTGCACATGGGGGCACGTCCTTTGTGCTGGGACTACAGTGTCCTCTGTGGAAGGCTGTGAGGTGGAATAATAAATGTGTGTGTAATTTTGTCAGCTTCCTCACAGAAAGGCAAAGGGTAGTTACTACACTGTACCCTAAATCCAAGGAT